>JAZKJV010000122.1:0-221070 GCA_037367405.1 Ottelia alismoides
AGATGAATAGAATAAAAGTTGGTCATCTCCAGAACGATGGAATTTGTGCCTCGGATATTCCATGACTTCTAAGCAATCTGAACATAAATCTAACCTAACTACGTTTGTCAGATCTTATGAACTCTATACAACGATCCCCCTTTCTCACATACTAATCCAAAAAGATGACGCCTATTAAGTTGGGAGGAACTGAAAATGGAACATAAATATAACCCTTCTTTTTTCTTTTCTCCTTGTTTTTCACAAAATTGATCCTTTCTTTTGCCCCACGGCCCAAGTGAGTCTAAAAACACATTTGCCCCCAATTTACTTATTTGATGGAGCAGAGAAGGGAGAGGAGCAGAGAGGTGAGAGGTGGCTTCGGTGGGAGACCTTCCGAGAGAGGGGCCACTGCCCGTGAGCGTCCTTCGAAGTGGCCTACAACAATCCTCCAGTTTTACGAGTGTGGTCTGGATGGCATAAGGCGGTCGATTGTCTGTCTAGCGCTACGGTTTTTACAATCATCTCCACCTCCTCCACCACCTCGACCCTCGTCTACCCTGATACGTTCCTACCACGATTTTACATTCTCAAGTCCTATACTCGTCCCTCTGCTCATACGCCTTCCCCGTCATCCAGCACACCTCAGGTATGTAATGATCACATTATTTCTACTGATGGTACTGGAGATTTGTGTGTCCCAGGAGGAGTTGATACCAAAGAACATAGAAGCTGATTATCTAGATGTACCAATTGCCTTGAGGAAACCACATCATAATTGTGCCACTTATCCTCTAGTCGCACATGTCTCCTTGGACCATCTTTCGGAGGAGTACAAGAGGATTGTTGTGGGACTCTCTGCTGTTACTATCCCACGAACTTATCAGGAGGTCGTATAAAATAGTAGTTGGCGACTTGCCAGGGAGGAGGAGATGGCCGCTTTGCAGTCTCATGGTACCTGGAACATTGTTTCTGCTCCTCCAGGTACCTCTGTTGTAGGGTGCAAATGGATCTTTACAGTGAAGCAACGAGCATATAGCAGTGTGGATCGCTACAGGGCAAGACTTGTAACACGAGGGTTCACCCAGACTTATAGGGGTAGACTATTAGGATACCTTCTCTCTGATGGACAGACATTGGACGTTGCGCATTCTTCTATCAGTTGTTGTTTCACGAGACTGACCTCCTTACCAACTTGATGTGAAGATGCATTTAAATATGGTGATCTACAAGAGGAGGTATATATGCAACAACCACCAGGATTTGTAGCTGAGAGGGAGTATCAGAAGATATGTAGGCTCCACAAGGTGATTTACGGCATGAAGCAGAGTCCGAGAGCTATATATCAAAAGCTCTCAGAGTTGATAGAGCAATAAGGATTTGCGCGGTCCACTATGGATCACTTGCTTTTTGACGACACAAAGAGGTGATGTTGCTATTCTTGTCTATGTTGATGATATTATTGTTATGAGTGATAATGTGCAGGGCATTCAGTCTACCAAGGAGTTCCTTTCAGAAGTTTGTGACTAAGGACCTTAGAAATCTTTGATACTTAATTGGATTAGAGTTCTACAGGAAATAACATGGTTTTGTGATGACCCAAAGGAAGTCTGTGACTGATCTTCTATTAGAGACAGGTATGACAGGGTGCAAGCCTCCTACTACCACTATGGATCTGAGTATGAGATTATATGATATGATCATGACACTGAGGAGGCAGATAAGAGGAGAATCAGGAGATACAAAGAGCATGTTGGGAAGCTCTTATATGCTACCATCACCATGTCAGACATATCCTTTGCTGTGAGCAAGGTGAGCCAGTTTATGGAGCATCCCAGTTGACAAGACACATTCAGGATGAGATACCTTGGTATATGTTATTTGTTGATAATATTGTATTGATTGATGGGACTAGAGATGGAGTAAATTTTTTTAAAGAAAGAAATGGAGTAAATGAGAAGCTTGAGGTATGGAGACATGCATTTGAGACTAAAGGATTTCATATAAGGGAGACTAAAACAGAATATATGGAGAGCACTTTTGAAGGAAGCAACAATGAAGGAATCGAGATGAAGATTGGTGATGACAACGTTCAGAAGAAGGATTCTTGTAGATACTCGGTATCTATTTTGCAACATAATGGAGAAATTGATGGAAATGCTACTAATAGAATAAATGCAGATTGGTTAAAGTAGAGAGGAGCCTCTACTGTTCTCTATGATAAGGAAATTCCTTTGAAAATCAAAGAAAAATTTTACAAAGCAGTTGTTAGACTTGCCATGCTCTACGAATCTAGATGTTGGTAACCACAGACATGTGTAGAAAATGGCAGTAGCAGAAATGAAAATGCTAAGGTGAATGTATGGACACACACATAAATATCAGATCAGGAATGATGGAATCAGAAGGAAAGTTGGTGTAGCTCCGATCGAGGATAAGATATAAGAAAACCGTTTAAAGTGGTTTGGCATGTGCAAAGGAGACCAACCGATGTACAAATTAGGAGATGTGAGTTTTCGAATGTTGAACCAGCTAAGAGAGGGCAAGAAAGACTAAAGAAGTCTTGAAATGAGACTATACGAAGGGATCTTAGTTTTTGGACCTAAGCCCGAGATTGGTCCAAGATAGATTTGAATGGAGGCAAAAAATCCATGTAGCTGACCCTACTTAATGTGGGAAAGGCTTTGTTGTTGTTGAATTTACGACCATCAAACAATAAGAAGTATTCATATAACGAGTGATATAGATGAGAAAAAATTCATTTCAATCGAATCAAGTGGAAAAGTAGAATATGCATCTATTGCAATCGAAGCCTCGATGCCTCAGAATTGTGGCGAAAGATTCTTATGACCAACTTGATCAGTATATACTATATATAACATGGGATGAGGTTAGATTATACTAATAAAGAACTATCGACCTTCAAACAATAATGTTTTGCATGATCAAACAAAGTATGTGGAGACTGACCAATATTTCATAAGAGAGGGGATGGACTATGGAGAATTGATATCTTGTGGAGATTACAAATAAATAACTTGAGGTTAAGCATTTTGGCTAGCCGTCATTGGGTCCAGATGGGCCTGAGCACAAGTTATGAATGTCAGTTATCTTTGATAACGACTCGAGATTAAACCAAGATGTAAGAAATAGTATAAGAGAGGATTCCCTCTAATAGTATAAAAGGAGATCTAAGAGATGGAGCCATTCCTATCAAAGGGATAAGAGGGAAAAGTTTACTACAGAACATGCAACTACCATATTATGGGGAACAAGTGATGTGCTACAGATGGCAAGCTGGCAACTACGACATTGCATATATAAATGAGCGAGATTGTAGCTTGCCAGCAAAGTGCCACGTCTAGCAATCAAAAAGTGTGATAACATGTTATAAGTAGTGGGAACTACTACTAAACAACTTAGGCTTAAGCATTTTGGGGGTAGTCATTGGGCCTGAACATGACAAATTAAGGTTTTGATAACGACTCAAATCTACGTACGAGACACTACAATAACCAATTGGAAAATGTTGTTACTAAAAGCATGCTTATGATGAATTTGCATAGACATATAGGCAACTTGGTCATGTTTGATCACTACGTCCAACTTGAGGAAGAATCAAGAATTTGAGTTGCATTAGAGGTATAACAAGCCCTAGATCAGGAACTATTTATCTTTGATTTATATAAGCAAATTATCCCCCCACTTTTCTTAATTAACGAAAAAGAAAATATGAGGTACCCTAACCACTCAAGAGGCTACGAGTTTTTATGCCACAATGATTTTTCCCTCTACATTGGAGGGGTTGCATGTTGGTTGATTTATTGTAATTCCGTGATTTTATTTTTCTTTGCTTCAATCAATTTTTTTAAAAAGCTTGCCTAAAAATGATTAAGATACAATTACGACTACACCAGAAGCCTCTCTTTCATAGTTTATAATGTTTTATAAAAAATGGTGAAGACTTCTCCCACATTAAGTAGGGCTAGCTACATCGATTCTTACTCAAATCCATGTTGAAAGATCAAACTATTTTTTACACCGGTTGCTGGCAACCTAATGTAACCCTTAGATGAAGGGATTTGACCCTTTTGGGTGATAGGCACACTGCACTATCACCATACCATTGAAGCTAGTACAAGGAGGGGTTTGAACCCCGGCAGATTTATATGCAATATTTATATGCAATATTGCCAAACATTTGGAAAGATGACCCTCAATAAACCATATTCAAAGTAAGCCTTATAGTCTCAAAAATGCATAAAAAACAACTTTTCAAATCTAGAGGAGCCCCAAAAAATCTAGTGCCTTCAATAAGACACAACGTAAGTAGAAGAGCTAGGCTCAAACAGATGGGACGGGGACGTTTGGTAGCAGGGGGAGTTGGGTCAATTCGGCGGCCGAAAAATCGGAAGGGAGGTGCAACGGGGGTTGTTCGGTTGGGCGACGTCGATGGAAGGCCGCTCGTGCGCCACGAGCGGAGCTTTGCCAATCCATTCAGCAGAGGATGCTACCAGTGCGGATCGTTTAGACACTGGGCGTGGCAATGCCGAGATCCGATTAGCTGCTTCCATTATCGCGAGTTCACTCACAGGAGCGGCGCGTGTCCAAATCGGAAATGGCCAGAAGGGCCGCCATTGCTGGTGGGGGAGGGCGGGACAGGAGGCGTTCTTCAGAGGAACGTCATACGTGGGGATGGTCTCGACGACGCTGTTTGGGGGAGACATTATGCAGATAGCCCCCGAGAGGGTGGTAGCCAGAGGTTTGAAGGAAGTCGAAGTGAAGAAATTGCTAAAATGGTCGCGAGAGGGCTGGACGTTTCTACATTGGCGTAGGCCAAAGGCTGCAAACGGTGTTCGAGGAATTTGATTTATTCATAGGGAATCACAGAGGCTGCGAATCATACTGAACAAGGTCATGGTGGTCGAGGAGGATGAATATACTGGGACATGTCCGAGGGAGCCGCCAGATCCCATTCTCAGGATTCAGAGCTTTTCCTCGGCAGAGCTGGGAGAAAAGAAGCTCATGGTTGCTGGGAAGGGGCTCCATGTGGACATCGCTTCGGCGAAGCAGAGTGACTATGTTCGGAAGGAGTAATGTCGGGAGGACCAATGCGAAAGGGAGACTCTCCTCGGGTTGCCGGCGAGAGAAGCGGAAGCTCCATCAGGAAGGCGACCATGCTGGGCAGAAGGCAGAACGGTCATCTCATCGGAAGGAGGAGCGACGATCTTCAAAGAAGGCAGAAAGGCGCTCTCGCCAAAAGGTGGAAAGACACTCATGGGTGGGAGGCCCCCTCGTATCTCGGGCGAAATCCGCTTCGAGAATGTCATCATTGATCTGAATTTAGGAAACCGCATGTAAAGCCTTGAACTTAGCATCTCTCGGATCCTATATCGTAAGAGCCGGCACCTCAAGAGGAAACCAACGAGATTTGTTTCGTGTAAATCGAATTTTGTTTGGAATTGTTATATTTTTCGGAAGAAGGAGAACTAAAGAGGCTTAAGACGTCATTAACCCGTAATGACCGTTATTAAGACTAAATTAAACACGATTAAAGAAACTAATGATGGATTGGGGATCATTAAAGACCATTAGCAGATACTAATAATTGGTTAGAAAAACTTAAGCGTAAGCCATGAAGGTTAATCACGATTAGTAAACATCATTAGCGAATTTAGAAACTTCTGCATTATTCTAACTTAAGTTCGAAGTTTCGGATAAGTTTTGGTCAAAACCATGGACCAAAACCATTGGCCGCTAACTGCGGTTAAGGGCTATCCATGATTTACTAACCATGGTTAGCGGTCTTCTGAAGCCTATAAATACCCCCTACCCATTCATTCTCTACGATATCCACTACCACCACTACCCCAAAGGCTAGGGTTGAGAGGTTCAGAGGAGTGGGAGGCGGGGAATGAGAATTAGTGAAACACTATCGGGAGAATGAGGAAGAGAAAGGTACGATCCTCTTCTAGTAGGCTTCGTTCGATTCATGTTCTTTTTCCAATTAATTTTCGATTCATCTTCTTTCCGATTAGTTTTCTGTTGTGGTTCGAGGAGAAATCTGCGTAATACCATACTTAGGTGCGGGCGGCTATGCACGTCAGTGAACCCTGTGATTCGTCATACCTTCACTCACCTAAGAAGCATGCTGTCTGCCGATTCTCCATTTCTTGTGATTCTATTCTTTATTTTCTGTTTTTATAGTTATTTTGATGGAGGAATATGTGTAATACCCTATGTTAAGTTAATTATCATGTTATGTCTTTCCTATGTAATTTTCTGTTTCTAAGAGTACTTATCTTGTAATTAACCCAGGGCTACTCTCCTATATAAGAGAGCTCAAGGGTACGAATAATCCATCGACTTCTTTTCTCCTATCATTATCGGAGCAACGATCCTAGACTGGGGTCTCGGTATCCCACCCAAAACCCTAAGTCATCCACCCCCCCTGCGCCACCGCGTGCTTCCAGCGACCCGCAGCGCCGTCTCTTGCGGCGCTCCACGCAGGCCCGCGCACCTCCAGGCGGCCTCAACGCCACTCCAGGCGGCCCCCGAGCCGCTTCCTGCGGCACAACGCTGCCGCCAATGCGGCCTTAAGCGGCTGTCGTCACCTCAGCGGCTACATGCAGCCCCCGCGGGTCCCGCCGACCTCCACAGTGGCACCTTGACGTCCCCCCGACGGCCCTAGCCGACCTCCCGTACTACTACAACTCAACCGCGCGGCACAGGCCGCCACAGACGCCGTCTTTGGACATTGTGAACGAGGGGAGGCGCTCAAAGGAGTAGGGATGGTTGTATGAGTCTACACATACAACCTACCCCTCATATGATACTGTAGACCGCATATTGTGGTTATCTCAGTCGGTCTGCGGCTCTTCATCAACAATGTCAGATAACAAGGGTGACGTGTTTACATCCTCGGGTGCCTTCAAAGGCCCAGCCCCTATAGTCAAGATGGATGGGACCAACTATGAACTACAGTCTATGTAGTTCCGCACCCTGATGCAGTGCCATAACAAGGAGCACATTCTGACAGACTTCGAGCCGGAAGACAAGACTGGAGCAAATGCGACGTGGAAGCAAGACGATGCCTATGCCCATATATGGCTCTCTGGGACGCTGATTACGGAGATCGCAAATGATATTGTGAATCAACCCACAACAAAGGCTATGTGGGATATACTAGCCGCTACATATGGGCAGTCCAAGAATGAGAGCAAGATTCTCCAATTACAATTCGACAACTTCTCTACGATGCAGAATGTGAAGCCATTACATGCCCATTTCTCTCATCTACGAGGCATGTTTGAGAGACTGCATAGCTTTATGTCGATCACTGCCAGTACGGAACAACAACAGGCATGCAGAAATGCTACGATGACCGGCGTTTTTCTGTCCTCTCTAGATCCTGAGTACGATGCTGCCCATACTCAACTTCTGACTGGTGAGACTATTACACCAATGGAGGAGGTATATAAGAGTTTGAGTAGAATTACTACTACCTCGACATCTACTGTCCAACCTACCCCTTCAGCTATGGCTGCCACTCGTGGCAGAGGAGGAGCGTCACATTATCGGGGTCGTTGACCTCGTGGTAGAGGGGGATGCAGGAACCGTGGCCCCTGTACTCATTGTCACCGTCCAGGCCACTCTGAGGAGACATGCTTTCACAAGCATGGATTTCCAACCTCTGCATGTGTTGCTGAGCAAACTGAGGCTACCGTTGCACCTCTTCCAGATGCTCGCTTTGATGAACTTGTCTCCGGACTCTGTGAGATGATCACTACACCCTCATCTTCGTCTCCAGGTCTCCAGGTTCTACAGATGCTGCAGCTTCGGTCAGAGCGTCCTCTAGCCCATCAGGTACTCCTTATGCACATAACAGTACTACTTGCTCGGACCTGACAGATTGGATTATGGATTGCGGGGCCTCCCATCATATGTGCGGCGACAGGATGTAGTTTTCTACTTACAGAGCACTTGCACCAAGCCGCTCTGTTGTCATTGCCAATGGGGTCAGATTACCCATTGTTGGTCACGGGGAGATCACTCTGACACCTTTTTTGCATCTGTAGAATGTCTTACACGCACCTGACTTTCAAATTAACTTGTTATCGATTAGCCAGTTAACAAAAGATTTACACTGCCGTGCCATCTTTGACCCCTCTACTTTTGTGTTTCAGGACATACTGACTAGCAGGATGATTGGAAGTGGCCGTGAGTAGAGAGGCTTGTATAAACTAGCTATATCATCATGTGCTGGTGCCTCTACTATCCCATCCGGGATCCATTTCTCCATTCCTTTGGCATCTCCGCTTTGGCCATTTACCTCTGCAGAAGATGTGTCATGTCTTGCCGCAGATATCTACCCGTATCGCATTGGATTGTGAAGCTTGTCAGCTTGGGAAACATCATCGGTCTTCGTTTCCAGTTCGTTCGAGTCGTCATAGTAGTCGGTCTTTTGAACTGTTTCACTTTGATATTTGGGGTCCGAATCATGTCCCTGATCTACAGGGACATCGTTATTATATGGTTGTTGTGGATGATTTTTCCAGATTATCATGGGTATTCTTGTTGAAACAAAAGTCTAAAGCTGGTAGTATTATTCGAAAATTTATTCTTGAGATTAATAATACCTTCTCTACCACTATCAAACAAATTCGCACGGATAATGCTTTGGAGTTTTCAACATTACATTTGTCTGATTTTCTCACTTCCCAAGGCATTACTCATCAAACTTCTTGTAGTTACACTTCGCAACAAAATGGTGTAGCTAAACGCAAGCATCGCCACCTTCTTGATGTTACTCGGACGTTGTTGATCCATAGTCGTGCCCCTCATTCTTTTTGGGGGGATGTTGTCCTCACTGCATGTTACTTGGTAAATCGTATGCCGTCTTCTGTTCTTGGCAAGGTTCAGGAAAGCGGTATGCGTATGCGTTCGAACTGGTCACCGAATACTGATTAAGTGATATGCGGGCGCATATGCAGGGTATATGCGGTTCTAAGCGGTTTTCTAATTTTTAATTTAAAAATAAAAATATCTATGAATAACATTACCAATGAAGTTATGTATCTAAGTAGAGTTAAAGAAGATCTAAGAAAAACGATTCATGCTAGATGGGTGTGCATATATACTTTTAGTTGCATTATATTTAATCACAAAAAACATTTACCATAAAAACTTACATTATATGATTCGTAATAAAAACATTTACACATACATGCACTACATGAGCAAAACCTCAATTGGCATATACAAAAGATATTCGACGATACATTGCATATACTTGTCAAAATAATACATGAGAAAAACATAAAACATTGCATTTACATAATGATATAATGCATTGCAATTTTATAAAAATGCATATCATATTCTAACCATTTAATGAAGAGGCAGAGTTACAGAATTAAGGATCTGAATGAGAAGAATGAAAAGTTTGAGTTGTTGGAGCAGTATGTGGGGCATATGCGGGGAGGGCGCATAATGCACTGATTCAAGTAATCGGTGTGGTCTGCACGCTGCACGGGCATATGCGGCCGCATATGCGGCCCGTGCAACCTATTTCGTGAACACTGTGAGAAAAGGTTCCCTTCTTGATTGCATTTCCCGAGAAGGACCTATTCTCCCTTACATCTCAGGTCTTTGGGTTTGTGGCATTCGTGCATAATTGTACACCTGGTCGTGATAAGCTCTCTCCAAGAGCTATCAAATGTGTGTTTATTGGGTACTCACGTACTCAAAAAGGGTATAGATGTTATGATCCAGTGAGTAGAAGATATTATGTGAGTGTTGATGTAACATTCTTTGAGTCTATCATGTACTTCTCTCCTACAGGTGACAGGTTATCCAATAACAATGCGGACGATATTGTTGTCCATCCACCTCCATCTTTCACACCAGATGAACCTGACCACACTTTACCTCCACCACCACAACCATCTTCTCCACAACCACCACCACCACCTGAACCACGATTTTTTCCCATTGTTTACACTAGCAGGTCTTCTACTAGCTCCTCTGCTCAACAGCCGTCCACATCATCCAGCACGCCAAAGGTATGTCATGATAACATTATCTCTGCTAATGACGCTGGAGTTTTACAGGATGACTTGGCTGTACAGGACACTGAGGAGGCCAATTTGGATGTTCCTATTGCATAAAGGAAGCCACGACGTCAATGTGCCAAATACCCACTTGCGGCACATGTCTCCTTGGATCATCTTTCAGATGAATACAAGAAGTTCAATGTTGGACTTTCGGTGGTTAAGATACCACGAACATATATGGAGGCTTTCCAGGACACCAGGTGATGTCAAGCCATGGAAGAAGAAATGGCGGCCTTGACATCTCGTGGGACATGGACTATTGTTCCGCCTCCAAGTGATGCTTCGATTGTCAGCTGCAAGTGGATATTCTCCATTAAGCAAAATGCAGATGGGAGTGTGGATCGCTACAAAGCACGATTGGTGGCACGTGGTTTTACCCAGACATACAGAGTGGATTATCAGGACACAATTTCTCCAGTGGCGAGACACTCGACGCTTCGGATATTACTTGCAACTGCCATCTCACAGGATTGACCGTTATTCTAGCTGGATGTGAAGAATGCGTTTCTATATGGAGATCTCCATGAAGAAGTTTACATGCAACAACCACCTGGGTTTGCTGCTGAGGGGGAGTCCCAGAAGGTATGCAGGTTACATAAGGCCATCTATGGCCTAAAGCAGAGTGTTAGAGCTTGGTACCAAAAGCTGTCAGAATTAATTGAGCAACAGGAATTTAAGAGGTCCATCGCGGACCACTCACTATTTGTTCAGAAGAGACAGAGAGGTACAATTGCTATTCTTGTCTAGATGACATTATTGTGACAGGCAGTGAGTCGGCCGACTATCCCGAATAGTCGGTCCGACTATGAGGTGCGGTGGGGTACCCGACTGAACAAACCTCCAGTCGGGCAATAGTCGGCCCGACCGAATAGGCGGCCGACTATTCGGCCGACTGGCCCGACTATGAGGCCGATTGGAGTTTGACTCTTCATATTTTTATTTTTTTATTTTCAGTTTTCAATATTTATGGGTTACATTTTACCATGGTATCTCCACAAATGTCAAATTATATATGTCTATTATATTGATTGATACTTTTATCTTGGATTCATGTTAAATAATGACCATATATGTATAAAAATATAAGAATATATGTATTACAAATAATTTTTATATTAAAAAATACAAAACCGAATAATTCCGAATAGTCGCCCGAATACCGATTATTCTCTATTCAGTGACCTCTCCGACTGAATACCGAATACCGTCTTCTGCAACACTGGTGACAGGAGATGATGCTCAAGGCATTCAGATAGCCAAGAAGTTCCTAGGTAGAGAGTTTGTGACTAAGGATTTTGGCACTCTTCGCTACTTCCTGCGGTTAGAGTTTGCCAGGAGTCATCGTGGTCTAGTGATGACCCAGAGAAAGTTTGTCATGGATCTTCTTTTTGAGACGGGTATGACAAGATGCAAGCCATCTACGACTCCTATGGATCCAAGTATGAAATTGCATGATGACGATACTGAAAAAGTTGATAGCAGGAGGTACAAAGAACTTGTTGGGAAGCTTCTATATGTTACCATCACCATGCCAGATATTATGTTTGTAGTAAGCAAGGCCAGCCAGTTCATGGAGCGACCCAAAAAGGCTCATATGGATGCTATCTATATGATCTTGAGATATCTGAAGAACTCACCTGGTTCAGGACTCCTATTCAGTAGGAATACGTCCTTGGAGGTAACAGCTTGTGCAGATGCTGACTATGCAGGATGTCCCACGGACAGGAAGTCCATTACGGGATTTACAGTTTTTGTTGGACACTCACTTGTCTCATGGAAAAGCAAGAAGAAGATCGTAGTTACCAGATCAAGTGCAGAATCTGAATACAGAGTCATGGCCCAAGGAAGTGCAAAGATGATGTGGGTCAGATCGGTGTTGACTGATCTTTCCATAGAAGTTCCTCTTCCTATGCAACTACTATGTGATAATCAAGCCGCATTATCCATTGCAAATAATACTGCTTCCCATGAACGAACAAAGCACATTGAGGTGGACTGCCATTACACTCGAGATTTGATACACAAGGGACTCATATCTACATCTCATGTGTCCACAGGAAATCAGACAGCAGATATCTTCACCAAGGCTCTAGCCCGAAGTCCTTTTCAGAAGTGTTGGTCCAAGCTGAGCATGATAGATATATATGCTCCAGCTTGAGGGGGAGTGTTAAGTTAATTATCATGTTATGTCTTTCCTATGTAATTTTAAATTTCTCAGAGTACTTATCTTGTAATTAACCCATGGCTATTCTCCTATATAAGAGAGCTCATGGGTACGAATAATCCATCGACTTCTTTTCTCCTATCACCCTACTTAGGTGCGGGCGGCTATGCACGTCAGTGAACCCTGTGATTCGTCACACGTTCACTCACCTAAGATGCGTGGTGTCTAACGATTCTTCATCTCTTATTGTTTGAGTATATTCTTCCAGTTTCGTTGTTGTTTCCTCTCGATGATTTTATAGAGGAAACTCTTTCCATTTTTCTTTTAAAATATGTCCCGATATAAGGGGAAACTCTACCGAAATGTTTATAAAAATATGACCCGATATAAAGAGAAACTTTGCCAAAATTTTTCTAAAAATATGTCCCAGTATAAGGGAAAACTCTGCTGAAATTTTCCTAAAAATATCACCATATATAAGGGGAAGTTCCGCCGAAATTTTAAAAGAAAATATGTTCTTCGCATTCTTCCTGTTTTTCATTTGTTTTTTGCATTCTTGTCATATTTTTAGTGTTTTTTGGTACGAATATGAAATTCGATCGTTTCAGGAACTGTAAATCATCCTTTTCCGAAAACGAATCGCGATAAAGCACTGCATATGCGAGAGAGAGCTCGATTAGGTAACGAAATCCATCCTTTTGCTGATGAATTTTCATATGAGATTGTTGAGATTCCTGACTTTATTTTCTTCGTTACGAAGAACCCTAATTTGACTATTTTTGAGAAAGCATGAAAAGTTTCTTTGTAATTTGAACTAAAATAAGGTCTATGCATCGAATGGACGCAGTGGCTCAGAAAGTTAGGGATTGGAAGTTAAAATGATCATAAATATGAGTTTATAAATATATAAATTAATTTATGTGTAAGTTTATATCGATATTATGTTAATGAAAATATAAAGCTTAACGAAGCAATTACATCATGAGAATTGATGTGTTTTGAGTTATTTCCTGAAAAAGGATTACGTCTTACATTTAGAATAATTGGGAGTAGAACTACAGGTCGGGCATGCAACCTGTAGGTTTGTCGGAAGGACCCCGTATTGTTTTTTCCCTACCTAAGTGGTAAACGATTGTCCTGTTATGATAAGTGCGAATGAAATGAATGATTTGCAACGTGTGGTACCGGTAGCCAGTATATTCAGGTTGAACAATAAAAGATGTGGTCGTGTCATGTGGAGGCACGGGAGGTTCAATAGTTGTTTGGTCACGATAACATGCATTTAAAGCCGTTAGGTTATGTGACTAACGGTTAGCCTGAGGTTTTAAGCAACCGGGTCCTCGAGGACGGTGTGCTCCTTTGTTTTTCAAGCTGAGGGTTTGAGACCATGATTAATAAAAGAAACAGATAATTGTCAGGGCAGTATTGGAGGATTGGTTGAGGTGACGTGGGGCAGAATAAGCTCACCAGATTAACGCAATCTCCAATCCCAGAGTATCCACAGATTCGGAGACCAAGAATGGTGGGGTTCCCCTAAACTAATCCATGATGTGGAATAAAAGGAATATGACTTAAACTAATGAGAATAAATGTAACTTTTGTACTAACAACTTTTTGAAAAATTACACAATTGTTTACTTTTCTCTTCTTCGTTACTTAGCACTCGCTAATTCTTATCCTATGATTTATGAAAAACTCAACAGGTGTCGGTCAGCCATCGTAAGGACTTTTATAGTCCAACCAGTTAACATAGTCATCCAACCAGCCACAGTAGCTTTTCTCTGTAAGGTAGTTAGTAATGTTTTCTTATTTTCCTTTCAAGTTAATGTACATGTAAATGGTTATAGTAGGATAATGTATCATGTGAACTTTATTTGTGAATGGAAAAGTGTTAAAATACTTTCTTCTAAGCATTTTTATTCGTAGTCTGTTTCTAAATGTTAGTTGTGATTACTGAATAAATTATTCTTAGTAACCACATCCGGATATGGGAGGATCCGACGGTCCAGAATCGGGGTTCGTGACACCGCATCCGCGATACGGTTCGGATTCCACCTTTTAATGCAGGAGGCGGGGAGGTGGCTTTATGGACTCGGGCGGTAGATCCGATCATGACCTCTGCGGGTTCGGTTCACGTGGGTCCGCAAGCGAATGAGGCAGCGACCGGGTTAGATTTGGATCTGTACACTTGGGCGGGAGCGGCATCATCCATGCCCCGGTTCTTGGGCTGGGAGGCCATACCGGAGGCTGCCCATGGAATTGGAATACGAACGGAGCTCAGGGATACTTCCCACAGGTGTTGCATTGAGGAAGCGGTGAGGTCCCAGGAAAAGGGTCGCTCAAAGCAGATTGCTCGGCAACAACCAGCATAGGGGGGTGCAGGGGCCTATTTCAGCACGGGCATCGATTCCTGTGGTACGGGTTGGGTCTGGGGAGATGGGGGAGGGGAGGAAGAAGGAGGAGACTTTAAGGGGAGGGCAAGGCGAGCAAGGGCATTGGGAGGGCAGGCGGGAAGAACCTGAGGAAGGGGAGCTTGTGAGCAAGGGTAAAGAGGAGGCTGGTGGGAGAAAGTTTTTGCAGGGCGAGGTTCCAAATCCCTTGATCGTGGAGGAGGGGATGGGCAAATATGGTGTGATTTATGTCAGAAGGTTATCCGGAAAAGAACAAAGTAGACAACGAAGAGCGGCGGTACTCGAGTCGTGCGAACAAGAGAGTGTACCTCAAGGACCTCTACCGGTACAACTCTTTTCAAGCTGTTTCCAAGTACTGGATCGATCGGTGGTTGAACGCCTCGACCTCATCCCACCCAAGAAGGTGTGCGGTGCCCTATGCCAATGAAGACACTTTCGTGGAATGTTAGGGGGTTAGGACGGGCAGAGAAGAGGAGGAGAGTGAGCAATCTAGTCGCGGAGTCGGGGTCAGAAATTTTCCTCATCTAGGAGACAAAGCTCTCTAGGGGGTTGGGGGAAGTAGGTATGGTGATGGATGGAGGTGGTAAGTTTGCGATGGCGGCACTGGACTCTCAGGGAGCGGTGGGTGGTTTGTTGACCGTCTGGAACAAAGATGCCTTCGACAACATCAGGGAGAAGCGGCCGTTCTTTTGTCTCTTGATTTTGATGAGGCGGAAGGCAGATGACCTTAAATTTTGGGTCACGAACGTGTACGACCCGAATGGCAATGAGAGGGGGACCCTAGCGACGGAATTGGAACCGTTGGGCGATGACATTGCAACAGCGGTTTGGTTAGCGGGGGTGACCTGAATGTGACTTTGATCCCTGACGACTGCCCGCAGGGGGGTAGAGGATGTGACCCGGGCTCAGAGGACCTCTGGCGGGTCCTGCACGTGTTGGGCATGATTATAATTGATGCGGCTGGCTGTGCATACACGTGGCAGAATGTCACATCACGCTCTAGGCTGGACAAGTTCCTCCTGTCAACGGTGTATGGAGAAAGGTTTCCGCTCTCAAGGGTGTGGGCTCTTCCGCGATCGTATTCGGACCATACACCAATTCTGTGGTCATATGGTGAAGAGGGGAGATCCAGATATTTCTTCTGCTTTGAGAAGAGTTGGCTCTTGGAGGAGGGTTTTAGGCAGGCAGGAGAGTTTTAGGCTTTGAGAAGAGTTGCCTTTCGGTATGTTTCTATCACGAGTTCTGGGAGCTATTGAAAGGAGAAATCTTAGAGGTGATGAACGAGTTCAGAGAGGGAAACAACGGCTTCGAGAAGATCAACAGGGCATTGTTGTTCCTTCTCTCGAAAAGGGAAACACCGGTGAGGATCGATGACTACAGACCCATCAGACTCTCCAACGCAATATATCTCATTGTCGCTAAGTTACTGGCGAACAGGATGAAGTTGGTTATGGATCGGTGGTACGTACTACAGGGTCAGTCGACATTCCTCCCGAGGTGGCAGATGGCAGAATGTTTGGTCATGGCTTCGGAGAATTGCTTGGACTGGAAACAGACGAAAACAAGAGGGGTGATGTGGAAGATAGACTTTGCTAAGGCCTACGACTGCATAAACTGGAAGTTCCTTTAGATATCTTTGAGAAGGAGAGGATTCCTTGAGACTTGGGTAAGCTGGATGAAGAGGTGTGTAACCACATCCTCCTACTCAATTTTAGTGAATGGCAAGCCCGAAGGGGGTTTTTTCCAGCCGCAAAGAGGTGTGAGGCAGGGATGTCCATTAGCACCAATGTTGTTCGTTTTGGTTGCGGATGCACTAGGCGTGCTATTTAAGCATGCGACCAAGTTGGGGTGGAGCGAAGGGTACAGGAGGGGTGGCATCTTCATCCTCATTTTGCAATATGCCGACGACACAATCCTACTCATGGGGTGACAGAGGCCCGGAACGCGAACGCGATGCACCTGGTTGAGATTTTTGGATCTCTGTCAGGCCTCGGGACCAACAAGCGTAAGTCGTTGGTGATAACTTTTGGGTAGTCTGAAGCGGAGAAGCGTAGTCTCGCGGAGTTGATCGAGTGTTCCTTGGGGAACCTCCCTATTACATATCTGAGACTGTTGTTGGTAGCAGGAAAATTAAGGAAGGCAGACTGGGACGGGCTGATACAGAAGATGGAACAGAGTCTAGCAGGGTGGAAGGTTGTCACCCTCTCCAAAGGGAGTAAGTTGGACCTGTTAAAACATGCGCTTTCAGCTATACCAATCTTCTTCTACTCCACTAGGTTAATGCCAGTTGGAGTTCGAAGGCGTATGGAGGTCTTGATGAGGAGGTTTTTCTAGTCAGATGGGAAGCAGCAGGGGGCTGGTTTGCACCTGGTCAGGTGGGAAGACATTACTAGAAGGCGCGACGAAGGAGGTCTTGGAATGCGGGATTTAGAGTGCATGAGCAAGGTATTAATTGCAAAATGGGTGACCCTCATATGGGGGCCATCAAATGCGATGGTGGACAGATTGATGAGGGCAATATACGACGTGGAGGGTGAGCTGGTGGCTAGGAGATGTCGGTTTGAATCACTGCTCTGGGTTGGGATTCGTCAGGTGCTATCGCATTTGACGCACAAGCTTAGGACAATGGTGGGGGATGGTCGTCGATTCAGATTCTAGAGGGATGACTGGACGGGAGATGGTACGCTGGAGGGGAGGTTTCCACGCCTTTACGCTTTGGCTTCAAGTAAGGAGGGCACATTGTGCCAAACGATGGTCGGCAATACGTGGGCACCGCAGTTTCGAACAACTTTATCGGATCAATGTGCAGAGGAATATCTAAGATTGCAGGATGAATTGCCAGAAACAAGAGGGGCAGGGTCCGATGTTGATCACTTTGTCTGGAGGGATACTCGCTTCATAGTCAGAAAAGCATATGAAGAACTAAAGGTGGAGACGGAGGAATGGGATGACGTCAAAATTATTTGGACCTCAAGGGTACCGAACAGGGTTAAAATTTTCCTGCAGTGTTTAAGAAAGGGGCGAAGGAGAAGGATGTTTGGCATCGAAGACACGAGGTGCGACAGATGTGATGGGATGGAGGAAGACTCGGAACATATTTTTTTCAAGTGCCCAGTGTCGGAAGGGGTTTGGAGGGTGGCTGGCGTCACCTGGATTCTGAGGGAGGGAGACACAAAATTCTTGAGATCTGTTCGTACGATCGGAGGCAATTCAACAGATGACTGCTCGAGGACATTTGCAACGTTATGGGCAATCTGGATAGCAAGGAATGATTTGATTTTTGACAATCAGAGGTTTTATCTCGAAAATGTAGCTTCTCACTGTATTGCGCTCCAGACTTTCTGGAGCTCACGATAATGTACTTGATATTTAGTCTAATGAATTTCTAAGGCGGTGACCCCCGTAACTGGGCTCACCCGTTTCTTTCTAAAAAAAGTAGAAGAGCTATAGTCTACTATGGTCAGGCAAGGACATGACCTTTTCATTGTATTTTTTGAGTAAATAAAGGATGGGCATCCAAAGGACGCACACACTTGCTCAAACTGCCTTTTCGTTATTATTCTTCAAGATTAGAGTATTAGATTCATCCAGGCAATAAGACACTGAATATGACGTATTAACAATGGCGCAGATGGCTTATTTAGCATGAAAAAAAGGAAGACGTTCTTTTTTTCTCAAGTGTCCTGCAATAATTTAATCCAAAAAAAGAACATGTGCCAAATAGCTACTCCATAATAAACTTTACCTTCAATTGCTTTGATGCTGACTGCATCTCAGATTTTAACTCCTTGATGACCTTGTCAAGTTTCTTCAGTCTACCTTCACGTTCTGCGCCATGTTCTTTGATAGATTTTTGAAGAGCTGATACGGTAGACACACTATGCTTGTACAGTTCTTCTTTTCTTTTACTTAGCAGTCTCATTTCTTCAAGGTCATTCTCAATACTTTTCACTAGATCCCCCAGCTGTTATTCACCACAGACAACATAGCATGGCTTAAAAATACAGTCAAACCGTAGGCAGTTCCAAAAATAAGGAAGCACAAAACAAAGTAGAAAAGATGCACCTTGTGGTGTTCATTTTGCTCCGCTCTTTTTTGGAAAAGAGACAAATCATAAGATTTGAGCTCTAGCTGAGACTTAAGGTGTGCAAATTTTTTTTGATGAGGCACGAGCTGAGCGATCTGCAAAATAGATAAAGTGAACTTGAATTTATGTAAAAGGTGGCACAATCTTGCACACAGAAAGTGTCAAAATAAATATATAGTCGTACATCATATAAGACTAAAATGTTCCACATTCTTCAGACATGCAGAAGAAAAAAATCACAGCCAGCCTACTATAAACAGATAATATAAAGCCAGAGGAAATAACTTCCCTAGTACAAATGGCTAAAAGTCGTAAATGCGGAAATTTGTTAAAGAAAATGAAGATATTCTGCAAGAAATATACAAAAACCGAGATAAAGAGAAACCCCAGCACATCAGAGGGAAGAATCACCCCAGTCAATTGTCATTATTGAGCTCACAGTAGAAGATATTTAGCGCTAGCTCGCCAGATATCTAAGATGTCTTTTAGCCAAGAAAACAGCACATCTAAGTTTTTTATATGCCATTAAGCATTAACACGGTTGTATAAAGTTCAAAAGTTATTAAAAGGTGCACGAAGAAACATGCACATCTTCTACACAATAAAGGGCCAGTGATTGTTCGAATTTGAAGTAAAGGCTCTTGAAGGAAATAAACACATGACTTAAAGCCTTATTGCTCGAATAGCTTCATTTATAAGCAAACATCTTATGCAACACCCAAAATGGGTGTTTTTTCACAGGTCCTCCATGTAAATCTTTGATGTTACATAAGCACAATTTCTTCATGTGTATGTTTCCCTTTGCCAGGATAAAATGGGCATGCATCATGAAGGTATGTGCCCCAAAAGATCATTTGTTAACAAGATTTACAGTACAAAGCTATGTAGAGATGTCGTAAAATTTGTGTATACGAAGACTCCGACAATGCCATAGAAAGTTCAGTGATGTAAAAATTGCAAATACCAAGTCTCTGACATTGCCTTAGAAAGCTCAGTGAGGATCTCCACATAGAATCTTTCTTGGAAAAAGATCACCCCACTCCTGGCCACTAGGGATAAAAATGGTAAGACAGATAAATAAATGTAGGTGTTATCATATCCTTATCTTTTTTAAAATCCAGATACACATATGAACATCACACGAATGTGTAAAATGGAGGTAGTGGAGTGATTGTTCATACGGATTTGAAGGATAATGGGGTTGAGGTGCAAAGATTTGGGGATCAGAATATTTTGCTAAAATTGGTGCTGGAAGAAGTTATGAATATAATCTCAATTTATGCGCCGCAAGTTGGTTTAGAGGAAAATATTAAACAAGCTTTTAGAATGATTTGGATAAGATTAAGCAAGGAATCCAACAAAGAAAGATGATTCGCCCAGGCTAGTGTTTATGGAGGCCATGGCTTCGGGGATAGAGATGAAGAGGGAAAGTCATTCTGAATTTTGTAATGACTTATGATTTTTCCATAGAAAACACTCTCTTCAAGAAGTGCGAGGAGAATTTAAATACTTATAAGAGTGACCCGACTAAAACACAGATAGATTACTTTGCGATGAGGAGAAGAGATCGGGTGTGTTACAGAGACTGCAAAGTAAACTCGAGAGAGAGCCTGACATCTCAACATCGCTTGCTAGTCATGGATGTGCAAATAAAAGGGTAGCCAAAGAAGAGGACGGTTCCCAAGGTCTGTTGAGATAGTGAATTCTTTTATTACTTTCTCTTATTTATATTTCTCTCTGTCCATCGTATTTAATTTACCCTATGGCTTTTCTTCTATATAAGAGAGCCCTAGGGTCTCTATGAATGCATCTCATTAAACTTTCCCACATGGTAAACGAGCAACGGTCCTAGACCGGAGCCCTGACCAAAAATCCATCGCATACAGCAAGCCCCTTCCCCCTCCCTCTTACGCCACCCTAGGCTCCATCATCAGGAGTCATCGTCGCACCCCAACGTCGTCACCAGGGCAGGGTTGCACCTCCCGCACACATCGGGTATCTCGGCGCTTCTCAGTGCTTATCTAGGAGGTCGATCTGTGGTCTGAACCGGTCTGGTTCTTACCAGAAAACGCGATTTCACACCTATAAATCGTGTTTTCCAGCCCTAACGTGCACTAAGGATTGACGAGTATGGTTGTTTAAGTCTACGCGTACAACTAATCCTCCGTATGATCATTTAGACTTACTCATATCGGTCTATTACCCAGTTGAGTTCCGTTTGTCAACTGTTTTTATCATGTCAGAAAACAAGGGTGATATATTTTCTTCGTCTGGTGCCTTCAAGGGCCCGACTCTCATCGTAAAGATGGATGAGACGAACTACGAGTTGTGGTCTATGCAGTTTCTCACCCTCATGCAACGTAATAACAAGGATCGCATCCTGACTGATGCAGAGCCGACAGATAAGAATGGGACCAATGCTTCTTGGAAGCAAGATGATGCTTATGCACGGGTTTGGCTCTCCGAGACGATCACCACGGAGATTGCCAAGGACATCGTCAATCAGCCTACAGCCAAGGGCATGCTGGACATCCTAGCTACCAAATATAGGCAAGTAAAGAATAAGAGCAAGATCTTCCAGCTTCAGTATGATATTTTTTCGACCAAGCAAAATGATTAATCTCTCCATGTCCATTTCTCACATCTGCGAGGCATATTCGAGAGGCTAAATGGCTTCATGCTCATTACTACCAGCATAGAGCAGCAACAGTCTTACATAAATGCAACTATGATGGGATTGTTTCTATCCTCTCTCGACTATGAATATGATGTTGCACGTACTCAGCTCCTTACAGGAGAGACCATTCCACAGATGGAGGAAACCTACATAAGGCTAAGCTGGATCATCAGTTCATCCCCTACAATAACTCAGAACCCCGCTTTGATGGCTGCTTCTCATGACAGAGAGGTATTGCACAGTTTCTTGGTTGTCGCCCGCGAGGTCGTGGAGAGGATGTTAGCGGGGTCCGTGCACATACTGTGATATGCTGGCTCATTCATAGGGCACATGCTATCAGAAGCATGGTTACCCAACATTTGCATGTGTGGCTGAGCAGACTGAGACTACTACTCAGGAGTCGAGGCTCGATGACAATGTCTCTCGATTGAGGAAAATAATGACTACTCCAACTGCACCTCCTACAGGATCATCAGATATTGTTGTTGCTTCCATAGCCTCCACTAGCTCCTCAGGTATAGCCTACGAACTTACCAATTGTAGCGGCTCAGACTTGATTGACTGGATCATGGACTCTGAAGCATCTCATCCTATTTGCGGAGATAGTGCACGGTTAGGCTCCTACAGATCTCTCCCTCCTGGGAGATATGTGGTGATTGCAAATGGGGTTCACTTACCCCTTGTTGGCAAGGGGAGGATTATTGTAGTACCCTCATTGTGTCTACAGAATGTCTTGCATGCACAAGCTTTTCAGATGAATATTTTGTTTATTAGTCATATTACAAAAGATTTACATTGTCGTACCATATTTGACACCTCATCTCAGGCATTTCAGGACATACTCACGGACAGGGTGATTAGATGTGGACGTGAGCAACAAGGACTTTACATACTAGTCTAGCCCCCTGTAGTAGTGATGTGACTATTCCAACTGGAACAGTCTCTCCGTTCATGTGAAACCTTTGCTTTGGACACCTTCCTCTGCAGAAGCTATGTCATCTTCTTCCTCAAATTTCTCCTCGCACCACCTTAGAGTGTGAGGCATGTTGATTTGGGAAGCATCATCGTTCCTCCTTTTCGAGTTGCCAGAGTCACTACAGTAGTCAGACATTTGAAATATTTCATTTTGATATATGGGTCCTAGTAGACTTCATGATCATCAAGGAAATCATTTCTATCTGGTCGCAGTAGATGATTTCTCTAGATTATCTTGAGTTTTCTTGTTAAAAAATAAGGTTGATGTCATTAAGTCATTTCTTATTGAAATAAAGAATATTTCTTATGCTTATGTGAATTTTATTCATTCTGACAACACCTTGAAGTTCTCCACTTTACAACTGCCTGATTTTCTCAGATCTCTAAGTATTGTTCACCAAACGTCACGTGCATAAACATTGCAACAAAATAGAGTTGTTGAACGCAAACATCGGCATCTTCTTGATGTTACGAGGACTCTTTTGATTCAAAGTCGGACTTCCCATTCGTTCTGGGGTGATACGGTCCACATTACTTGCTATTTAGTGAACCATATGCCTACCACGATTCTTGGAGAGAAGGTTCCTTTCTCGATTGTGTTTCCCGAGGACATTCTCTCTTACATCTAAGGTCTTTGGGCTTGAGGCCTTTGTTCACAGTTTTACTCCCGATCATGACAAGCTCTCTCTAAGAGATGTCAAATGTGTGTTTGTTGGCTACTCCCATACATAAAAAGGGTATAGGGGTTTTCATCATGTCCAGAGAGTATTATGTGAGTTCTAATGTCATATTTTTTGAGTTTGTTATGTATTTTTCTCCTACAGGTGACAGGTTGTCTAACTCTAACTCTGACAAAGATGTTTTTGTTCACTACCTCATTTGCTTCCACCACCACCTCAGGTTGAGCCACAGTCATCTCCTTCACCACCACCATCTACCCCGACACAGTTTCTACCACGTTTTTACATTTGCAGGCCCTCTACTCTTTCCTCTGCTCATGCACCTTCCCCGTCATCCAGCAAACCTTAGGTATGTACTGAACACATTGTTTCTACTGATGACCATGGTGACTTGATTGTTCCACGTGATAATGTACAATAGGAGCAGATACCTTCTCTAGAGAGTAGAGAAGTCAACGATCTTGATGTGCACATTGCTTTGTGGAAGCCGCGTCGCACTTGTGCAACTTTCCATCTAGTTGTCCATGTTTCCTTGGATCATCTTTCAGAGTATTATAGGAGGTCTGTAGTGGGTCTATCAATTATTACTATTCCATGGTACCAAGAGACAGTGCAGGATAGCATATGGCAGCATGCCATGGAAGAGGAAATCGTAGTATTATGGTCTCGTGGTACATGGAGCATTGTCTCTACTTTCCCGGGTGCTTCTGTGGTGGGATGCCATCGGATCTTTATGGTAAAGTAACGGGCAGATGGCAGTGTGGATCGCTACAAGGTAAGGTTTATAGCATGTGGGTTCACGCAGACATATGGGGTGGACTACTAAGATATATTCTCACCAATGGCTAGACATTTTACTCTACGTATTCTACTCTTAGTTGTTGTGACTCGGGATTAGTCGTTTATCCAGCTTGATGTGAAAGATGTTTTTCTGTATGGGATCTACAAGAGGAGGTATACATGCAGCAACCACCTGATTCGTTGTTGAGAGGGGTCTCGAAAGGTGTGAAGACTCTACAAGGTGATTTGTGTCCTTAAGCAGAGTCCAAGAGCTTGATTTCAGAAACTTTCAGAGTTGATAGAGCAACAAGGATCGCAGGATCTACTCTCGATCATTCTCTATTTGTTCAGAGGGCACAGAGAGGTACCATTGCCATTCTGATTTATGGTGATGATATAATTATCCTAGGAAATGATGAGTAGGGTATTCAGACTGCTAAGGAGTTCCTTGGTCGGCAATTTGTGACCAAGGCCCATAGTAGTCTACGCTACTTCCTTGGATTAGAGTTCTCCAGGAACCAACGTAGTCTTGTGATAACCCAGAGGAAGTTTGTGACTGATCTTCTACTAGAGACTGGTATGGCAGACTGCAGGAGAGCCACTACCCATGTGGATTCAAGTATGAAACTATATAATAATAACACCGAGGAAGTAGACAACAGGAGGTACACGGAGCTAGTTGGATAGCTCATTTATGTTACCATTACCAGGCCAGACATATCTTGCTATTAGCAAAGTAAGTCAATTCATGAAGCAGCCCAAGCACATATGGATACAGTCCATATGATTCTAAGGTATCTAAGCCAGAGATAGGAAGTTTACATCTGGCTTTACAGTTTTTGTTGGGGGTTCCCTAGTATCGTGGAAAAGCAAGAAGCAAACAGTTCTTGCCAGATCAAACACAGAGTCCGAGTACAAAGCTATGGCTCAGGGAAGCACAAAGATGATGTGGGTTACGTCAGTTTTGACCATTGTTCACGAAAGCGGCCCGTGCGACCGCATATGCGGTGCCTTCAACGCACCGCTTTCATAAAGCCCCCCATTATGCACCCTGCGCGCTAATGCGGGCCGCATGCACATTTTTTTTAATTAATGCCACGCTTTTATTGTGTTATTTGTGCCACATTTTTCCTTGCTTTTACATGTATGCCAACCAAGCATTCCATGACCATTTAAATCCATCGTCAAAGTAGTTGTACTGCGAGATCGGAGTAAACATGCGAGGAAGAAAAAGAATAATGTACCAATAATTTAGCAAACTAATTTAGTCAACTAATAGTTATTATGAATGCAATATATGTAAAATTTGGTGCTTTTGATGGAGGATCAGTTATAAATATAACAACCGAGATAAATGGCATTATATTCAACAATAGAGGCATTTTGCGTGCTAATTTTTCTATTTTGTTGATTGTTGTCAATTATTTTGTGTGCCAACCGTTCTATTGAAGTATTTATATTTGATTGATAGAGGTTGTTTTGAACTCTATATGAAAGTTTTTCTTAAATCTTCTGTTGGACCACAATTATACATAAATTTAATTCTGTTGTAGTCACTTTTGTATACATTTATTTATTTTTAAATAAAAAATTAGGAAACCACGTAGAACCGCATATGCCTCGTTTATGCCCCTGCATACTGCTTAAGCGCTGTTCAGTGACATGCCTGAATGCATACGCATGCCGCTTTCCTGAACCTTGGTTTTGACTGGCCTCACCATTGAGGTACCTCATCCCATGCAGCTCCAATGTGACAATCAAGTAGCTCTATTTATTGTCGATAATCCAGCATTCCACGAGAGAACCAAGCATATTGAGGTGGATAGCCACTACAACAGAGATATGATACAGAAGGGACTCATATCTACCTCCTATGTCACTTCAAGTGTTGGAAAAGAAAAGAGCCCACCCATGTGTTTAGTACCACATGGGGGAGCGGTCACTATTGGGTCTGTCCGTGGGGCTATATAAGGAGCCCCACACCCCCTGTACTCATTGAGAAATTCTAATAGAATATCCGCCCCGTTGAGGGCTTCTCCTGTGGTTTCATCCCGCTCCTCACGGAGTAGGGTTCCACATAAAAATCTTTGTGTTCTTCGTGATTATTCTTCTTTATTATGTTATTCCGCTTCCGCTTTCTATTTTATAACATGGTATCAGAGCGGGTTCGATTCCGAAGGTTTTGATTCGAGATTAGATTCTAGTGTTTCATTGTATTTTTTGAAGATCATTCATATTCATATAGGGTTCGAGATTTGAGATTTCAAGTTTTTTTTAGAACCAAGATCTGCAATCTGTGTCGTGTTTGAATAAAAAAAACTAGGGATCCATCTGGAACCCTAGATCTGGGATCATAGTTTCTTCGCTTCCAGCCGCATACAGCGGCAACATCTTGCGCAGGAGGCGCAAGATTCTTCGTCTGATCCAGACATCCTTCTCAAGCACCAGGTGGTGGCTCCAAGCACCGCAGATTCGATAAAGGCAGACTCCATGCGGAGCCCAGGCCCCAGCCCCGAACGGAGCTTCCTCTTCGCGAGGGAGATCCCCGATGCTCCAGTCCTTGACGTCGCCCCCTCTTCACCTACGCGAAGCCGCAGGTCTCTAGCCCCAGGCGTCGCCGGAGCGCAGCCGTGGAGCGCGGTGTCCTTGCGCGACCCCTCCCAGGAGGCTCCTCTTTCGCGCGCTCCATCTACAATAAGTCCAACAGGCGGCGGCGGGGGACTTCTCCAGTTCCTTCGCCTCCTTCTTCGTCCTCGCGCAGGCGGCGAGGGATGCCGCCTCTTCCGTATGTATTCAAGTGGCCAGCGCACACGCGCCATCTCCTGATGCCGTAACCCTCGTGGCGGCGCTACTCCATCATCGTGGCGGAGCTCCCCCTTTGCAGGCGGCAGATCGAGCAGAGCTCCAGGCGGCCCTACTCCATAGAGCGACGAGTCATCGCCGCGCATCCTCCTCGCGCGGAGCACCAGCCCTCATGGGCCAAAGCTCTCTTCTCCCTCGCGTTCAGATGATGACCACCCTCCTAGACTTGGCGGCGCTCTTCTTACGGGCGGTTCATGCGTATGCGAAGGGTTCCCACCGGGGAACCCTAAATAAACCTGGAGGGTGCAGGGCCAAGTGGGCCACATTCGGTATTCCAAAAAAAATGCTGCAGCGAGAAAAAAAAGAGGAAGAGTGCTGCAACGAAAAAAAAAGGGCGGAAGAGAAGGCCACAATTTTTGACCCCAAGTGGATTGTTATTGGTTAAAGCCCAACAGGCTGGAAAGGGCAGTTCCAAAAAAAAAGGAAAGGACGTTGTTGAGAATAAAAAAAAGAGAGCCGTGTGATTAAAAAAAAGGAAAGAAAGGAGGAAGCCCAGCCGTACAAAAAGAAGGAATGATGTTTTTGGGGGCTTAACGTGGGCCGTGAGTTGGCTAAAAAAAAAAGAAAAAATGAGTGATTCCAAAAAAAAATTTATGATGATGGCTATTAAGAAAATGAGAGAGAAAGCCGAAAAAAAGAGAAAAAAAATGCAAGAAAAGCCGAAAAAAAGCGCATACACGAAAAAAAAGCCGTACGCAAATTAAAAAAAAAAGGGATTGCAAAGCCGTAAAAAAAAGGGGTTGAATGGCTTAAAAAATTTTTGCAAAAAAAGGATAAAAAAATGCATGTGTTTTGTTTCTCCCAACTAGATGTTTCAAGCTCTTTACTCTATCAAGTATGGGAGAAAGGGGGAGTCAGAGATGTTTTCTTCGCAACTATCCACTATGACTGACAGACCAAACACTCCGGATTTCACAGAATATCAAGCCATCTTCACTGTGCATCGATCTTCGTCGTGGTGTCTCTATCCTCGACATCGACTCCGCATTGGATTTGTTTTTCTTCAAGGCACGACGGAGACAAAGTCCGGTGACCCGCAGGCACAACTGAGACAGAGATCCGGTGACTATGCAGGCACGACAGAGACAGTCCGGTGACCTTCCAGGCACGCCAGAGATACGTTCCGGTGACCTGATATACCCGTCAGCAAACGGGTTTGTCTACCAGTTGCGGATACATACGTTTACTGTGGTGATTTCAAGTGAAGATGTAATGATGTAAATTTTTTTATTGCAAGTTGCAGCTGTCCCAGCTACCAACTTGAGGGGGAGTGTTGGAAAAGAAAAGAGCCCACCCATGTGTTTAGTACCACATGGGGGAGCGGTCACTATTGGGTCTGTCCGTGGGGCTATATAAGGAGCCCCACACCCCCTGTACTCATTGAGAAATTCTAATAGAATATCCGCCCCGTTGAGGGCTTCTCCTGTGGTTTCATCCCGCTCCTCACGGAGTAGGGTTCCACATAAAAATCTGTGTTCTTCGTGATTATTCTTCTTTATTATGTTATTCCGCTTCCGCTTTCTATTTTATAACATCAAGAGATCAAACAGCTGACATGTTCACTAAAGCACATGCTCGAGGCCCGTTTCAAATAGGTTATTCCAAGTTGAGCATGAAAGATTATGCTCCAGTTTGAGAGGGAGTGTTGAGATACTTGCATTCTATTATTACTTTCTCTTATTTTTTTCTGTGTCCATCGTATGTAATTTACTTACTCTGGGGAGTTTCTCCCATATATTAGAGCCTTAGGGTCTCAATGTATGCATCACATTCTATTTTCTCCACAAGGTCATTAGAACTAAATGGTTGAATTTCCACAATTGAAGCAATCAACTTTTAAGGAGAAGGTATTAGAAGACTTTTCTTGGAATGGTAACGAAAGTACAGACGAGATGTGGGATGCGGTAGAATCTTATATCCGAAGGGTAACCAAAGAGATGCTAGGCAAGTCTAATGGAGGAGTTTCCGGCCAAAAGAAGGATTGGTGGTGGAGTGAAAGGTTGCAAGAGAAGTTCAGAATTAAAAAAACTTGCTTTAAAGCTATGCACAAGGACAGAACAGAGGAAACCATCACAAAGTACAAAAGAGCAAAGAAGGAAGTTGTTAGATATTATTTGTTTTAGATCGCTTTGTTGAATACTTATGTAATTCCTTCATTTCAACTCTCTAGGGTTGGGGATCTCCTTTATATAAGAAACCATAGAAACTTGGAATAAGACAAGTTTTTCTCTCTAATCTTTCTCTCCACATGGTATCAGAGCAACAATCCTAGATTAGGACTCGTACCCTCGCTCCCACCGCTAGCCAACAGTGTTGTCGGATCCTCTCCAACAGCAGCCTCTCCAGGCACCGTCAACGCTACTAGCCAGCAGCACAAGGCACTGCTAGTGACTCCTGGCACCATCCTAGGGCGTCGCCAGTGATTCTTGGGTTGTGTTAGGCACCGCCAAGCATGCTTGGGCTACGTTGGCCGACCTAAGTTGACACTCTCAAGCCAAATCCAGGTCTGGAATAGTCCTTTTCAAGGTTGTCTCGATTTTCTCCATTACGACCTAAGGCTCGACCACCTCTGCGTGTTGTTGTTCAGTGTTTATCATCTTTGTGGGTTGTTGTCCAACACCTTGTCATCCCATGCAGTGCACTTTCAGCACATCTACAGCATATTGTACACATATATGTTCATTGTTGGAGGTGTCTATCCCTTATGTTGATGTCACGAGAGGCACAGATCTTCATATCCAATAGTTATTGGAGGTGTCCATCCCTCCTAAAACACGACAAGTGGTGTCTATCCCGATGTGATATATGACAGTAGTTGGTTTCAATCCAGACGAGATCAAACCCCTCTTTCCTTCATCTAAGGTAATGGTGCAAGGAACGACCATCAAACTCAAGGGGGCTAATAATTACATCCATTGGTCTCTGACATTCAAAGTTTTTGTAGGAGGACAACGGAAAATTTGTGTTCTCACAAAAGATCCGTTGAAGGAGACAGATAAGGAATATGATACTTGGCTTGGGGACAACTTCCAGGTTATAGCGTGCATGACCAATGGTGTTGAGCCTTATATCATTGCAAATCTCATGTAGGAGATGATGGTCCAGCCTTGTATTGACCAAGGAAACTGCAAAAGAGATGTGGGAGATGTTGGTCCAGACCTATTCGCAGAAGACTACCAAGTCCAGGCTTGCTAACATATATAAACGGATCTGGTATGTGTCCCAAGGAGAGTCCACTCTGGTGGAGTACTACCGAACTCTCACAAGGCTCTATGAAGAGCTTGCCATCTTCTAACCAGCTTCTTGTGATGAACAAGTTTCAGAGAGGTCTGAATGGCAGGTTTACAGGTTTTGGTTAGGATTACATCCTCGCTATCAGCATGTAAAGGAGCAGTTCCTCACATCTGACATGTTACTGACTCTTCAAGTAATATTCAGACGCATCGAAGAGATTGAGTGTTCTGCTAACCAAGCTTCTACTTTGCCTCTTGCGAAGAATTTCACCTTCTCCACTTACTCTGGGCGAGGAGGTCGATAAGGCAGTTGTGGTGGATGAGGTCGTTATGGTGGACGTGGTCGTGGCCCTAGTTATGGACGAGGACGAGAATCCATTCAGTGGCATGGTCGTGGTACTGTGTACCCTCCCAGCATCCACTGTCAACGAAAAAATCACCACCCAGATCATTGTCGGGACAAATATGGTCTTCCCTGAGCACATACAGCTTCTATAACCTATGATACTACAGAAACAAGGGTGCCATAGATTAACCTCAACCTGGATAGACAATACAACTCTCTGCCACTGATTACTCTCGTCAGATGCAGTTATTACAAACTTCCAACGCTTCCTCCAGTGATAATGCACCTACAACACATTTGGTTGCCACATCATGTACTATAGCCAATTCAATCACAAACACAAATCCTGCTTCGATTATAAATTCTGATGCCTCAACTCATCTAACAGGTGAAAGCAAGGAAGGTTGTATCGATATCATTTCAGGCTGCCCAGAAAAGGATATATCGGGATATATCGCCTATATATTGACGATATAGGTGGAAATATCAAAAATGGCTCAAAAAAGCCAATTTTTTAACATTTTTTTAGAAATCAAGATTATCCAGGATATTAAAACAACAAATAACCTACAAATGCATACTTATATCACACATATCAGTCATTTATAGACCATAAATCGCACATGTCGATCATTTCGAACATATCGATGTTAATGTCCATTCCTGATTTATAGATATTGGAAATGGAGTTCATCCAAGTTCTTAGAACACTAAGTAACTTACAAATATACTCTTAGATCACATATATCGATCATATATGACCCTTGTATCGCACATATCGATCATATCGTTGGTACTGTTAATTGTTGATCTATAAATATTGGAAATGGAGTTCGTCCAAGTTCGTAAAACACTAAATAACTAACAAATATATTCTTATATCACACATATCGATCATCTATGACACTTATATTGCACATATCTACCCTATTGAGCATATCATTTGTTAATGTTGATTGTTGACTTATATATATTGGAAATGGATTCCATCCAAGAGTTATATTGCATCACATATTATCCATAAACAATATGTTTGAGCTACTTTTGGAATCAAACAAATAAAGAGCATAATAGCATTTTTCTAAAAGAGACATAATTTATAATAATAATAATATTTTTGATGGGGGAAGAAGATGAATAAAAATCGATTTGACCGATATGGGCCGATATGACGATATATCGTTCATATATCGTTGATATCCCAGTAAACAGATAAACACCCTGATATCGATATCATATGATTTATCACCGATATATTGCGATATGGCCTTCTATGGGTGAAAGTACCTTGTTGTATTCATCTCAACCTTCTTCCACCGTGAAGTCAGTACGGGTGTCCAATAGGACTCATTCTCCCATCACCTCCATTGGGACTATGGAGTTCTCACACAAACTCCCTCTTATCCGAGTTCATTGTGCTCATGACTTTCCTTTGAACTTGATATATGTTCACAAATTATGTCGTGAGATGAATTGTCGTATGATTTTAAAAGAACTTTTTTATTTTCAGAACATCCAAACAATGCAATTTTTTGGTGGGGGCATGAGAAGAATGATCTCTGCTATCTAGATACTTCTACTGAATCTACTTTGTTGGAGCATTGTCTTTGACCTCTGATCCGTTTCTTTGGCATCTACAGCTTGGGCACCCTTATGTCAAGGCATTACACGTGATGTTCCGTGAACTATCCACATTAAAGTCATTCAAGTGTGAAGCATGATAGTTCGAAAAACATCATCGAACTTCCTTTCCTTCCAGGGATGAACCATGTCGGTCTGTCGTTTTTTCATTAGTGCATTGTGATGTGTGGGGACCTTGTCCGATCTATACAATAAGTGGTCATAAGTATTTCGTCACCTTTGTCGATGACTATAGTAGATGTTCTTGGGTTTATCTAATGAAAGAACAATATGAGATTGAATTCATTATCAAACCCTTCTTTTGGTTCGTTAAGACTTTGTTTATTGTGTGCGTACAAGTTCTACATATTGATAATGCCCGTGAATTTACTTAACATAATTTGATGACTTTCTTCGCCTCTCAAGGTACCACTCACCAAGGCCCTAAATGTCGGTTTCAGTCACCATTTTGGTATCGACCAAAACAGAATTTCGATGGAATTTCAACCGGAATTTCGGTTATTTCGGTCCATTTTTTGTACTAGGACCCCCATATTTCGGTCATTTCGGTCGAATTTCCACTTCGACTGGATATCAATATTCGAAAAATTCGACTGAATTTCGCTGAAATTTGAGGCCATGCCACTCACCAAACTTCATGCTCGTATACCTCTCAGTAGGATGGGGTAGCGGAGAGGAAACTTCGTCATCTCTTAGATATTGCTAGGTCATTGCTCACCCATATGAAAGTTCCCAAAACCTACCGAGGATGTCGTTCTTACCGTTGTACATCTTATAAACAAGGTACCATTCTCTGTACTAATGGGAGATACTCCTTTCTCCTTGCTTTATCCTTTTGAGTCACCTATTCCCTTGTCATTACAAGTTTTTGGTTGAATTGCTTTTGTATATAATTTTCATACTGCTGACAAATTATCACCACATGCAATCAAATGTGTCTTCCTTGGATATTTTCGTACTCAAAAGGACTATCGATGTTATGATCTCATTGGTCACTGTTATGACATCTCTGATGATGTAACCTTTTTGAAAAGACCAGCTATTTCACCCAGTCTGTTCGTGGCATACGATTGGAGTTACAACAACCACTACCCATTGTCTATAAAAGGAAGCATATCCCTCATTCAGAAGATGCTCCTTTACCCATTCCTTATATACAAGAGGAGAGGTCGTCTTCAAATACCCCCACTAATGCTGCTCTGGATGCCGCCATAGAGCTCTCATAGCGCTCAGAAGGTCTAAAAGGCAGTATACAATGCATCTTATTTCATCCTTTACTTCTACCGATAGCTTATATAGTTGTGATCGATGCTTTGCAGATGCTATGATGATTGTCGCTATTCCCCGCGATCATTACAGTGCTTTACAGGATCATTGATGGAAAAGCGCCATGGATGAGGAAATAAATGCTCTCATATCCAGAGGAACTTGGGATCTTGTGTCATGCCCACCAGGTGTGAAACTAGTTGTTTGCATATGAGTAACTCTTACACATGACTATGCGAGGGCGCGATGACCCTCAACTGAGCGGAAGATAGGAAGTCCAGTTCGGGTTGCGGCTGCTTAATGCGCGGTTCTAGGATCCCAATCCTTTACATGGTTTTTACAAGAGCTCGCAGTGTTTTTACGCCCCGTTGGGATCTCGACTTTGACCAGTTCCGCTGACCCCTTTGTTTTAGGATACCCAGGCGGGGGATCCTCGGTTTAGTTTTTCGTACGAGCTCGGTTGCCCGTTATTGGTCATGCCGTTTTCTAGAGCGACTTTCCCAAAGAGTCTCTCACCCATCTCAGTGGCGTAGTTTTGGAGTAGACCTATCCCTCTATTGGACTGCACTTATAATTAGAGGGCGAGACAGAAGAGCCCTTTTGTTGGCTACTTCATCGCTTGAGTTTTTACTTTCGCCAACAGACTTGGCGATTCTACATTCAGATCATCCATATCTATATCCACATCTTCTAGAGTTACATCTGAGACAGTTGCACTTGAGGTTTGAAGGGATCTATACCTATTTTAAAGCTGGGTTTCCCCCCAGTGTAGTGACACGTGGATGGTCTTTGGGGGCAAGAAACCCAACTTTTGCTGTGAAGCTCGGTTCTTTACTCTTTTAACACGTGGTCCCCTCCCACTACTCCCATTCTCGAATCTCGCGTGCTCTCACTCTCACCTAACAAATGCCCCTCCACATACTCTCTCTTCTCTGTCTATCTACAATTATTTTACAATTTGACAATTGACATACACATCTTTTTTTCAAATTTCCAAACATACTCCTTTTATTTTCTCTCCTTGAGCACTACAAAATACGATCTTGCGCTAATATTAGGTGTGACTCTCTCTCATATATTTTGTAAATATATGATCATGTTCAGACATTAAACATTTTCCCTGACCGTCTATCTTCCCCCCTCCCACTTACTATATTTACTGCAGAGAAAATAGAAGATATTTTATCAAAATGATTTCAAAAAGAAGTATTACTAAAATATAATATTTTATTTGATAAGGGCAGATCTTATGAAATTTATTTAAAAGACTAAAAGTGGAGAGTAAAGATTATGGTAGGGTTGAGCATTGGGTCGAGCCAGTCCAATCCGACCCAAAACCCGACCGAGGTAGCCCAGCTTGAACCCAAGCCTGCAAATAATTGATCCAGGCTTTGGAACTTAATTCAACCCCAAATGTATATTCGGGTCGGGTTCGGGCCTGATAGGGCCCAAACCCAAAAGCTCGATAGCCATGTCCATTATCTCAGCCCGTTTCAAGGCTCAAATTGCTCGGCCCGTCACTCGATCCATTGGGCCATTATTTTATGCATATGAGTGATTATAAAATTCAAATGGATATTTAATTCTAAACATATTAATTTATGCTTGAGTACTACAAAATACGATCTTGCTCTAATATTAGGAGCGACTCTCTCTCTCTCCTATATTTTGTAAATATATGATCATGTTCAGACATTAAACATTTTCCCTGACCGTCTATCTTCCCCCTCCCACTTACTATATATATATATATATATATCTCCCTCCCACTTATTATATATATATTCACTGCATTCCAGAGAAAATATATGATATTTTATCAAAATGGTTTCAAAAAGAAGTATTACTAAAATATAATATTTTATTTGATAAAGGCATATCTTATGAAATATATCTAAAAGACTTAAAAGTGGAAAGTAAAGATTAAGATAGGGTTGAGCATTAGGTCGGGCCAGTCCAATCCGGCCTAAAACCCGACCCATGTAGCCCAGCTTGAACCCAAGCCTGCAAATAATTGATCCAGGCTTTGGAACTTAATTCAACCTCAAATGTATATTCGGGTCGGGTTCGAGCTTGATAGGGCCCAAACCCAAAAGCCCAATAGCCCTGTCCATTAGCTCAGCCCGTTTCAAGGCTCAAATTGCTCGGCCCGTCACTCGACCCATTGGGCCATTATTTTATGCATATAAGTGATTATAGAATTCAAATGGATATTTAATTCGAAACATATTAATTTATCCTTAAGCACTACAAAATACGATCTTGCTCTAATATTAGGAGCGACTCTCTCTCCTATATTTTGTAAATATATGATCATGTTCAGACATTAAACATTTTCCCTGACCGTCTATCTTCCCCCCTCCCGCTTACTATATATATCTTACTCACACTTATTATATATATATATATATTCACTGCGCATTCCAGAGAAAATAGATGATATTTTATCAAAATGATTTCAAAAAGAAGTATTACTAAAATATAATATTTTATTTGATAAGGGCAGATCTTATGAAATTTATCTAAAAGACTTAAAAGTGGAGAGTAAAGATTATGATAGGGTTGAGATTGGGTCGGGCCAGTCCAATCTGGCCCAAAACCTGACCCATGTAGCCCAGCTTGAACCCAAGCCTGCAAATAATTGATCCAAGCTTTGGAACTTAATTCAACCCCAAATGTATATTCGGGTCAGGTTCGGGCTTGATAGGGCCCAAACCCAAAAGCCCGATAACCCTGTCCATCAGCTCAGCCCGTTTCAAGGCTTAAATTGCTCGGCCCGTCACTCGACCCATTGGGCCATTTTTTTATGCATATGAGTGATTATAGAATTCAAATGTATATTTAATTCTAAACATATTAATTTAATTAAATGTAACAACCACCATTGTTATATATACCATCATGATAATAACTTTACCATGTTAACGGACATATATTATAAACAGTTATATTAAACTGGTAACATATTCATCATATTTAGAGCATGTTGTTGTACATTGTAAATTCGTACCATGAACATGATTATTTACTATTATCAATGTGGGAAAATATATTTGCATGTATACAGGATACACATTTTTGTTGGGGATGAATGGTGTATTTAAAAGATAAAAACAGACTCAATATATGCTGGAGTTTCAATTGGGTCAGCCCGGCACGTAATGTTTGGGCATGGTTTGGGATTGGGCCTAGATTTTGAAAAATAAAATGGACCTAGGCCCGTCCCGTTAGCCTGTACATTAAAATGGGTTTGGACTGGGCCAAGCTGAACCTGGCCTGAACCCGATCATGCTCAACCCTAATTATGGGTGTAAAGATGTGATTATTCCTTATCTTTTCCTTATCTTTTAAATATTCATGTGTAATAACTATAGAAAAATTCTAAACTATAATTTATTAATGTAATGAATGAATATTATTTATATTTATATCTAAATTATATATTAAAATGAGATTTTCTCCTCCACTCCCTTAAAACTGCTACATTACAACCTTTGTCAATGCCACGTCCTACTTTTCATTCTCTCTCTCTCTTCTATTAACATAGCGTACTCATATCTCTCTACCTGTCCGCTCTCCCTTTCACGTGTATTCTCACTTTCACGTCAATCCTTTATCCTTCTCCTTCTTCCAACTATAATATTTTCATATTTACATTTAGTAAAAGATATGAAATACATTTAAATTAGAATGATTATGAAAAAGTATTATTATCTATTTTGTATTATCTTATATAACTAATTATATTTTAAAATCTAATATTGCTAAAATTATATATCATCAAAAATATTTTATTTGTTTTATAACTTATTTATATCTAAGAAAAAATTCATGGAAATATAATGAATTTAATTCTTAATTTTTTATTCTTGCAAATATTTGTTATCTAATACATATGGTTATTGTACAATAAGTAGGTCTTTTTAGTCTTTTATCTATACATAATATTAAGACTTTTCCTATACTATTTTTAATATATATTTTAAAATTTCCATATTAAACATTGATTCAATAGTAATAATTTGTTCTGATATATACGATTTAACATACAAGAAATAAATATGAGCATCAAATCCCCTAACTATTATGAAAAAATAAATTATATATGATACGAATATCTTTCTCATCACAAACATACACATATAAAAAAATACATATGTTTAAAGTCTATCGATTATGCAAGAAATATTCCATCTTTGTTATATTATAATAAATGAAAATTGAGATTTTCAAATTGGATTAGGATTCTACTTCATGTAAAAATCTCAAATCCGCTTTACTTTAAGAAAGGAATTGAATTTAATTACAATGAAAATTTACCCTCATAATTAGAATATATGTTACTATATCTTCTTATGTTAAATTTAAGAATCTATATTCAAATATGGTCAGTTTATCATTGATTTTTTTTCAAATTATTCTGCAGTGAAAGGTTTCTATCTCGGTCTTTCTATTAGTTGGACACATGGCACCCATCTCTGTGCTCTATTATTCTCTGATGTGTTGTCTCTCCTTCGATTAAGCACTCTCTTCCGCTTTTCTCTACGTTGCTCTCTCACAAAAGAACTCTCCCATCCCAATCACTCTCCCCAATTCTCTTCTTTGTCCCCCCGTCTCCCGACATCTCTCAATCCGAAAACCCCGTCTCTCTCTGTGCATCCTTTTCTTCGTACTTCAAGTCACATGCCTCCCCCTATAAGATCCTCTCGATCCAGATATCACTATTAATACACATATTATATTTCATCACAGACCTTGAAGTTTGTGTGGCAAAGGTGGATGTGGTTGTAGATTCGGTGATGTGCGGTATACTGGATCCGCATGGTGATTGTCATTCACATGAGTGAAAGAAAAGAAATAAAAACATTTGATTCCATGACACAAGTGAAGTTGGTCTTGGGACAGGGGCCAAACACGCTTTTGGTTCCCAAATCACGTTCATTGTCAGAAATGGATTTTGTTTCGAAATTTAAATGATCATTATCCATGTGGATGCATAATCAAGCGAGACAAGAGTAGAGATTTCAATTCCGCGACGTGAAAGTGGAGGTGGCACTGGGATCGAGACCAGATACAGATCCTTAAATTTTATGTATATATTTCTTAGTGGAAGCGAAGGGGAAGGATGTGGATTATTAAGATCTCAAAGGATTTGACTTGATGTGAAGTTACATATGTGAACCTTTCAGGGGATTTGGTATCTCTTGAGCTAGACATTCCTATTTTCATCAAATTTCCAGATTAATGATATAAATGATAATATTATTTGTCTTGCATCTAATTTTATAAAAGCGATTTTTTACACATTTTCAAATACCGAATGTAGCTAATAATTTTGTTATCCACGTTTTTGCATATGTAAATAAATTAAATGCAATCACAGTGTATGCCCCCTTTTGTCTTTCTATTTATGTTACATGTTGCAAATTTTATTAAGAGAATCTATTATTTGCTTAATCGGATTATATATTCATGATCATGAAAAAAGGCAAGAGGTTGATTAAATCAACCACATTATTTATGCAACATTCTCTTATAAGTTAGCCTCTTAGGTTATAAAGCTAATTTCCATATTTACACTATCTTAATCTCATGTCCATGTCTAATAAGGTATTCTCTTAGGTTATAAAGCTAATTTTCATATTTATAAAATCTTAATCTCATGTTCATTTCTACTCGATTTGAGTCACTTGAATTAACAAATTTTGATTATTAATAGGATAGGATGAAAAAATGTATATACTTAATATTTTTTCCAACATTATGGATTAAAGAATTAAAAAAATTAATTGTTGTAATGAAATTTACATCAAATATATTTTATAATTTATTAATTTATATGTAATATAATTCTTTCATTAAATAAGTTTTAGGCTAATTACAAAGAAAAATTGGTGCAAAAAGTTAGCATTTTTAAAAATACATTATAACAATGAAAATACATATTTATACATTGTGAATGTATATTTTGCTATATTATAATAAATATCCTTACACGTGGTTATATATTGCTAGATTTACGAGTTCAAATGTATCAACATTGTGTGAATGCTATTTGCTCTTTGTTCTTTCTTTATTATAGAAATCATATGATAAAAAAATCATATCATTTAAGTAAATTTATCAATACACACTTTTCTCTTGAAGAAGTAAAAAAGTCGACGACAAATGCTAATGCTGATTTTACTTTATACAAGCTTAATTTAAATTCCATGACTCCAATATTTTCCAAAGATATATTAAAATTTGCCCGCGGCGAAGCGCGGGTAATTTTCCTATATTAAAAGTTGAGTAAATGGAAGTGATTATAATCTGATTCGAAATCTCATTAAGCTAGTGGACGTGTTGGGAACTTAGTTAGGATGCATTATACTACACCGCATGCCTACGGAGGCATCCCAACCTAAGACATTTCTCAAGTCTTAGAGTCATAGTGTGAGGTTGCACACTAACCAAGACCACATACTATCCGCTAGACTTAAGAATCCAAATAAAATAAGAAACCATTCCAATCTCAAACTTTTCCGTCATCACTCACAAACATGATCTCTGAAGAAAATGATAATATATACTTACACTAATACATTCCTGAATATTCAACTACAATATAAATATGTCATATATGGGAAATGTTGGATTAATAGGCATTCATGAGAGATGCTTGCATACAATTTGAAAACATTTTTACTTATGCAAGTAGACGTAAATTGTAGTTGTTCCACCTTTCGACTTGCTACTTTTAAACATATTAAATGCCTATTTATTTTTATAAATTTTTGGGAGGTACCAGCGCCCGCTGACGCCTCTTCTTTCCTAACATGTTTTGGCAGGCAAACAACCTGCTGTTCAGTAGCTTTTGATGACTTCAGGAGATAAGGTATATACGAGATGGTATGTTTCTTTTGTCTCAGTTTTTGTTCGGTTGATAATGTAATAAGCTTCTTTTCTCTTCAGTCAGATTTTTGGGAAATACTGTATGTACTGTCAGCCACTGTTCATGTTGTAAATTAAATGGAAGTTAATGAAATGAAATCTTGGTGGCATTTGTCTCTATTAGCTTTGTGGTTATGAATGTGAATGTGAATGTCATATGTAGCTTCAGCGCGAAAAAATTTTCCCGGATTTTCACGTACTTAATGCGATATTAATGAATGTTGTAATGTGAATGTATCCTAAACGGGCACCCGGATCCTCGGGGGTTCACACCTTATAACTAGCAACCACATCCATTTCTTCTTCTTCTCTCATTTCTCTCTTTTTCTCCCCTCTTCCAGCAGCCCATTGCTGCTCCAATTGGAGTTGTTACTGCTCCTTAAAGAGTTGCAGTTGCATGAAAATTGATCTCCAAAAATTAGAGATTAAAGGTACAATCTTTTCCTTCTCTTGTTGTCTTCCATCTATATTTTTATATTCAATTTCAGACCACGGCTATGTTTGAATTCATGATAAAATGTGATAAATTTGGGGCTGAATTACATGTAATTGGACCTAACTTGAAACCACTACATATGCTCTAAATTTATGATGAAAATAAAAGAAACTTGGGGTGATTTGTAAGTATTATGACCCAAAATCAGACCATTGTTTACGTATTCTTCATGTCTTAAAATTGAGAGAATTGGGGGAATAAAATGGTATAATTTGAGTCTAAAATCTAACCTAATAGCTACAGTTCTCATGATGGGTTTAATGAGAAATTTGAAATGTTTTGCATACAAATTAATACCAATCAAGAGTCAATTTCAGATAACAAATTAGACACTATTTTCATGTTAAAATAAGAAAGATTTGGGAATGATTAACGTATGATTCGATCAGACCATTGAATAACTACTGATTTAAAATTGATTGAGGAGAAATTAAGGTTGCTTGGTATGCATTTAAGTCAAATTTAGATCACTAATTAACCACTGAATTGTACTTAAAATATAAAGATTTAGGGATGAATTTAGCTTGCAAATTGAGTCTAATCATAGACTAATTAGCTTTGGATATTCACGCTTGAAATATCAGAGGTTTGGAGATAATTTAACAAGAATTAGATTTTAAATTCAGATCCATATTCGCTACAGATTTTAAGATTTAAAGGATAAGAGATTGAGGATAAAAACACACAATTAAGTTCAATTTCAAGATCTATTATTACTCCTGATTTCACGCGTAATCAAGGTAGGGTGAGTAAGTCAGGGGATTCACATACCAAACAACTTGAAGACACATTTCATTGCAAGTAGCTCATTAAATCTAACTGTCTATCTACTTGCTTTCTATTGGAGCCACTAAATTTTCTATCATTTTATTTGATTAGAAGTGCACAATATAGGTTGACGTTCTTTTCTCCCGATTGTAAGGACTGCATGCAAAACACCTGCATCGTGGTATTGGGATAGCTAAACCCCAGCTTCCGCAGTTATTATTGTTAGGTACGCATGTTAAGTATATGCTCAGGATATTTTAAATGTTTTTGTTTCTCTTCTGCTACAATTTGGGATACACATACATTATGCAGATTCTTATATTACATGTTGATTTTTTATGAAATTAATGCAATATAAATTGGTGACACAATTGGTTATGTGGCTTGTCAAATAGATGAGAATGTCATTTTAAAATGCGATTTTTTTCCTAAATTTCTGTAACCTTAGGCGATCTCTAGTGAACATGATACTACGAGTGATGTGTAAACGGGTACCCCGGATCTGCAGGTGGGCGCCACATTGTATAAGGATCTAGTACGAGAAAATTGATTATTTTAACATTAGCATCGGTCCGCATCAAGGTTAAGTTTTGACTCCATTCCTTTTTTACTTTTATTATTGAGAGTTGACTCCATGACTTATGTATAGACTATTAGTGAATACTCAAACTCCGTTAATTTCTTTGATCTTGATCATATTTTAGATTTTGATTTTTGCACATTTTAATAAAACTTTTATCAAAGAAAATAAATGAAAAGAAATATAATAAAAAGAGTTAAATATGTATATAAAATAATAGGTCTAAATCAGGTAAAATACACAATGTACAAAAGCAGTCCAAAACTCAACTTTGACATGTGAGCTTCGATTCACTTGAACTTGGTCTTGTTTTGAAGCTAATTGAATGTATATTAGTTCAAAAGTGAGTATTATTAAATCGGACACGGTATGAGGAAGATATCGATGTTTTAATCTGATCATCTTAATTAGGGTTTGAGCTTCTGGTCCACTTAATTCCATTACTGATTTTTTTGCAGTATTTATTTATTCTTGTTAGTCATATATACACAGAGGAGATGGTTTCAAGTGATTTGGAGTTAGCATGAATTAATTAAAAATCGAAGAAGATATCTTATTTTACACGTCGATTGGGATGAGATTTTTGGTTTCTTATTTTATACAAATATGCATGATAAGATACAATTACTATTTACATATGCATGGATGCTAATTATGCAACATAAAGCATAAAATGCAGATAAATTTTGAGGAACTAAGCATAATTAATGACTTTTACAGTGATGAATCATAGATTCATCATCGACATTACGTGACTTATTTCTCCATAGTAGGATTTCAAGTGCACTTCTCCCAATTCATCCTATCTTGATGCTTTCGCATTCATGATTCTACACAACTACGTATTAAAGGGCCATAGGGCTCTTTTATATAGAAGCGAAACCATATATGGAAAACAAATAGAGAAAATAAGATATAAAAGATAAGATATAAATAATAATTAATATAACACTCAACCTCAAACTGGAGGACAGAAGTCTATCATGCTCAGTTCAGAAGAACATTTCGGGAATGGCCCTCTGACTAGAGCCTCAGCAAATTATTCTACTAAGCAGACATAGGTGTAGAGATATTTCTATATCCTATGTACCTTTTCTGTTATTTTTATTTTCTTGTTTCAACTTTATGTAATTTACCCATAGGCCTTCTCAATATAAGAGAGCCTAGGGTTGTTTGGAATAACAATGAATGCTTTTCTACCAACATGGTATCAGACTCAAAACCCTAAACCACCACCTCTTTTGTCGCCGCCCCCAATCCTGTCGTCGGCCCTCCTCCCACTGTCAGCCCTCTCCCCACCATCACTGACCTCTCCCCGCCGCCGACCCTCTTCCGTCGCAGCCACCTCCCCCCCACCACCCCACCCCCCCACCCTCGACCGTCGACCCTCTGCCGGCTCTCTCCCCTCCCACCGCCAATCCCCTCCCCTCTTTCCGTCGCCGCCTCCTATGGGTTTGAGTGCATATGTCTAAATAAGTACTCAAATCCTCTGATGTTTGTGTAAACATTTGTTCTTTGGTCTACAAACCCGAGTTCCATATCTCCGGTAAAATGTCAGAAAACAAGGTCGATATGCCCTCCATAGGCGCTTTCAAAGATCCAGTGCCCATTGTAGATGGATGGGACGAACTACGAGCACTGGGCAATGCAGTTCATGAGTTTCATGAAGTCGAATGGTAAGAAGCGCATTCTTACCGAAGATGAGCCGACAGAGAAGACTGGGGTTTATGCATCCGGGGAGGTTGATGATTCGTACGCTAAAGTCTGTCTTTCAGGAACACTGATGGTGGAGATTGCAAATAATGTTCTCCATCATCCCACTGCTAAAGCGATGTAGGACATACTTGTAGCAACATACTTGCAGGTGCGAAATGAGATCAAGATCCTTCAACTCCAGCATGACATATTTACAGTCAAGCAGAACGGGCGACCTCTTCACTCCTTATATACATCCTTACGAAGGATGTTTGAGAAGCTCTGTAACATCATTCATCTTACGGCGACTCCTGAGCAACAAAAGACCTTTCGGGATGCTACCATGGTGGGGGTCTTACTTGCGGCACTTGACCCTGAATATGATGTTGCCCCCTCGCAGATTATTGCAGATGCTATTATTCCTCTAATGGAGGAAGTTTACCGCAGGCTTAGCCGCATTACAGTCTCGTCCAATGCTCCTACTCAGCTTCCTTCAGCGATAACGGCCTCCAGAAGCAGAGGAGCCTCTTCTTCGTTCTGTGGTTGTGGACCTCGTGGTAGAGGCGATCGTTTTCGTCAACCTTGCACCTTCTGTCATCATCCAGGTCATGGGAGGATACATGCTATTCTAAGCAAGGTTTTCCGGCCTCGGTGCATGTAGCCGAGCATGTTGCATCTCCATCAGCATCTACTTCAAATTAGAGGTTTGAGGAGCTTGTTGTGTGATATTATGTCCCCTGCCTCTACAGAATCTCCAGGAGGCACCTTGGATATTGTTGCTCATGGCCTCAAATTTAAGTGAAATTCGGTTGAATTTCTATCGAATATCGATATCTAGCTCCTCAAGTAGTGCTTATGCCTTTATCTCCTATCATGGATCTGATGTTTCACAATGGATTATGGACTCCGACACGACACATCATCATTGTCGGGACAAAGATAAACTTACATCCTATATGGAGATTCTACCAGGGCGATCTGTCGTGATAGCCGATGGGACTCATACCCGTATTATTGGACAGCGGAGATCAATTTATCGCCTTCCATGCGTATACAGAATGTGTTAGCGATGAATTTACTTTCTATTAGTCAGATTACGAAGGGTTTGCACTGTCGCGCTATATTTGACCCATCGTCTCTTGTTTTTCATGACATTCTTACAGGCAGGATGATTGGTTGTAGCTGTGAGCAGGATGGTCTTTATCGTTTGGTCTAAACCTCATATGCTGGTGTCTCCTCTCAGTCAAGTGGACCAGTCTCTCCATTTCCAAGGCATTTACGCCCTGTCCAGCTCTCTCTTCAGAAGATGTGTCATATCTTGCCTCAGATTTCACCGAGTTCTTCCTTTCAGTGTGAAGCATGTCAATTGGGAAAGCATCATAAATCTACCTTGACTAGCCATTCGTCTTGGAGCAGTAGCTCCCCGTTTGAGTTATTTCATGTTGACATTTGGGGTCTGAGTCATGTTCCCGATCACCAGGGGTATAGGTTTTATTTTGTTATTGTTGATGATTTTTCTCGGCTGTCATAGGTGTTTTTGTTGAAGAAAAAATCTAAAGCAGGGGATGTGATCAAAAATCTTATAAATGAAGTGCAGAATATTTTTTTCCTCTATTGTGAAATATGTGCGTACGGATAATGCTTTGGAATTTTGCATTCATGCTCTTTCACACTTCTTCTCGTCTCGAGGCATTATCCATCAAACCACATGTGCTCACACGTCTCAACGGAATGGAGTTGCGGAGAGAAAGCATCGTCATCTTCTTGATATCACTCGGACTCTCCTTATCCAAAGTTGTGCCCCCAGTTCTTTTTGGAATGATGCAGTCCTTACCATAGAAGGTTGTATCGACGATATATCACCGATATATCAGTTTCAACAGGAAGGGGTATCGAAATCACCCAGTATATCCTTTTACAGGGAAATCGGCGATATATCGCCGATATATCAGTATCGACGATATATCATCATATCGGCTCATATCGATCAAAAATGACTAGATTTAGTTCAAAAAATCCTGCATATCGATCGATATCACCGATATTTCGCCAATATCTCTATATATCAATGTTATTATTCATGCAAGATTGATTCCACTACTTATCTAGCCACACCCGGTATTAAAACACATATCTAGCTACACCTAGTATTAAAACACACAACGGCTTTTATATACCCCCACAAGGGAGGGGCCAACCTGGGCCATAACAGCTCCCCCAGGCTCGTTCACCGGGCAACGAGACCCCCGTATTGGTAAAGTATGGTGCGACAGAAGTGCATGCAATGGTTCTTCAACTTGGAGTATATTTGCAAATTATTTCATATTGTAAGACTTGAATGAAATCCATTTCCAATATCTATAAGTCAATTCTTCAAAAAAACATCTATAAGTCAAGAATTAACATTAATATCGATATATTTGAAATGATCGATATATGTGATACAAGATTCATAAATGACCGATATACGCGATCCAAGAGTATATTTGTAAGTTATTTAATGATCAAAGAACTTGTATGAACTCCATTTTCAATATATTTAGGTCAACAACAACTACAATACCAGCGATATGTTCGATACGATCGATATGTGCAATATAAGGATCATAGTCTTCACAAATGATCTATATGTGCCATTTAAGTGTATATTTGTAAATTATTTAATGTTATAAGAACTTGAATGGGTGACATAAGTGTGTATTTGTGACATAAGTGTGTATTTGTCACAATATCTATAAAAACACAAACAAAGATATGTTCGATATGACCAATATGTGTGACATAAGTGTGTATTTGTAAGTTTTATTGTTTTAATATCTTGGATGATACTAATTTCTAAAAAAATGACAAAAAATGACTTTTTTGAGCCATTTCTAACATTTCTGTTGATATCCTCGATATATCGGCGATATATCCCAATATATCCATTTCCGGGCAGATCGAAACGATATCGATATCGATATACGACCTTCCTTAGTCCTTGCGGCATGCTATCTTGTGAATCGTATGCCATCCTCTGTATTAGGTGAGAAAATTCCTCTTTCTCATGTCTTTCCTGATAAAGAAGTATTTTCACTTACTCCTCGTGTCTTTGGCATTGGTGCCTTCATTCACCAGTTGTCTTCGGGACTTGACAAGGTCTCACCTAGGGCAGTCAAGTGTGTGCTTGTTGGTTACTCTCAGACTCAGAAGGGTTACCGATGCTATGACCCTATAAACAAAAAATATTTTGTCAGTGTTGATTTTTTTTTAATAAAAACGAGGGGGAGCACTCCCAAGATGGGAGTCACCACACCACAAATATCATTGATATGCAAAAAGTTACATCAGCCGGATACCCAGAAATTGTTAGTGTTGATGTCACATTCTTTGAGTCTGTGATGTATTTCTCCCCTGCAGGTGACAAGTTGACTTCATCCACATTTGATCATGAGATCTATGTACCATCTCCTCCTCTGTGTTTGGCCCTTCCCGTTCCAGTTCCCGATGTCCCACCACCACCATCATCACCGCCACCACAACCTCCACAACCACTTGTATCACCCTTACCAAAATTCTATACTCGTCGGTCTGTTCCCGCTCATGGTACTCGTCAATCATCCAGCACGCCTCAGGTTTGTCCAGATACTATTACTAACGATGAGTCTGATAATGTGCAAGTGCATGGCTCAATTTTGCAGAATAATAGCATACCGACAAGTATTGTATCTGATGATATGGATGTACCTATTGCCATACGAAAGCAGAAACGTACATGTTCATCATATCCACTTGCTTCACAGGTTTCCTTCCATCATCTCCCAAGGGACTTTCAGAGGTTTGTTGTGGCTCTATCAGCCGTAGAGATACCACGGAATCATCAAGATGCCTTGAAAATTGGTTGCTGGCATCCTACCATGGAGGAGGAAATCGTTGCTCTACAGTCGCGGGGTACACAGAGCTTGGTTCTCGCTCCCTCAGGAACATATGTTGTCAGTTGTAAATGGGTGTTCACTGTCAAATATCATGCAGATGGTAGCTTTGACCGTTACAAGGCAAGGCTAGTGGTGCAAGGATTCACTCAAACATACGCAATGATTATATGGACACATTCTCTCCATTTGCGTGTAATTCGACTCTATGCATCCTCATGTCAGTTGTTGTGGTACGAGATTGACCCTTGTTTCAGCTTGATGTTAAGAATGCCTTCTTATATGGGGATCTGCAGGAAGAAGTCTACATGTAGCAGCCTCTGGGGTTTGCTGCTGAGGGGGAGAGTCACATGGTGCGTAGACTTGACAAGGCGATATATGGTCCTAAACAAAGCCTACGGGGGTGGTTTCAACAGCTTTCTGATCTAATTGAAATGCAAGGGTTGCAGATCATTCTTTATTTGTCCAAAAGACTTCCAGAGGTACGGTTGTTATCATGGTGTATGTTGATGACATACTCGTTACAGGAGATGATACACAGGGATAAAGATGGCAAAAGCATTTCTGGGCCATCAGTTTGTTACTAAGGATCTTGGCATACTACGATATTTTCTGGGGTTGGAATTTGCTAGGAATGCGTAGGGTTGTGTGATGACCCAAAGAAAGTATATTACAGATATGTTTGTTGATACGAGCATGATTGGGTGTCGACACTCAACTACTCCTATGGATCCCAACATGAAGTTACATGAAGATGATACAGAGGAGGTTGACAAGAGAAGATACAGAGAAATGGCGGGAAAGCTTCTCTATATTACTATCACTAGACCTAATATCGTTTTTGCAGTGAGTCGAGTAAGTCAGTTCATGAAACAACCTAGATAAATATATCTGGATGCCATATACATGATACTGAGATATCTGAAGTCGTCTCCAGGCACAAGATTATTCAGAAAAGAAACAAACATTTCTGTTTCTGCATATGTTAATGCGGACTATGCAGGATGCCCTAAGCATCAGAAGTCTACTTCAGGTTTTGCAGTGTTTGTGGGTAGTTCTTAGGTTTCTTGGAAAGGCAAAAAACAAACAGTAGTGGCTAGATCTAATGTTGAATCTGAATATAGGGCCATGACACAAGCAAGTACTAAGATGATGTGGGTCCAAGCTGTGTTAGAAGATTTGCATATAGTTGTACCTTTACCCATGCAACTACAATGTGATAATCAAGCCGTTATTCATGGCTAATAATCATGTTTTTCATGGAATAACAAAGCATATTGGAGTAGACTGCCACTATACTAGAGATATGATCCAGAATGGCTTGATTTCTACTTCTCATGTCAGTTCAGGAGAACAGACTGCCGAAACCTTCACCAAGCCACTGCTCAAAGGGCCATTCCAGAAGTGTTCTTCCAAGCTGAGCATGATTGATATCTATGCTCCATCTTCAGGGGAAGTGTAGAGATATTTCCATATTCTATGTATATTTTCAATTATTCTTATTTTCTTGTTTCCACCTTACATAATTTACCCGTAGGCCCTCTCTATATAAGAGAGCCTATGGTTGTTTGGAATAACAACGAATCCTTTTCTACCAACAACAGGATGTCGAGATGAAGCCCTTCTATGCCATTTCAATATTATAATGGCAATCCACCACGATGTGTTTGGTCCTCTCATTGAATGCTTGAATGTTAGCAATAAATAATGCATCATGATTGTCAGATAGCAGTTGCAAGGGAAGAGGTGTATCAATGACTAGGTCTGTCAGAACAAACAAACATGACATGCATAATCCTAGTGCCACCTAGTGTTATGGCTCTATAATCAAATTCAGCATTGGACCTACTAATAATGGTTTATTTCAATGGACCTAGTACCAACATTTTTTAAATAGAAAAGAGGGTGATCTCCCGATGTGGGAGTCACCACACTAGTAAAAACATTTATTTCTTGCTTTTCCATGAGACCAACGAACTCCCAATAAATATTGCATCTTCAGACGTTGACTTGCCCTTAGGGCACCCTACATAATCAACATTTACACAGATTGTGATCTCAAGGAATGTCCATGTGCTTAAAAGTACACATGGTTGTTGTACGTGGGGACCCAGGACACCGTGGATCGACTAGGGGTCCGAGCGAGGGCTTGCGCGAGGCTAGTGACCTTTCACGAGGGTCTCTAGGCATCAACAATGTTGGCGTGCATGCTCCAAGGGAAGGAGAGAGATTGGTTGATTGGGTTTAGGTATCAAGAGGATACCAAAGCTCTAGTCCAAGACTGTTGCTCCGATACCACATGGAAAGAAACGAATGAATTTTTTATTCAAAGGTTATAAAGAATATTCCCTACAACAAACCACTTATCTTTATCTTCCACCAACAAAAAAGATATCCATCACCATACTACTAAACAAAATCCTTCACAACACTACTATATACAATCCCACCAGAAAATTTATGGCATGTCCTTATCGCCCCCATCATTTCCTCAACCTAAATTATAACCATCGATGTCCATCCTCCCCAACTCCATCATGATGTTGACCTCCTCCAGAACCATCATGAAGAACCATTGCACTCCACCCTTCGATCGCTATCCCTCCTGCCTACCAATACCACCAAAGATATCCCCAAACATGCATCAACATATATGTGACCATCACCACCGTCTCACCAACCACACAACAACACTTCACCCCTGACGACACCATCATTCAAAAGACTTAATGTTATTCAGAAGATCAATTTGCAATTTTTTCTTTCTATATAATCTTAATAGATGAAGATTACCCTTATCTATAAGGCCTATGGCTTTTCTCCTTCCTGACATGACTGAATATCCATATCTCGGGAAGGCTCTAGCACCTTTTTTAGTCCAAAAAAAAGATAGGGAAATTCCGGATCGTCCAGAGAATCGAAGACTAGAATTGATAGATGCACTCTGAGAACTGATGCTACCCATTTACTTTAACTACTTTGTTTTGATGTTGTATTTTGTTTGTTTACTTGAGATGTAATTAATTAAAATATTTTTACCAAGTATGTCTTAAGTCATATAGGTGTCTCACATAAACTTGTGACCACCATGTATAACACCCTTAAAAAAGGAGTTAACCCAAACTTTATATCCCAAAAAGACGTTGAAATTTATCATAATCTAAATCATCATTGTGTCGATCGAGAAACTCCCATGTATTCAACTCATGATCATTTGTCATTAATTCCATGAATTTTCATCTTATTGAAGGTGGTGCACCCTTTCCCTTATTCATTCCCGCAAATCGAGAAAGTAAATAACCTTGTCGTCGCCTCCTTTTTGGAGGAAAGTAATAGTCAAGTAATTCACAATATCTGCAACTATTGATAAGGGGGCATCAGCCTTAGAAACAGCTAAGAGATGTTCATCTGAAAAATGATCTTGGATAGGTTCCATTTGCGCAGATTCATAAGATAGAACGCATTTGAAAGTCAGGTATAGTTGTCCTTTCATTCGAGCCTTTAATAGATATATAAGTTTTTTTATTTTCTTCTCTCCTTGACGAGGGCCGATTTATATCTTTCCTTGTCTACATTTAGTATAAAGCTAGTTAGATGAGACAAGAAGCTTTGGTCACATGGAATAAAATAAATGAATTTTTGATATCCCAAGGCATTAACCCTTTTCCAGACTCCACCCAAATCACGTGTACCATGGCATGGTGGTCTCAACCCACACACCTCAAAATCGTTGCATTTTCCAATTCTTCCTTGTTCTCACCTTCCCAATCACCATTCTTCTGCACTATGCCAAACAACAGCTAATTGGCAAGCTATGTGGCAGATTTCAACTATGACTAGTGAAATCTTAGGAATATGACCCAAAAAAACTCTAGTTTGCTTAAATTTTGCAAGCGCAGACAAAGGTTTGATTGCCATCAGCATTCTTGTTATGTTTATATGCTGAATTCTGCCAGCCTATCCCCATGGCACTAAAAGCATATTCGCTTCAGATATGTCGCAAAATATCGAACTAGGTTTCACTCAGCACATGCCATGCTCCTTCCACATTGTTATAGATCAAAGATGGGGTTGTCGTGGTTCAAGGGAAAGTGATTCATTATTGTCTACTCAATCAGATGCTCCCTCAATTTCGTATACAACCAGGCACAATCAGTATACATTCCTTGAGTTGAGACAATATTATAGTTTATTACTTCATCAAAATACTATATATTTTCATATTTTTCTATGAGTCTCAATAAAAGGAACCCCCAAACAACAATAAAAGTTAACATTATATGACAAGAGGTCATGTGTATAAGCCACGGAAACAACCCTCACAAAAAAAAACATAAGCCAGTGTACAGTATAATATCTAATATGATCTAATCCTTCTATAAAATAGCGAGATCAATTGCACCATGTTACCCTCCAACCAATATATTCACATGGAGTTCAACAAGTATACTTCCATGAAAATATATGTCCACGCAGCTTAAAAAACTTAGTCTCCAACCAATATATTCGCATGGAGTTCCACAAGTATACTTCCATGAAAATATATGTCCACGCAGCTTAAAAAACTTAGTCGGTTTGCCTATTCAAACGTTGATTTGTATGAGCCAACAAGCTCACTAAAAGATACACACCTTTAAGCATCTCACCCTCCCAGACAATCAAAACCATATTCCATTCGATGCCAACAAATGCTCATCCCCCCCTTGTTCACTCGTCATTCACTCATAAACCTTTTCTATACAAGTTATGATAATAGATTAAAAGAAACTGTTCGACATTACAGGACTTTATTATCATAAAGTATCCAAAAAATGATCGAGCAGTGCAAGTGAATAATCTAAATCCAGATAACATAATCGTAATAACTGACCATGTCTTCAACAGCTTTCAACTGTTTTTGGTGAGAGCAGAGGTCTGATTCAGCTTCAGCCAGTGCATGAAGCTTTTGCAACAATTCACCCCCTCCTCTGCATGCAAACATTTGGGGTAAAAATTTCAACAAAAGACAATCCATACAGAAACAGGTGAATATTGAATTGTTGATCTGTAATTCCCAACCACACGACAAAAAATCCTATAGGAATGACCTACTTTCGACTGCCCCCGGTTAAAAGACCACTTGGCTGGAAAATATCTCCTTCTAATGTAACACTAGGACTGCTGATATCTCTATGAAAAGCAACCTGTCAATACAGGAAGTAGAATAAAAAAACTAAATTAGACAAGTAATAAGAAAAATAAACATCATAAAGGAAACTAAAACAGTTTCATGGTAGTAGTGCTAGCCGGAGGATGATCAGCCAGTGAATTGACAGATTAGGAGGATTTGCACTTTCTGAAAGCAATGGAAGCTAATTAAACGAATTTGATCTCCATCTGACCACTTGCTTCCAAGCGATAGCAGTTTTCCCCAAATTCCCGTTTGACTTCATCTAGCAATTCTCGTTACTTTCCCCGTCCGACGAAATCAATGGAAATGTTTACATACGGACCTACAAAACTGTTATCCCACCCTCAGTACCTTGCACAACAACCACACTCTATACCCCACCCTTTGGCACCCTCCATAAGCATCGCTCTCCGCCAATAGATATGCCGGAAAGTACTCCAACACTCTCCTTGCATTGAATTGACAGTCATAATCTCAAAAAACACCAATCACATCTCATACTTCCATGATTGATGTTATCTCGACTCTCACAATAAATTCATTTATTTGCCTTCATTCTTTTCTATAAAAACTAGTTTGACTTTGCACAATTTATGGCTGAGTTTGATGAAACTTTGAGCATGCATGATTGATCAAGAAAACCGACTATGCACTACTCGCTCAATACTTGCTGCAAATATACATGTTGTGCCTTCTGCGGATGTGCATTCCATCTGGCACCTATATGATGCATGTGATGCAAGCAAGTGCGAAAGGAGCTTGTCATCCTTCAGATCCGAGAAAGAATTCGAGCTTCATCTACCAAGTAGCAAAAGCACCGTAAGTATCAGTAATCATCGATCACTTTTACAAAGCAAGGTCATACATGCTTGATCTCTCATGATGGAAAACATACAAAGGGTTGATTAGTTCACAGACTTTTCTCTACCTCAGGAAAGGGTTTTTTTGTATTTCGATAGTGTTGGGAAAAATGAGCGACATGTTTATTACATGGAACCTCAGGCTTTTTTACGTAGAGGAGAGGCCAAAGGGTAAATTACATAAGATAGCCAAAAGAAAGATAAACTGAGAAAACACTACATAAACATGAATATATCTCTACACTTCCCCTCAAGATGGAGCATAGACGTCAACCATACTCAGCTTCGACGAATACTTCTAGAATGGTCCTCTGAGCAGTGCCTTGGTAAAGATATCTGCAGTTTGGTCCCTTAAACTGACATGGGAAGTGGAAATAAAGCCCTTCTGGATCATGTCACGTATGTAGTAGCAGCCAACTTCAATATGCTTCATCCTCTCATGAAATGCAAGGTTATTCGCAATGAATAGTGTAGCCTGATTATCACATTTCAGCAACATAGAAAGAGGCACATCAATGTGTAGATTCGCTAGTACTACTCGAACCCACATCATTTATGTACTTGCTTGTGCCATAGCCATGTACTCGGATTCTGCACTAGATCTAGACGCCACGGTCTGTTTCTTGCTATTCCAATAAATAATTGAACCTCTAACAAATATAGCAGAGCCTGATATGGACTTCGTGTCCTTAGGGCACCCGACATAGTCTGCATCTGCACATGCTAAAATAGTAACATCTTCTCCTTTCTAGAATAGCAACCCTGCACTTGGAGATGATTTCAGATACCTTAATATCATATGTATAGCATCCATATGTACCTAATGCGCCTGCTCCATGAATTGGCTAACCTGATTGACTGCAAAGGAGAAGTCGGGTCTAGTTAGGGTTACATAAAGAAGCTTTCCCACCAGCTCTCTATATCTTCTCTTATCAACCTCGTCGGTATCGTCATCATAAAATCTCATGCTTGGATCCATAGCGATAGTATTTGGTCGACATCCAAGCATATATGTCTCATTTAGCATGTCAGTGACCTACTTTCTTTGGGCCATCACAAGACCCTGCTGATTTCTGGCAAACTCTAACCCCAAAAAATATCTTTAGGGCATGGCCTCAAATTTCAGCGAAATTCGGTCGAATTTCTGTCGAATATCGATATCCGGTCGAAATCGAAATTCGACCGAAATAACCGTAATTTGGGGGTCCTAGTACAAAAAATGACCGAAATTCCGATCAAAATTCCACCGAAATTCCACTGAAATTCTGTTTTGCTTGATACCGAAATGGTAACCGAAATCGACATTTATGGCCTTGCTTTAGGATACCAAGATCTTTGATGACAAATTGATTGCCTTGAAATTATTTCGCCCTTTTTACCCCTTGGTTGTCATCACCTGTAACCAATATATCATTAACATACACCATAATAGCCACTAAACCTCTGGAGGTTTTCTGTACAAAGAGAGAATGATCTGCATTAGACCTTCTGAATGCATTCTTCACAAACAAACCTGAGAGATTCTGAAACCAAGCTCTAGGGTTCTGTTTAAGGTCATATATTGCCCTATGGAGTCTACACACATGTTGACATTCCCCCTTAACAGCAAACCCCGGAGGCTGCTGCATGTAAACTTCTTCTAGAAGATCACTATACAAGAAAGCATTTTTAACATCTAGCTGGAACAACGGCCGATCACGTACCATTGCAACCGCTTAGGAGAATCCGTAGTGTAGAATGTTGAGCAATCAGAGAGAATGTGTCTAGATAATCTACCTCATACGTCTGAGTAAAACCTCGTGCGAACAGCCTAGCCTTGTACCTATCAAGGCTCCCATCCGCATGATACTTTACAATAAAAATCCATTTGCATCTCAAAACAGACGACTAGCTAAGGGCCGGTACTAAGGTCTAAGTGCCTCGGGACTGTAAAGCAACCATCTCCTCCTCTATTGCTTTGCGTCATTGACTCTCCTTAATGATCACTTCATAATTCCGTGGAATATCCACACTAAACAAAGCCACAGCAAATCGCATGAATTCTCTAGCAAGACAATCAAACAACACCTGAGAAACAATAGGATGTGATGCACAAGAATGCCTCCATTTCGTAATAGCAATGGGAACATTGTTAGAAAATAGGAATGCGGAAGTGTATCAGAATTAAAATAATAAGAACGATAAGAACAATGGGTTTTAACATGGAACCCAACTCTCTAAGGAGTGAGATGAAACCACGAGAGAACGCCTCAAAGGGTTGAAGTCTATTGCTTTTCCCATTTGATATAGGGGGTCTGGGGCTTTTTATATAGCCTCCTCAGACCCTCCAAGTCCCACCATTGGTAGATGTGGGACTAAACTCATGGATGGGTAAATGGATCCTAGAGAGATCCATTTATCCATCAGTACATGTGACGCATATACTCCAATAATCCCCCTCAAGCTGGAGCACGCAATGCTCATCTTGAGCAAACAAAAAGAAATCTCAACTCACAATACATGACACTACAAACAATATCAACTCAACGTGCACAATTGTCGGTTGTTGTCAAGGATGTTGCTTCTCATTGCGTGAAGGTAAGGAGGACGAACGGGCTGGAGTGTGAGTCAACTAAATATCCTCGTTGGAGAGCATGTGCTCTGTATTGCGCATGTCAAAGTCACTGCAATTGAAAAATGAGTCTTTACATGGAGAACTCTAGCCCACCACAACATGTGGACAACTGCTCCATCTCTGAAAGGGTCGAAAAAAGCGTCACTAATTATCCATACCTAGACCTCTGAAGATGGGTCTCTCTCACATGAACCTTGAAGTGGGTTCTCTCTCATAGGAACCTCGGAAGGATCTCGTACTAGAGTTAGCCCATTCCCTATGTCATGTGGGGTAGGGTTTTCATGTGGTTTCATATGGACCGCAGAGTAGAGTACTATTGTCTGCGCCAGATTGGAAGACCCAGTACACCGATGAGGAGACTTCTTCAAAGTAGGGGAAGGGGGATCCCTGCTCCCTCGTTGTCGCCTAGATTAGGGCGTGCGTGCGGGAGAGGGTTACGCCAGAAGGGGGTATTGCCTGGAGGTGGTAGGCTGCGAGGGCATGCCTTCCCCCATTCGTTCGAACCCCCCTCGGCAAGGCCGGGTCCTCCGTGCGCCACCTCCTCTTTCTTTTCACGATGAAGCTGCGCCTTTTTTGAGATAGGGTTCCCCTCTTAGGATACCGTTACTACTGAAACTCGAGGATGTGGGGCGATGCCGCCAGGAGGAGCGACCTGGGATCATATTACCGCTGGAGAAGAGGTTCCCATCCTGGAACCTCTTTGCAAGGATCTGCCTGGAGCATCGCTACCAAGGGGAGGTGGCCATCGCTGCCTGGACAAGGATGGTTGAGAAAGGAGTTGCGGTAATCGACCTGGAGGTGATGAAATTAGGGTTCAAGGAATTGAACCCTAGAACTTGAATCTGGAATTGGAAATAGATCACGGGAAATCCAGCTTGCATATTTTAGGGTTTCAGAAAACCCTAACACTTGAACAAATAATCTTCGATGAATCTTCAAGAACTAACCATTACAATCAAATCTCGAAGAAATAAAGAACACAAAAAACTTCGAGAATCGAACCCGCTCTGCTACCATGTTAGAAACTAGAAATGCAGAAGCGTGTCAGAATTAAAATAATAATAACGATAAGAACGATAGATTTTAACGTGGAATCCTATTCTCTAAGGAGCAGGATGAAACCATGAGAGAAAAATCTATTATTTTTCTCACCAGATAAAAGGGGTCTGGGACTTCTTATAAACCTCCTCAAACCCTCCAAGTCACACCACTAGTAGATGTGGGAGTAAACTCATGAATGGGGTAATGGATTCTGGAGAGATCCATTTACCCACCAGTATATATGACGCATATACTCCAACACACATCAAGGTCATCGGTTGTATCCCCAATAATCTCATGTATTGTGCTCTGCTGCAATAGTTCCTGTTGAGGCACATCTTCAAACCCATCGTTAGAAAAATTGAATTCAGGACATACCTCAGACGTGTTGGATGACATGCTATGAACATGAGCAAGAAGAGGTCGACGACTGTAGTAAGTGGTAATGGTGGAACTGGGATAATAGGTTGAGGGATAGGAGATGACTGAGGTGATGGCATAGGAGACTGAGATGGTGAGAGTGGTGGTGAAGGTGGTGGTGAGAATGGAGGTGGGGGTGGGATGTATATTTCAGTATCAGAGTCTAAGGAAGTCAAACGATCACATGTCGGAGAGATACATTGACTCAAAAAAGGTGACATTTGTGTTGACATAGAATTTCCTGTGCACGGGATCATAACATCTATATCCCTTTTGAGTCCTATAATACCCCAAAAACACACACTTGGCATCTCGAGGAGAAAGCTTGTCAACTTTAAGAGAAAAGTTGTGGACAAAGGCAACAGACCCAAACACACGAGGACCAATAGTAAGCAACTACTTCCCTGGGAATACAATTGATAAGGGAACTTTCTCTCCCAAGACAGATGACGGCATCTGATTAATAAGGTAGCAGACTGTAAGGACAGCATCCCCCCAGAACGAGGGAGAGGAATGACCTTGTATAAGAAGGGTACCTGCAACAACAAGGATATTGCGATGTTTTCTTTCAGCGACTCCATTTTTGTTGGGACATGTAAGCACATGTTCATTGATGAATTATACCACGCGAGAAGAAGTACTGAGTAAGATCACGAGTACAAAATTCTAAAGCATTGTCAATCCTCACAATCTTGACATTCAAAGAAAAAACATTACGAACTTCATTACTAAAGGTTTGAATCATGTTCACAACCTCAGACTTATTTTCCATCAAAAAAAATGATAAACGAGAAAAATCATCCATAGCAACTAAATAAAAACTGTTAGAATTATTATATTACAATAATGTTTATAACCCTTTGGTAGAGATTTAAATTTCGCGAAATTTCATCAAAATTTTGGTTTCGATAGGGAGGGACTTTCGAAACACATATGTATGCCTATTACCCATATTTCGACCGAAATGGGTCGAAATATCGGTGATATTTCGACATTTCAACCCATATCGGTCGAAATTCACGTTTTCAGTTCAAAATTTCTCGGATTTCGACCGATATTGGCGAAATTTCGCTGATACTTATGTAAATCAACGATATTAACCATTTAATCTTAATTTTAGTCATTTAACTAAGTAATTACCAATTTTCTATATCAAAACACATCATGATTTATATATTTTGTTTCGGGTCGGGGGCGTTGCCCCCACACCCCCGCAAGGGGGTCCAACCTGGGCCCCCTAGCCCCCTCAGGCTCGTTGATCAGGCAGCGAGACCCCCATTCTGGTAGGATATGGTGCAACAGGGGGGATGCATACAATGTTTCTTCAACGTAGGGAGCTTCACCTTCCTTGTTTGGCAATGGAGATGAAACGACTCTATAGATTCTAGAGATCCGCTATAGCTTCTTTGCTTCATTCGTTTTGTCATTTATATTTGTAAAATATATCATCTTTACTGTACACCTGTAATTAATTATGTAATTCACTAGAACTGTATGATATCAATCAGTCAGCTCAACGATATGCCCCGATATGTGCGATATAAGGCATATGGATGAGAGATAGGTGTGATATATGTGTGCATTTGTCAGCTATTATTGTTTTAAGAACTTGGATTTAATGATATGCATTTCCAATATGTATCAATCAATAATCAGCCTTAACAGTGAAAGATCAACATGATTGATATGACTGATATGACCAATATGTGTGATATAAGGCATATGGATGAGAGATATGTGTGATATAAGTACACATTTGTTAGCTATTGTTGTTTTAAGAACTTGGATTTAATGATATCCATTTACAATATGTATCAATCAATAATCAGCCTTAATAACGAAATGATCGATATGACCAATATGTGCGATATAAAGGGTGTTAGAGTATTCGTTGTATGTGTCATGAGTTGTAGCACAGTAAATGGATCTTGGAGAAGATCCATTTACCCCATCCATGTGTTTAGTCCCACATCGCCTAGTGGTGGAACTTGGAGGCTCTAGAGAGGCTATATAAGGAGCCCCAGACCTCCTGTATCCACTGAGAAAGTGCAATGCATAATATGCCCCTTTGAGGGCTTCTCCCGTGGCTTCATCCCGCTCCTCACGGAGCAGGGTTCCACGTAAATCATGTTGTTCTTTTTTGATGTTTATTCTTTTTCCATGTCTCGCTTCCGCTTTTTATTTGTTAACAAAAGGCATATGGATGAGAGATATGTGTGATATAAGTACACATTTGTTAGATATTTTTGTTTTAAGAACTAGGATTTAATGATATCCATTTCCAATATGTATCAATCAAAATCAGCCTTATTCATCGAAATGATCGATCTGACTGATATGACTAATATGAGCGATATAAGGGGCATATGGATGAGAGATATGTGTGATATAAGTACCATTTGTTAGCTATTGTTGTTTTAAGAACTTGGATTTAATGATATCCATTTCCAATATGTATCAATCAATAATCAGCCTTAACAGCGAAATGATCGATATGACCGATATGATCGATATGTGCAATATGAGGGCATATATGAGCAATATGTATGATAAAATTGTATATTTGTGAGCTATTTATTGTTGTATATAACTTGAAAGATCTTAATTTGCAAAAAAATGGTCGAAAAATGACTTTTTGAGCTATTTTGACATTTCCACCGAAACGATCGAAATTTCCTGAAATTTCATCGGAATTTCGGTATCAGGGGTGACTGAAACGAAATCGAAATCGAAATCTCGAACCTTGCCCTTCAGGTTTCGTAACCTTTAACCCTTCAGGTTCCGTAATCCTCAGGGGTATTTATGTAATTTTTCTCTTGTACTCTCTAGGGTTTTCTTTCTATATAAGAGACCCTAGCCATATGGAATAGATATCCCATTTGTCTTTCTTCTCCACATGATATCAGAGCAATGGTCCTAAACCGGGGTTCTGACCTAAAATCGCCACTGCCACCTTCAACCCTCACAAAAGCCTGTGTGGGCACTCTTCCCCGAATTAAGGCCTTGCGCAAGGCCCTCTAATCGCCTCCAATGCAGCAGCCCTCTTGCTAGCGCTACTATGCGCTTTCAGGACCTCTTACGAAGGTCGTCAGCACCACAGCTACCATCCACGGTACCATAGGACTCATTGGAGATCCAAAACTCATCATGGACCGCTGCCAAGAATCCAGATCTGTTGTTCATTGAGGGTTTTCAACCCTTCTTCAAGGGCAAACGTGAGATCTAGCGCATTTTTTAGCTCTTATATGCATCCTTAGTTGATCACAGGATCTTCTTTTTATTTTAAGACCACCAATGACGCCTTCTTCTACCGAGATAAAGCCCTGGGCCACAAATATTATGGCACAAGGCACTACAATCAAACTCAAGGGCACAGAAAATTGCGTGCTCTGGTCTCAATCTTTTATGGTGTTCATTGGTGATCAGAGGAAACTCTACATTTTAACTAAAGATCCTTTAGATGAAAAGGATAAAGAGTACGACAACTGGCAGACTAACAACTATTTGGCTATCAATTGGATGACCAACAGTGTTGAGGCTCACATTGCCTCAAATCTTCTTTACAAAAATACGGCCAAGGAAATGTGGAAGGATCTCGAGCAAACATACTCCCAGAAGAAGACGAAGTCACGCCTTACAGACATTTACAGGCGAATCTGGTCGGCATCTCAGGGTGATTCCACCCTCATCGAGTACTACAGGCATCTATCTAGTATGTATAAGGAGCTTGCAATATTCCAGCCCTCATGTTGCACCAAACAGATACAAGAGCATTCTGACTGGCAGGTATACCACTTCCTTGATGGCCTGCATTCTAGATACCATGCAGCAAAGGAACAATTTCTTATATCAAACACACTGCCAAAATTAAAGGTCATTTTGGCTGACTTGAGGAGCTCGAATTCGTTGCACGACCTCTCGTCTTACCTTCAACAGAGAACTTTGCACACATTACATCATCTGAGCAAGGAGACGGATAGGGCTTGTGAGGAGGACGCGGTCGTGATCCAAGTCATGGCTGTGGACGGGAATCTGGACGAGGCCGTGACTTTGGTCGTGGTCGTGGGCGAGACTCTATTGCTCCATGCACTCACTGTAATAGGTGGAACTACCCAACTGAACGGTGTTGGCAAAAGTTTGGTGTACCTTCTTACCATGCCTATAATGCTTATGAGGATATCTATGATGCGGATGAGGCATCGCCCTCCAGTGGCAAGACTGTTCACCTTAATGATGTAGATTACTCGCGCCTAATGTAGATCCATCAGACTCCAGGGCCTACCACCACTAGTAACACTACAATTGCTGCTCTAGTCACTCCTTCAGGTACAATAGCCAACTCGACTACCACTCCTAGTCCAACTTGGATTATTGATTTCGGCGCCTCTACTCATCTCATTGGAGAAGGTAGTCTGCTCACATCTTCGATACTATCTACCTCTGTGAAGTCAGTTCGAGTCACTAATGGGACTCAATCACATATTACTACTGTCGGAACTATGGAATTCTCTTCCAAGCTTCAACTTTCGGGGGTTCACTATGCTCGTGATTTTCCTCTTAGCTTGTTGTCAGTTCACAACTTTGTGTTAAGCTTCATTATCATGTGATATTTGAAGAGTCTTGTTGTTATTTTTAGGACATCCGAACGAGGCAGATTTTTTGTGGGGCCATGAGAGGAACGGCCTATATTACCTTGACATACCCTCGGACTCCAATTTTGTTGGTGTTGCATCCATCTCCAAAGATCCGCTCCTATCGCATTTGTGCCTTAGGCATCCCTCTGCCAAGGCCATCTCCATGATGTTTCATGAACTCTCTACTCAGAAGCCCTTTCAGTACGAGGCATGTGAGTTCGAGAAACACCAACGAGCTACGTTTCCTGTTCGTACTGAGTCTCGTATTACTGCAATTTTTCATCTTGTTCATTGTGATGTTTGGGGACCTTGTCCGATCCGCACACTAAGTGGTCATCGCAATTTTATAGTTTCCATTGATGATTATAGTCGATCTTCTTGGGTATATCTAATAAAGGAGAGTTCGGAGATTCAAATTGTCAGAAATTTCTTTCAATATGTTAAAACTTACTTTTCTAGCATTGTTAAGATCATTTGTACTAACAATGCTTTTGAGTTAACCCAGCATGACTTGTCCTCTTTCTTTACATCCCAGGGAACTATTCACCAAACATCATATCCATATACCTCACAACAGAATGATACAGCTGAGAGGAGACTCTGACACTTGCTAAATGTTGTCAGATCTCTTCTTAGTCAAATGAGTGTTCCTAAACAATATTGGGGAGATGCTATCCTTACTGCAACATATCTCATCAATTGTGTTCCTTCATCGGTTCTCAAAGGGGCAACTCCATTATCTGTACTTTACCCTGCAGAGTCTTCTTTTCCCATACCTCTGCGAATGTTTGGTTGCATTGCCTTTGTGCATAACTTTCACGCAGCTTACAAATTATCCTCTCGTGCCATCAAATGTGTCTTTCTTGGGTACTCTCGTACCAAGAAAGGCTACCATTGCTATGATCATGTTGGCCATTGATACTATGTGTTTGTTGATGTCACCTTCTTTGAGCTAACAAGTTATTTCACACAGACTATGAGTGGCATTCCTCCGGACATCCCTCCTCCACCAATTGTCTATACTCACCAATGTACCTTTATACCATGGCCTTAAATTTCGCCGAAATTCGGCCGAATTTCGGTCGAATTTCGGTTTCGGTAGGTGACCGAAATTCGACCGAAATGGCTATATCGGTCGAAATTTAGGGGGGTCTAGTTCAAAAAACCATCGAAATGGCCGAAATTTCGGTCGAATTTCGACCGAAATTCAGCCGAAATTTCGTTTCGGTCCCTCACCGAAACGAAACCGAAATCCGACTTTTAAGGCCTTGCTTTATACCTTCTACACCAGTGTTTGTACCTTTGCTTGTCCCTTTTATGCAGGATGATAGGACCAATTCAATTGCTCTCACCACGTTGTCCCGGATGTACCTGGGAAGCTTCCTATAGCTCTACGCAAGCAAAAAAGGCAATGTACGTATCACCCCATGTCTCATTTTACTTTTACATATGGTTTATCTAACTGTGACAAGAGATTTGCAGATACTGTGAATGCTATTTATGTTCCAAGATATCATTTCAGTGCAGTGCAAGATCATGGTTGGTGACAGGCCATGGATGAGGAGACAGATGCACTTACCTCCCGGGGCATATGGGATCTTGTGTCGTGCCCCCCAGGAGTTCACCCAGTGGCTTGTCGATGGGTCTTCACAACCAAACAGTCACCTGATGATTATATTGACAGGTTGAAAGCCATACTTGTTGCCAAAGGTTTCACACAAACCTTTGGAGTTGATTATTTTGAAACCTTCTCGCCTGTTGCCAGAATGGGGTCGATAGGTACCATTCTCACTGTTGCTGCCAACAAGGCTTGGCCCATTTATCAACTTGATGTGAAGAACGTCTTTCTTTATGTGATCTTGAGGAGGAGGTCTACATGACGCAACCGTCGGGGTATGTAGTCGATGGGGAGCATGTATGTCGACTACGCCAGGCCATTTATGGCCTGAAGAAGAGCCCCAAGGGCATGGTTTGACAGGCTCACTACGGAGGACAATATCCGACTACTATGTCTTTATTATACGACGGTCTACTAGCACGATCATTCTTGTTGTCTATGATGATGATATGGATATCATAGGAGATGATGTAGATGGTATTCATGAGACCAAGACCTTCCTTCAGAAGGTCTTTGTCACAAAAGATCTCGGCCAACTTCGTTATTTTCTTGGCATCGAAGTAACACGCAATACAGAGAAAGTAATGCCTCGATATTCTGATTGAGGCAGGACTTATTGGATGCAAGCCATCTGGCATCAAGTGAGAAAATATTGCAACATCCGGTTTTCAACTAAACCCGAAACCAACCCGATTAGGGTCCGATTAACCCAATAAAGTTATCTGGCAACATTAGATGACTTAAATCGACCAATTGATCATGAATCAAAAGTCGTTCGGGCGAAATCGACCAAAAATCGATCGCATCGTAATGCGTGCCCGAAAAAGCCGTGACGCTAATTCGAAAACCGCAAAATGAATTGAGACCGTCATGAGATCCGATTCGATGCCAACGGAATTGACCGTTTGCCAATCGGATATTGTTTAATATTTTTAAGTCGTTAAAATTAACCCCAAATCAAAACCGTATCCGAAAATTTCGGGTATTCAAAGCCCAATCGAAAATATATCAATATTATGCTCATATTGATCGTCATTCCGAGACGGTCAAAACAAGATATTACGCGTCTAAATCCGAGGCCCGAGGGGCGCGAACGGTCCATTTTAAGTATGTTAAATAAATTAATTAATTAAAAGTAGCATCTGGCTACTACTGTTTGTAAAAAATATATATTATTAAACTAAAAATTTATATGTGCTACAGTGAATATAGCAGCAGCAGACACAGCAGACACAGTGTACATCGGTTAAAAAAAGGGGGGGATTTCATAATTATCGGCTGTCAAAAGCAGACAACACTTATTGTTTTCCTTCCACGTAAGGCCTTCTCTTTCCCCACTTGGCTATATACAAGTCCATCCCTTCCCTTATAAATTCCCATAATAGGAGCCCTTTAAAACTTCCATCTCTTCTCCCTTGTTACTGTCGATTAAGCAGCAAGAAGTTACTGCCCTTTTTGGTGGCTGAAGCAGCTGCCCTACCTACTGTAGAAGACAATCAGCAGTTGCTACTGCTGCTCTAATTTGAGCAGCTGCTGTTGTTTCCTTCCCCTCTCTTCCTTATTCCCAATTCCAACGAGACATCAACAGCTCTCTTTTCTCCTGGAGCCCCCTGCAGTTCCCCTTATAGCCATTGGAGCTTCCGTAGTTGCTGGAGCTTTCTCGCAGCCCCCTCTTCTGCAACAATTGGAGTATCAAGCCACAAATCCTGCTATCCTCTTCCTATAGCAAGTTGCTGATGCCCTAAAAGCATCAAGTTTCTGCTGTAACTGCTGCTAATAGACTCCATCTCTTTTCTCGAAACTTAGGAACGGATCAAGGTACAATCCCTAATCTCCTCTTGCTGCCATGCATGCTACTTTTACACCTTTTGATTTCTATAACCTCTTATCTGTTAAAATGTTGTGGGAATTACTGCAAAAAAAAGTGCAGCTTCTAAGGGTCTATGGGTTTTCTTAAATCGTAAGGTGCATAAGATGGATGCACTGTTAGCACTATAAATGTTATTATGGGTGCAATGATAATTATGTAGAAAAGTTAGATTTTTGCTTTTGCTTGGTTTGATCTAATCTAGATTACTCTCCTACTCAGATTATCATTTTTGGTATTAAAATTGTTTTATTAGTAATATGATATAAATGTATAAGACCTATTATTTTTAATGATGTTAAATTTGTTATTTTGAATTAATAGAGTATAGAAATTTATAACATGATACTGTGAGTAGAACTCTATATAAATTCACATCATTTGGAACTGTAATCATATCTATTAACCTTGCACTATAAAAAAAAGAGTTGTATCATAGTTCAGGCGTAGACTTTAGTTTCACTTTCTTAGGGATATCTTAATTAAGAACCTTGTACAGATTGATCTCTTATATGTGACGAGTTTTTTTTAGCTTCTCATAACCTGCAAATCTGTTATCTAGTTATCTTCTGTATAATATGCACATAATAGATATGCTATAAATACTTTGTAAATATATATATATAGAAGATAATTGGACATCCTGATACCATGTGCTACTCGTTACATTTGAGATATATGGGCTGAAGCTGGAAATTCTTGGAGTTGTGGGGGATGAAGAACCACCCTCAAGGCATCAGAGGCTATGCTCATTAGAAGTAGGAAGCCTGTCTAATAATTATTGCAATTCACAATCTTGTCATCCACCACATAATACCCGTATCTCATCGATGGATATGGAAACCCCAACAATCATTAACTAAGATCACATATTCTCTAAGAATAGAATCCCAAACAACATGAAACTCCAATAAAAATATAGTGTGATGTGCATTATACTGATACTGAGTTTTATTTTATTTGCTTCTTGTAAGAAGTATCAGTATGAAGAAGGTTGTGTATATAGAAGAGGAGATCTACAGAACAGTGAGCTGAGCACCATCGTCTATCTAAAAGTTAGACCTTGAATAATATGAACAACATCAACAAATCTTATCATCATACTCATGACGTAAGCAAGTAACAAATGAACGGATGAAAAACGGGGTTGACTTGACTAGGGGATGTAACTTGTGACCCAAGCATCGGATTACAATCAGAGTTGAGTTGATCTCTCTTTCATTTATGTAAATAATAGGAAGATGAGATTAAGTAATATCAGTTATTTGTGCCGGTTATGGTGACTTTTACACCTGACTGTGCGAGGGCGCGGTGACCCTCAACTGGGCGGAAGAATAGGAAGCCCAGTTTGGGCAGTGGCCACCAAGTGCGCGGGTCTAGGATCCCAGTCCTCTTTCGATTTTTACGCGAGCTCGCAGTGTTTTTACGCCATGTTGGGATCCCGATTTTAGACCAGTTCTGCTGACCCTGTTTTAGGATACCCAGGCGGGGGATCCTGGTTTTTCAGTTTTACGTACGAGCTCGGTTTCCCGTTACCGGTCGGGCTGTTTTTCTAGAGTGACTTTTCCGGGAAGTCCCTCTCACCCGTCTCAGTGGCGTAGTTTGGGAGTAGACCTATCCCTCTATTGGACCGTCCTTCCAATTAGGGGGCGAGACGGAAGAGCCCTTGTGTTGGCTTCTTCACCGCTTGAGTTTTTCTTTCGCCAACAGACCTGGCGATTCTACATCCAGATCCTCCATATCTATATCTACATCACCTAGAGTTACATTGAGGTTGTTGCACAGAGGTTTGAAGGGATTGATTTCTACATCCAGATCCTCCATATCTATATCTACATCACCTAGAGTTACATTGAGACAGTTGCACTTGAGGTTTTAAGGGATTACAATTAAAGTTGAGTAAATGGAAAAGACTCTAATCTAATTTGAAATCTCATTAAGCTAGTGGACGTGTTGGGAACTTAGTTAGGATGCATTATACAACACCGCATGCCTACGGAGGCACCCCAACCCTAAGACGTTTCCCAAGTCTTAGAGTCATAGTGTGAGGTTTCACAAGAACCAAGACCACAGACTATCCACTAGACTTAAGAATTTAATAAATCATTATATCTTCTCATCTCATCTTTCCCATCATCAAAATTCACAAATATGATCTCTAAGTAATATGAGAATAAAATATACTTACTTATGATCAATGAGTTACTGTAGATATATGCTTATGTGGGAAATGTCGGGATAAGGGCTGATCATGAGATGTTCTTACTAAAAATTTGAAAACCTTTTACATTTGCAAGTAGAATTAAATTTTAATTTGAGTTGTTCTCGCCTTTCTACTTGTTGCTTTTGAAAATATTAAATGCCGGTTTATGTTTATAAGTTTTTGGGAGGTACCAGCAACCGCTGAGTCCTTTTCTTCCTTGCACGCTTGGCAGGCAAACAGTCTGCTGTTCAATAGCTATACATGGTTCCAGGAGACCAGGTATATACCAGACGGTACGTGGTTTTATTACAATTTTTAGTTCAATTGATATTGTAAATGCTTCTTCTCTTCAGTCAAATTTTTGGGATATTGTATGTACTAGCAGACATTGTACATGATGTAAAATTTTATGGAAATTAATGAAATGAGATTTTGGTGCCATTTGTCTCTATAAATTAGTGGTTATGATTGTAGATATGAATGTCATGTGGAAAATTAACCGTGAAAAAAAAAATCCCTGTTTTTATGTGACTTGTGCGATCTCATGTGAATAGAATATTGCGAATTATGTCATAAACGGGTACCCGGATCCTGAGGGGTTCACAAATATTCAGCATTTAGAGATCCAGTTTTTGAGGATGCAACACGATACAGAAGCTTAGTGGGAAAATTACTCTATCTTACTGTTACTATACCAGATATATCATATGTTGTGAACAGAGCCAGTCAGCATGTGGAGAAGCCTCTTTACAGTCACTGACAGGATGTTCTTTTGATCCTTCGATATTTGAAGGAATCTCCTGGATGTGGACTCTTCTATGGGGTGAATGGATACAGTCCGCCTATACAGATTCTGACTGTGCTATCTCTCTTAAGGACCGCCGATCCACTACAGGATACGTCATGTTTGTTGGGGATAATCTTATCACTTGGCGAAGCAAGAAGCAAATAGTGGTCTCCAGATCCAGTGCGGAAGCAGAATACAGAGCAATGGCTCAGGCCACATGTGAGATCGCATGGCTTGTTTCTTTCCTAACAGGAAATGGCATGTCAGTCGCCACTCTTGTACCCTTATATTGCGACAACAAGTCTGCCACGTACATCGCCACCAATCCAGTTTTCCATGAGCGGACAAAACACATTGAAGTCGATGCCATTTTATTCATGATGCAGAACGAAGAGGACGAATCAACACTCCACACATCTCCACTGAACTTGAACTTGCAGACATCCTCACAAAGGCTCTTCAAAGGAAGCATCTCATGTACTTACTATCCAAGTTGGGCATGATAAACAGATATGCTCCAACTTGAGGGGGAGTGTTAGAATTACTATATTACAATTAAATTTGTAACCATTCGGGTTCCGTAACATTTAAACCTTCGGGTTCCGTAGCCCTCAGGGGTATTTATGTATTATTCCTCTTGTACTCTATAGGGTTTTCTATCTATATAAGAGACACTAGCCTTATGAAATAGATATCCCATATGTTTCTCTTCTCCACAAAAATGATGTCCCTGATGATCAGGAACCCAACTTGGACCCTAAATGTCTACATAGATTAACTCAAAACGAGAACGACTACTCCAACTCTGACGACTAGGAAAGACAGGCCGATAATGCTTTCCCAACTGACATGCCTCACAATCAAATGATGCTCGAGGTGAGATCTGAGGAAGAACATGGCGTAACTTCTGGAGGAGAAGATGACCAAAATGCAGATGTCATGTTAACGGAGAAGCAAAGCTAGTGGACTGAGATGATAATCCAGCACAAGGAGTTTGAACCAATCTGTAGATTCCTCCCTGCTCACGGCTATAGCCAATCACCCTGCCACTTAGAATGTCCTGAAAAACAAGAGATGATTCGTCAAATATAGCACGATAATTTAAATCTCTAATAATGATTGATAAACAATAAGTTCGTAGAGATATCCGGAGCATGAAACATATTCTGCAAACGTATAGATGGTGTCAAACTACACTCACTGTGTCCTGTGATTGGGGAATGAGTCCCATCAACTATGACGACAGTTCGTCCGGGAGGAATCTGCCTATATGCAGTAAGCATATCTCTATTGTCACACAAGTGATATGTTATCCCGAAATCCATAATCCACTACGTAATATCAGGACCACGATAAGAAGTAGATGCAACAATGCTACTTGAGGTGTTGTAGATGTGTCATCGGAATTGATAGGGGACATGATATCCCTCAGACGGGAAACAAGATCATCATATCTCTGCTCAGGGGAAGACACAGGTGCTGGAATTGAACCATATTCCGCAACATGTGCGGATGCTGGAAATCCATGGTTCGAATAGCAAGTGTCCTATGTATGTCTAGAATGATGACAATAAGTGCAGAATGTAGGCGAATACGACCTCCTCCACCATGTGGTCCACGACCACAAAACTGAGAGGTATTCCCTCTTCTACGAGAGGCTGTCATAGCAGAAGAATCTGGCATTGGACTAGGAGAAGAAACGTTAATCCGACTCGATCTGCGAAAGGCTTCCTCCATGGGAGGAATAGTAGCATATGCCAAGATCTGGAAATATGTTGCCTCGTAGTGTGAATCTAGTTATGCCGAGAAAACACCAACCATTGTGGCATTCCGATATGTCTTTTGTTGTTCAGGAGTAGCTATGAGGGACATAAAACTGTGGAGCCTCTCAAATATCCCTCTCAGGGCTGTGTAATGAGCATGAAGGGGGTGTCCGTTCTGACTTATAGTAAAAATGGCATGCTGGAGTAGTAGAATCTTCGTCTCATTCTTTTCTTGTGACTAAGTTACGGCAAGAATGCCCTGCACAGCCTTTGCAATGGGTTTAGCAATAACATCATTGGGTATCTCTGGCAAGTATCTATGTCTTCTCCACCGACTCTTACTCGATAATAATGTGCTTCTTACCCATTGACCTCCTCAGGCTCATGAACTGCATGGCCCATAGTTCGTAGTTTGACCCGTCCAACTTGACTATCAACATTGGACCACGGAAGGCGTATGTGGGGATATCAGATTTGCTTTCTCATATGTTGTCAGTTAAAGAAGACTAAAGATGTAGACTGGGAAACTTTCGTCAACACAGACATAAGGGGATTTGGTTGCATCTGTAGACTCAAGCAACCAATCTCGTCAACCAAGAGCCGAAGGCCGCAGTATAGATGTGAGTGGCGCACCTAACGGCAGTGAAACCTAAAAGAAGGTGTCGTGGCACCATATGGAGTTAGGGATGTGGTTGCGGTACCCTAGAGGTAGGTGCGGCAGCATCTGAAGGAGATAGGGTGCAGTGGCACCCTAGAGGTAGGTGCAGCAGCACCCGAAGGAGATAGGGGTGCAGCGGCATCCTAAAAAGGGGTTGCATCCCACCCCTGATGAAGGAAGAGGGTAAAGCAGCATCTTAGAGGTGGTATGACGGTGGCCCCCGATAAAAGAAGAGGTGCAGCAGCACCCACTGGAAGGAAAGGTGCAGCAGCGGCACTCCTCGCAACACCAGTTGCAGCGCCGGCGGCAAGGGAGAAGGCGGCGAGGTTCCATGGTCATTACTAGCAACGTGTCACCAATAAGGAGATTCCATGGTCATTATTATGTCAAATAGTGTTCATATGCCCCCAATTTGTTTTTGTTATCACGTTATTCAAACATTTTCCCCACATCATAATAGCACACATCAAGCAAAGAATAATTCCCCCTGACTCCTTAGAGCTCGTTATATTTCCTTTGGTTTTTCTTGAGGTATTGAAGGCTTCCACGAGGCTTGTTAGCTAATTGTCACCATTGATTCAAAGGTATGTATGCTCTACAGCATGAGTTCCATAATATTATCGATGACATATTGAATCTTTGTTCTCTCTTTTCCCATCGTTTTTTATGCAAAAATGTTAAAACCTACGATTTTGATACTCTTCTTGAAAAGGAAAAAGGGCAACCGCCTATAGGTGTATGCCCAAAAGTTTCAACACTAATTCACAAGGTTACAAGTTTAGAGATATTAAAGCCAAATTAATTACATGATCCAATTATCGGCTGGTGCGTAAATCATAATACTCCTGATGAAGAATATTATAGATTGTTGTTATTATGCAACTATTATTCATTATATTACTTAAAATTAAATCATGTAAGCTACTATGTAAAAAACGAGCATGTCTATGTCTATTACTACCATATTAGGTTAACATAAGAATCACCACCATATTTTCTTATGCCATGCTAAGAATTTAGCATTAGCTCAATAGGTGTAGTTTGTCATTTTATCACAATTTATGACATGATTGTACTGACAATGACATTATGATTTGTTTTTTTATTGTTATGTATTAGTTCAACCATCACATTCATATCTTAGGGGTGAAGATCATTTTTTTATTGAAAAGAGGGTGCGCTCCCGAGGCGGGAGTCACCACAACCAAAATTCATTTATAAAAAGATAGGATACATTACCGTGAAGCCCAAAAATTATAAAGGGCATTACAATGTGACACTACATTCTCCAAGTAGAACCTCTGATTTTTGAAAATCAGCTCATTCACCCCAACCAAATGGCCTAGAGCACAGCAAACGGCTTCGAACAATCACCCGACGAACCCATGCCCACAACGCGAACCGACCTTCAAAACGGCTTTAACCATGTCGCCTCCACCCAAACGATCCCCGACTCCCTCCAAACCTGCGCTTAAGCTGCACCCGAAGAAAAGGTGATCCGCATCTTCAACCGGGCCCTCACACCAGTCACATCGCGTGTCCTACAAGCCAAATAGCCTTCCCCTCCTCGCGTTATCGCATAAACGATTTCTTCTCAGACATAATAGGAAAATCTTCATCATGTAAGGGATCCTGGCAGCCCAAATAACCTTCATGTCCTGGCACATCTCCGCATCCCGCTCAAGCTCCACTGTCGACCCCCTCATCACCTCATATGCATTCTGTACCGAGAACCTCTCCCCCTCCTGTAGAGATATTTCCATGCCTTATGTACTGTTTCCGTTGTTTTATTTTCTTTATGTCTATCTTATGTAATTTACCCATAGGCATCTCCTCTATATAAGAGAGTCTAGGGTTTCAGGAATAAACAGATTATCATTTTCTCCCAACATGGTATCAGAGCGGCGATCCTAGACCGGAGCTCTCGTGCCCTAACCCTAGCCCTACCTCCAAGCCCTTGCCTTCTCCTCTCTCCTCTCCGGACCCGGCACCGCCGCCCACCTCTAGCTCGCAGTGTCGCACGGTCCCCAGCCCCAAGGTTGGTGTCTTCCTAGCAGCACTTGTTCCGGAGTATGATGCAGCTCACTCTCATATTTTAGTGGATGCCACCACTCCTCCAATAGAGGAAGCATTCTGCAGACTCAACAGGATTACAGTTCCATCTACAGCTACTGGCCCATCTTCCTCGGCCATGGCAGCCTCTCGAGGTCTAGGAGGCTCTTCATTTTCCCGTGGACGTGGACCTCATGGCAGAGGAGGTCGCATTCATCAGCCATGTAAGTACTGTCATCGTCCAGGACACACAAAGGACACATACTATTCTAAGCATGGTTTTCCAGCTTCAGCCCGTGTTGCAGAGCAAGCTGAATATCCTGTTGCACCTTCTTCTGATCAGAGATTTGATGAACTTGTGGCTAGACTAAGGGATATCATGCCTCCTGCCTCCTCTTCCTCTCCTGGAGGCCACCCAGATATTGCTGCTTCTGCATCTGCTAGTACATCTGCCACAGCCAGTACCTCAGGTAGTATCTTTGCTTTCACATCATGTCATGGCTCTGAGATTTCTGACTGGATTATGGATTCTGGAGCTACTCATCATTTATGCGGCGACAAGAATCAGCTTACATCATATAGACATACTTTATCAGGTAGAACAGTTGTGATTGCAGATGGGACGCATTCCCCAAACTGACAAGGGGAGGTTTCTTTGACACCTTCTATGCATCTGAAGAATGTGTTATATGCCCTTGATTTCTCTATGAATCTGTTATCCATTAGTCAGATTACAAAAGATTTGCACTGCAGAGCTATTGTTGACCCTTCGTATCTTGTTTTTCAGGACATACTTACGGGCAAAGTGATTGGATGTGACCGTGAGCAAGGTGGTCTTTATCATCTTGTCCAAGGTCCATTTGCTGGTGTTTCCTCTTCTGCAACAGGCCCAATTTATCCTTATACTTGGCATCTGCGGTTTGGTCATCTCCCACATCAGAAGTTGTGTCATATGTTGCCTCAGATTTCACCAGGAGTTTCTTTTCAGTGTGAGGCGTGTCAATTGGGAAAGCATCATCGTTCTGCTTTTCCTAGTCGTCAGAGTCGGAGCAGTAGCTCCCCTTTTGATTTATTTCATGTCGACATTTGGGTCCGAGTCGTGTACCTGATCCCCAGGGACACCGCTTTTATCTAGTTGTTGTGGATGATTTCTCTCATCTGTCTTGGGTCTTTCTTTTGAAGAATAAATCTGAAGCTAATGATGTAATCAAGAATTTTATCAATGAAGTGCGGAATATTTTCTCAAACTCGATTAAAATTGTGCGGACTGATAATGCTTTGTAATGTTTCACTCGTGCCTCGTCCCATTTTCTTTCGTCTCGTGGTATTATACATCAAAAATCTATGTGCCACCTCCTCTTATGAGTCTGCCACCTATATCACCATCTCCTCCTCCGTCTCCACCACCGCTTCCACCACCTCCTCCCACTGTTCCACCATTTCCTAAATTCTACACCCGTCGGACTGCCTCTGCTCCTAGCACACATCCATCTGTCACTACGCCCCAGGTGTGTTCTGATATTCATGTTTCTAACGATGGGTCTGAAGATATACCTGTGCAGAATTCATTACAGGGGGATAGCTCACGGATACAGGAAGTTTCTAATGATCTGGATTTACCTATTGCACTTCGAAAGCAAAAGCGGACTTGTGCTTCATACCCTATTGCTTCCCAGGTTTTGTTTCACCGCCTGACAGGGGATTTTCAGAGGTTTGTTGTTGCTCTCTCTGTTGTGGATATTCCACGGAATTAGCATGAAGCATTGAAGGATAGTTGTTGGCGTTTGGGCGATCACGTGGTACCTGGACCTTGGTATCTCCACCTCCTGGCGCGTCAATTGTCAGCTGCAAATGGGTCTTTCCTATCAAATATCATGCAGAAGGTAGTCTAGATCGCTACAAGGCCAGATTAGTGGCACGGGGGTTTACTCAGACTTACAGTTGATTACTTGGATACTTTTTCTCCAGTAGCTCGACACTCTGCTCTGTGTGTCCTTCTTACAGTGGTTGTGGTACGTGATTGGCCCTTGTTTCAGCTAGATATTAAAAATGCATTCTTGTATGGTGATCTACAGGAGGAAGTCTACATGCAGCAGCCACCTGGGTTTGCTGATGAGGGGGAGTGTCAGCAAGTATGTAGACTTCATAAGGCAATATCTGGCCTTAAACAAAGTCCAAGGGCGTGGTTTCAGAAGCTATCAGATTTAATTGAGAAGCAAGGGTTCAAGAGGTCAAATGCAGACCATTCACTCTTTGTGCAGAAAACAGCTAGAGGTACCGTTGTCATTATGGTATATGTAGATGATATGCTTGTTACAGGAGATGATGTACAGGGGGTCAAGATGGCAAAAGAATTTCTGGGTCATCACTTTGTTACCAAGGACCTTGGTACTGTAAGGTATTTCTTGGGGCTGGAATTTGCAAGGAATGCACAGGGTCTTATAATGACCCAAAGGAAATATGTTACAGACTTGCTTGTTGAGACAGGTATGGTTGGGTGTCGACCATCTAGTACTCCAATGGATCCTAGTATGAAGTTGTATGACGATGATATGGAAGAGGTTGACAAAAGAAGATATAGAGAGATGGTTGGAAATCTCCTCTACATTACTATTACTAGACCCGATATCGCCTTTGCAGTGAGTCGGGTGAGTCAGTTCATGGAGCAGCCTCGACAGGTCCATATCGATGCCATATACATGATTTTGAGATATTTAAAATCTTCTCCAGGGGCAGGATTATTATTCAGGAAGCGAGCAACTCTTTCAGTATCTGTATGTGCTGATGCAGATTATACAGGACGTCCCAGGGATAGAAAGTCCACTTCTGGCCTTGCCGTGTGTGTGGGAAGTTCTCTTGTTTCTTGGAAAAGCAAGAAGCAAACGGTGGTGGCTAGGTCAAGTGTTGAGTCTGAACAAGCAAGCACAGAAACGATGTGATTGCGAGCGGTGCTTGCAGATTTGTACATCGAGATACCACTTCCCATGCATCTACAGAGTGATAACCAAGTTGCTTTATTTATTGCAAATAATCCCGCATTCCATGGAAGAACCAAACATATTGAGGTGGATTGCCATTATACTAGAGATAAGATCCAGAAGGGTTTGATTTCTACCACTCATATCAGCTCTGGTGCACAGACAACAGATATATTCACCAAGGCGTTGCTCAGGGGACCATTTCAGAAGTGTTCGTCCAAGTTGAGCACGATTGATATCTATGCTCCAACTTGAGGGGGAGTGTAGAGATATTTCCATGTCTTATGTATTGTTTCCGATATTTTATTTTCTTTATGTCTATCTTATGTAATTTGCCCATAGGCCTCTCTATATAAGAGAGCCTTGGGTTTCAGGAATAAACAGATTATCATTTTCTCCCAACAACTCCCATTCAAAATGATCCTCATCCTGAGACGGCACCCCCAGTGAAAACACCTCTGCCAGCAACCTCACGAAGTCCTCCATGCATTGCTCATGGGTTCTGATTCTGAACAATGAGCAAGCCTGATTTGGAGGAGACATGGGATGGAAGAATGCAATTGTTGTTGATGGACATAAAATGAAGCCTAAGCGCAAATTCTATGAGAAGATAAGTGGAGGTGGGATTTACTACTCTCATACCATCATTTATTTTCATTAATCATTGCTAACTTACCCACCACCCATACCTCGAGCAAGATCACATCCTCATCCTCGCAGAGCACCCCACAATCTCACTGACACTGTTATCCACCACTCGACCTCTACACCTCAAAATGTTATCCTCTGCCTCTCTTCCTCTAAAAACCTACATTGCCACTAGACCTTTCTCAACCCAATCAATACCATAGTAGTTCTCACCACCAACTCCAACCTTCACGAAAAGAGAACTACACCTCAACCACCATAAAATCTGTCGCTCGATCAGAATCCCTTCAAGCTTGTGTGCCCCTCTCTCTCACACTACATGCTTGTCGCTTTAACCATAAACACCTTCCCCCTCCTCCAATGCTATCACTATTGAGCCACACCTCCTCTTTACGGTAACACCCTAGATATAATCCCACATCTAGTACTCACGAAGTATGAGAGTGAGTTATAAAAGAGAGCACTACTTCATAACTTGGACCTAAGCATTTTAGAAGATGCTTAATGAGATCAGTTCATCTTGAGTGGCCAGTTATCCTAAAAAATGATCTGAGTATAGGTCTGCAATGTTACAGAATGAAATTAGGGAAAGTCCACTCTAATAATGGAAAGGGTTATCCAAGAGGTGGAGCTACAGTAGCTACCCCTATCAAAGAGGTAGAAGAAAGGTTTACCCAAAAGATGCAGCTACCATTATCACTATAAATAAGTTATGGTTCATGCGGAACGAGGACATTACCTAGAAAAGTAAGGAATATTATAACACCACAAAGATGGTCCCACACCTTGTACTCACAATTATAAGAATGATTTATAAGAGAGGGAGATTACTTCTTCAAAATTTGTGCGTACGCATTTTGGGTAGTGGTGGAGGGACCCAGTTTGGTGTGAGACCACCAAGTTGTGAGGGTCAATTATCTTTGATAACAACTCAGGTCTATGCCTGAGACCAAAGACCTAAATGTCGGTTTCGGTGACCGGCCGAAACGGAATTTCGATCGAATTTCAGTCGAAATTCGACCCAAATTTCGATCATTTCGTTATTTTTTGTACTAGGCCCCCCATATTTCGGCAATTTCAGTCGAATTTAAATTTCGGCAGGATATCAATATTCGACAGAAATTTGACTGAATTTCGTTGAATGAGGCCATGCTCGAGACATTACATCTAACATCTCTCAATCTTGACACATACGCATCCTTCACTAACAAGAAACCTCTGCCTCCCCACATGTTGTCCGAGCATCTTCCACCTCTAGGAGCCCTTCGCAAACTTCTCCACCCTCTTGGAATGCCCTCACATCCACATTAGCTCAACATTCCAATTGTTGTCATTATGCCATCAAGACTAATTTTTGTCATCATGCATGGAGCTGTAACATGGGGCCACGCTGCATAAAGCCATAATTTATTCTTCACTAACACCTTCAAAGGTTATATAAATTTCAAAAAAGACCAAGAAAAAAAAAAGAAAATTTGAAAGATACTTTTCTTAATAATTATTTTGAATGATTTAGTTTAAACATGGGATAATTACAAATAAAGGGTTTAAAAGTTAAAAAAGGTGTGGTAAAAGCCCAAATATCGCAAATTTTTTAACTACATTCTCAACATAGGTGATTACTAGGTCAACACCAAAATTTAACTCGTTGAAGTCAAGTTTTAAAAAATAGGGAGAATTGACGCAACCTATTCCATTTTATATTCTATTCTATTATTTTAGATGTGTATTTTTTCAATTTTTTAATTTTATCAAAAAAATCCTTTTCCCACATAATTATGGGAAAAGGCTTTGTTATTGTATTATAAATTTTATCGAAGTGTGAAATGGTTCATAGAGGTACATTTTTTTGTTATGTAACCGCAACTTAAACTCCTTTAAAATGAGTTAATATTGATGTTTAAGGTAAAAGATGAATGAATGAAAGTTTCAGGCTCTCCTTCAGTGTTCTCGCTCTTTCCCCAAGGTTTCCTCTTCTCCACTACCCTCAAATCCCCTTCTGACCTATTTCTTCTCCCTTACTTCATTTTATGCATCTTGACACATTCTCATCCAAAACCTCATGCGATCAACGTATTTCTCATTCTTCTCTCATTCTCCCATGCTTTCCAAACCCACATTCTTCCCCATTAAAAATGTAGGTTGCATCAACAATTGTAAGGACAACTAGCAGCCAAAAGGAACACTGTGATTTCCACGTGGCCATTTAAAGAGGTTTGTCCAATAAACAGTGTTGCCATGTAGAAATTTAGGACACAGCATAAGCGAAAGACTTCTGTCTTCTCAGTCACAGCAACTCATTTGAAAATTCATATTTACGTCCTATAATGTGGCAATCCATATGTCAAGTCACATCTCCACCACAGATCATGACTTACAAGACCAACTAGATTTTCAACGCTACAACAATTGTCATCATCAAAAAGGACAGAGAGAAAGATAGCACACACCATAATTACTGATAGTCACAACACCATTCAAATGTATCACAAAGAAGAAGGTAATGGGATGACATTCTTTATAAATATCGTTTACTTTTATTTTTACTTGTTATTATGATACGACATGAAAGATAAAGCACAACAAAAACTTTCTTTTTAACCCATTTGATCCTTCTCTCTACTTTATTGGATATTTTCTGATTCCAAAAGTATAAAGAAGAATTTTGAGAATAGAAGTTGGCTAGCCTACACCTTCACTCGATATTACAAAAACTCAATTTTAATACCAACGTCAAAAGGGGTTTGCATAAATTATGTAACTTATTTGGTGTATCTTTTTTATAAGAAATTCATATCTATGGTTCTTAAGTGAGATAACCCATTTACTATAAGATATCTATGAGCATGAAACTTAGTTGATACATCCATGCAAAAGAAGAACTACTTTTCAATTTCGGACCATTGTGAGAAATGTAGTAGTCTACCAAAGGAGGCGATAATACGCCAAATTAGGGATGCCTGCCTAACAAGAAACTTTACATGTTATTTCAATTATATTCGTGAATTGTGATAGTGACTGCTTTAGAGAAACTAGCATCGTAATTACTACCCAACTTCTCAACCGATCATCTTCTCTGATTTCAGTTCCCAACCTTTAATCCTCCAAGCAAGACCTGAAATTGTCATTGTAATCATCATATTACAAGGGCTAAGATGTCTACTATCATGCAACTTGGTGTAAGTGAAATTTTATATTTGGTATGTGTAAGCATATGCAAGCGTTACAAGCTCATTTTCATAGGAAAGATTGAAAAAGATGAAGGGTTGAGATATGGATATTTGGATCATACCCAAGATCCATCTAGTATTTGATCATGAGTTTAAACACAATACATATTCAAGAGGGGGAAGGAGGGAGAAGGGTGTGCGAGTGGAGCTTGTATAAAGAGCGATATAGTTGCTGCTTTACAGAGAATAGCAGCAAAAATTCAAATCATTGAGGGTCATTCGCCCTAGAATAGGGTGATCATCATAACCATCTTAGACAATGCAAATATGATTTTATGATGTTTTGACAGTATTGTACCATTACTGTTTCCTACTCGCCATCACATGGAAGCCAAGAGTCCCATTGACCTGTATGATGGTCTTCCTGACAAGGGTTTGACGAAGCACGAACGTTATCTTCAAAAAAAGTAACAATAGCAGCCCTTTAAATCAACAAGTGATTGTATAGAAGCATGTTACTGATATACGTTGAAGGTTTTCATAAATTAAGTTATGCCGATACATGACGTAAAGAATAATTTTGTTTTGGTATTGGTTAGATCTAAAAAGTCATGTTGACTTAGTACCCTTTAAGAATCTCAGTGAACTGTGTATCTTGGAAAGATAGTGCATAGTAAACATGTAAAACAAAAAGTATCAGGAAAGAGCAAACCTCCTTGGCAGAATCAGTAGTCCTACAAACAAATGTTGATCCGAACACATAGGCCATTGCATTCTGCAAAAAGAACACCAAAAAGGATTTATAGCAACAAAATGGCATGACGGCAATTGTTTCACTGCAAACCAGGAATACACAAGAAAACTAAGTACAATATGAACTCATGAATATTACCCATATAACTTTACACAACATCTAAGATAAAAAGCTAATATTTTAGTTCATGCAAAATTAACTCATAAAGAGAACACATGTCATTAACTATAGAATACACTCAGCTGGGAGCTCACGCATTGTGAAAGTAGTCGGATAGATATTCCTGCTACCCATATCCCATTCCTTTTTTATTTGAAAAGAAAAAACAGCCCAAGCACTGGCCTTTCAGAATTAAATGATAGTAAGCAAAGCAGCAGCTCAAAAACCATTTTATAAAAATAGATACGTAGCAAAAAAAACCTACGTATTCACGAAAATCAGGTAGGAAACAAAGTCAACTATAAAATGTGAAATTTTTGTAAAGAGGAGATGAGAAAAGAAGCAATCGCGTCATAACAAAGTATTAACGGGAAAATGGGCCTCCGTTGACCAAATTATCAAACAATGTTGATGCCAGAAGAAAAATAATAATAATCTCGATATCACATAAGCAGCCATAAGGCTCTCTTATATGGAGAGATGCCTGGTGAAAAAGTTTCATGGAAGCCCTGGCCCCCAAGTAAAATAACTATTAGGAAAGAAATACAAGGACTTTTATATTTAATCCTCAACACTCCCACTCAACCTAGAAGAAATGTATCCATCATACTCAAGCTTGGACTAACAATTCTGAAACGGACCTTTAGAGAGTGCTTTGGCAAAGATATATGGTGTCTATTCTTTTTTAGAAGATAAAAAAAGAAAAAGGAACCAGCCCATTGTCCTTCCACCATTAACAACCGGAGGTGATCGTTGCTCTGTGAAACCAGCCTCACGCATTGCCCACCGTCTTACAAGCAATAGGATCCAGGTAGGGATGCAAACGGTTACCGACTTATCCGTATCCGATCCGTCACCGTATTCAATTTATACATATTTTGACATCCGTATATGTATCCATTTTAAAATGAATATTGTTGAGATAAATATATTTCTCTGTCTATTTCATATATATCTATTTTCTCTAAGTACTTATCATCTAATTAACCCAAGGGCTATTCTCCTATATAAGAGAGCATTCGGTCTATTCTAAAGTATGATTCATTTTTCTCCCAACATAGTATCGGAGCAACGGTAGTACACCGGGGTTCATGTATCCCATCCAAAGAACCCTAACCCTACACCCCCACCCCCGCATCGCCGCCCATCTTCCCGCTCTACCTCGGCGCACTGCGCGCGCAGTCCAGTCGATCAGCGCCCTTTCTCACGCCGCCACGCGTGCTCCTGCGCCTCCGACGTACTGCCCTAGCGCCGCTCTTGCGCCAACCACTCCACGTGTCGACCGTGACACTGCAGTTCCCGCCCAAACCCGTGTTGCGCCGCCTCATAGGCCCCGGTGACTTGTCCAGCACGACGCTAGGGTCCCGGGGCATCTTGTGCATCGTTAAGGGTGTGTTGCGACTGCATCACAGATCCGTTGGGGTTCACGCATCGCAACAACATCTGATTTCTATCTTATTCAACGGCTCTCGTCATCACGCGAGAAGTAGGGATGGTTGTATGAGTCTACAGGTACAACCTATCCTTCTTATGATCCTGTAGACCAACTTTCTTTGATTTATCCCTCAGTCATTCCGTGATTCAGCTTATTCATACCATGTTAGAGAACAAGGGCGAAGTTTTCTCCTCTTCTAGTGCCTTCAAGGGCCCGACCCCTATTGTGAAGATGGATGAGACCAACTATGAGCTATGGTCCATGCAATTTTGTACCCTTATGCAGTGCCACAATAAGGAGCACATACTGACTGATTCAGAGCCGACGGACAAGATTGGGGCAAATGCGTCATGGAAACAAGATGATGCATATGCTCGTATATAGCTCTCTGGGACACTGACCACAGAGATTGCTAATGATATTGTTAATCAGCCAACTGCATAGGCTATGTGGGACATACTGGCGGACACATATGGCCAGTCGAAAAATGAAAGCGAGATTCTTTCGTTGCAGTTCGATATTTTCTCGACCAAACAGAATGGTCGACCACTCCATGCACACTTCTCTCATCTATGGGCATGTTTGAGCGATTACGCAGCTTCAAGCCCATTACCACCGGCACAGAGCAACAACACGCATATCGAAATGCCATGATGATAGGAGTTTTCTCCCTTGACTCTGAGTACGATGTTGCTCGCACCCAACTTCTGACTGGAGAGACCATTCCACCAATGGAAGAGGTTTACAAGCGATTGAGTAGGATTACTACTACATCCACCATTGCGCCAAAGACTACTCCATCTGCTATGGCTGCTACTCGAGGCCGGGGAGGGCCATCCCAGTTTCGTGGCCGTGGACCTCGTGGTCGAGGGGGAGGACGACATCGTAGTCCTTGTTCACATTGCCATCGTCCAGGTCATTCTGAAGAGACATGCTTTCAGAAGCATGGCTATCCAGCGTTTGCACGTGTTGCTGAGCAGACTGAGGCTTCTTCTGCGCCTACTCCAGATACTCGCTTTGATGACAATGTCTCCAGACTTCATGAGATAATAAGCACTCCAACGACTCCGTCTCCAGGTTCCACAGATGCTGCAGCTTTTGCCAGGGCATCATCCAGTTCATCAGGTATTCATTATGTGTTTACCAGTAGTACCAGTACAGACCTAACGAGTAGGATTATGGATTCTGGGGCATCCCATCATATGTGTGGCAACCGTAAGCAATTTACTTTATACATAGCACTTTCACACTTTCACCTGGGAGATCCGTTGACATTGCCAATGGGGTTCGGTTACCTATTATTGGTCAGGGGGAGATTGCTCTAGCCCCCTCTCTGCATCTTTAGAATGTCGTATATGCTCCTGACTTTCAGATGAACCTTTTGTCTATTAATCAGCTTACAAAAGATTTGCATTGTCGTGCCATTTTTTATCCCTCTTCTTTTGTTTTTCAGGACAAACTGACTGGCAGGGTGATTGGTCATGGCCGTGAGCAGAGAGGCTTGTAGAAGCTTGGTGTACCACCATGTGCTGGAATTGCTACTATTCCCTCTGGATCTGTTTATCCCTTCATGTGGCATCTTCGTTTTAGCCATCTTCCTCATCAAAAGATGTGTCATGTGCTACCACAGATATCTACTCGTATCGCATTGGGTTGTGAAGCATGTAAAATTGGGAAGCACCATCGCTCCTCATTTCCGAGTCGTCCGAGTTGTCACATTAGTCAGTCCTTTGAGTTATATCATTTTGATATTCGGGGTCCAAGTCGTGTTCCTGATGATCAGGGGCATCGTTTTTATATGGTTGTTGTGGATGATTATTCTAGACTATCTTGGGCGTTCTTCTTAAAGAATACGTTCAAAGCTGGTACTATCATTAGAATATTTATTAGTGAAGTCAAAAATATTTTCTCGGCCAATGTTAAATTTATTCGTACGGATAATACGTTGGAGATTTCCACAATACATTTGTTTGAATTTCTTAGGTCTCTTGGAATTGTTCATCAGACCTCTTGCAGTTATACTTCTCAGCAGAACGGTGTGGCTGAACATAAACATCGCCACCTTCTAGATGTTACACGACCATTGTTGATCCAGAGTCGTACACCTCATTCTTTCTGGGGGGATGCGGTCTCACTGCTTGTTACTTGGTGAATCGCATGTCATCTACCACTCTTGGAGAGAAGGTTCCCTTCTTGATTGTGTTTCCCGAGAACGAACTTTTCTCTCTCACGTCCAGAGTCTTTGGATCTGTGGCTTTTGTCCACAATTTCGCTCATGGTTGTGACAAGCTCTCACCAAGAGCTGTCAAATGTGTTTTTCTTGTTTGGTTATTCTCAAACCCAAAAAGGGTATAGACGTTTTGACCCTGTTGGCAAACGATATTATGTTAGTGCGAATGTCACTTTCTTTGAATCAATTATGTATTTCTCTCCTACAGGTGACAAGTTATCCAATCCTATATCTGGGGAGGATGTTGTTGTTCCTCCTCCACCACCATATGCACCCCATGATGAAACTCAGTCATCTCCACCCTCATCGCCTTCACCACCTTCACCTCCAGGCATCCAGTCAAAATTCTTACCCTTGGTTTACACTCGCAGGCCTTCTACTCATTCCTCTGCTCATGGGTCGTCCACATCATCCACCCGCCCCAGGTATTTCTTGATAACATTGTTTCTATTGATGGTACTGGAGTTCTACATGATACACGGGATGAGTTAGGTTCAGAAGACATAAGGGATGATGATCTGAACAATCCTACTGCATTAAGGAAGCCTCGACGAAAGTGTGTCAAGTATCCACTTGTTGCACATGTTTCTGTGGACCACCTATCAAACGAGAACAGGAGGTTTGTTGTGGGACTCTCTGCCGTTACTATCCCACGTACATATAAGGAGGCACTACAGGACAACAGGTGGCACCTTGCAATGGAAGAAGAGATGGCAACTTTGAGGTCACGTGGGACGTGGAGCATTGTACCGGCTCCACAAGGTACTTCGGTTGTAGGTTGCAAATGGATATTTACAGTCAAGCAAAGAGCATATGGCAGCATGAATCGCTACAAGGCACGGCTTGTGGCACGAGGATTTATTCAAACCTATGGGGTGGATTATCATGACACTTTTTCTCCCGTGGCCAGACATTCGACACTACGGATACTATTTCTGTTGTTGTTTCACGAGACTGGCCATTATACCAGCTAGATGTGAAGAATGCCTTTTTATACGGGATCTTCAGGAGGAAGTTTACCTGCAGCAGCCACCTTGGTTTGCTACTGAGGAGGAGTCCCAGAAGGTGTGCATGCTACACAAGGCAATTTATGGCCGGAAATAAAGTCTGAGAGCTTGGGGTACTAAAAGCTAGCGAAGTTGATCAAGCACCAGAGGTTTGTGAGGTCTACTGCAGACCACTCACTTTTTATTCAAAGGACACATAAAGGTACGGTTGCCATCCTTGTTTATGTGGATGACATTGTTGTTACAGGAGACGAAGCTCAAGGCATTTAGACTGCCAAGGAGTTCCTAGGTCAACAGTTTGTGACTAAAGACCTTGGTACTCTTCGACACTTCCTGGGATTAGAGTTTGCCAGGATCCAGTGTGGTCTAGTGATGACCCAGAGGAAGTTTGTGATGGATCTCCTTTCTGAGACAGGTATGACAGGATGCAAGCCTGCTACTACTCCTATGGATCCGAATATGAAATTGTATGATGATGATACTGAGGAGGTAGATAGTAAGAGATATAGAGAACTGGTTGGGAAGCTGTTATATGCCACTATCACTAAGCCATATATTATGTTTGCAGTAAGCAAAGTTAGCCGGTTAATGGAGCACCCTAGAAAGGCTCATATGGATGTTGTCTATATGATTTTGAGATACTCGAAGAACTCACCTGGTTTGACTTTCTTATTCAGCAGGGATGCATCTCTTGAGGTGTCAACGTGTGCAGATGCTGATTATGCAGGTTGTCCCAGAGACAGAAAGTCTACTTTGGGCTTTGTTGTATTTGTTGGGAACACACTTGTTTCATGGAAAAGCAAGAAGCAGACAGTGGTGGCTAGATCAAGTGCAGAGTCTGAATACAGAGCCATGGCACAAGGGAGTGCAAAGATGTTGTGGCTTAGATCGATGTTGACTGATCTTACCATTGAGGTTCCTCTTCCTATGCAACTTCTGTGTAATAATCAAGTTGCATTATTTATTGCCAATAATCCTGCATTCCATGAATGAACAAAGCATATTGAGGTGGATTGTCATTACACTAGAGACATGATACAGAAAGGCCTCATATCCACCTCTCATGTTTCATCAGGAGATCAGACGGCTGGCATCTTTACCAAGGCTATATCTCGAAGTCCATTTCACTAGTGTTGTTCCAAGCTGAGCATGATAGATATATATGCTCCAGCTTAAGGGGGAGTGTTGAGATAAATATATTTCTCTGTCTATTTCATGTATTTCTATTTTTACTGAGTACTTATCATGTAATTAACCCAAGGGCTATTCTCCTATATAAGAGAGCCCTTGGTCTATTCTAAAGTACGATTCATTTTTCTCCCAACAGATATAGATATGGATATCGTTTTGATATCCACAAACATCTGTATCCGTATCCTTATATCTGTTTTCGTATATAAATATAGTCATAGATCTAGTTTTAACCCTATATAGCATAATTCTATACCTTCTTTTATTATATTTGTATAAATTTTATGATACAAACACATTTAATAGATTTATATCATGTGTTTTCCATCCATTTTGTATATATTTAAGTCGATTCTATAAAGTATACGATCTGTATCCATTTTACATCTGTATCTGTTTTTTAAGGATATGGTAAGATAGTTTTAATATATGTATCCGCATCCATATTCGTATTCAAAAACGAATAAGGATATGATAAGACATATATCCGTATTTGTATCCGTCCATTTGCATCCCTAGATCCAGGCCTTCACCTGAAGCTCAAGGCCTAGAAGTTAACTTGGAATGGGCAAGTTGTAAGAGAGCCCAACATACCCACCGGAAGGCCAAGATCCAACATCCAACCACCTTATTGCTTGTGCATGGGTCACAAGCTCACGCTACTGATATCGTCTATATGGAGTCTATTCTAATGATGAAATATGAGTGGTCGAGACTCGAGATGAGGCCCTCAAGTATAGTGGCATTCCGCATGTATGTGACCAGTTCTCACATGAAAAGTAGCGCATTGTTCTCACACCATAATCACATCGGGAGAGGAATCTTCCTATTTAAATATATCATAATTGACTTGACCCATATCATTTCTCCTATATCCTACTCCATAGTCATGTACTTTGACTATGAACCAGATATGGATACAACTTGTTGCTTCTTATTCTTCAATGTCACAAAGGAATCGTCGAGATACACTGCAAAATCAGTTATGGATTTCCTATCTACGATGTCTGCATAGTCAGCATCAACACAACCATAGGGTAAGAGAGCTTCCTTCCATAGAAAATAGGCCATTCCACCTTCCTCAGAAAAATAAGCAATTACTTGGTGAAGTATCTAGGTATTTCAAGATCAACATGGCAACATCCATATAAGCATGTCTAGGCATAGTAATGAACCAGCTGACACGACTCACGATAAAAAATTATTAGGCGTGGTAATTGTCACTTAAATGAGCTTTCCAACCAGCTTCCTATATCTATGGGTGTATACATTTATATCCCTCTTGTATAGCTTCATATTAGGGTTCATAAAGATAACGCTAAATCTACAATATGTTAACCTCCTCAATGAGACCACTAACAAACTTCCACTAACTCATCACGAGACCCATGTCACTTGACTCACAACTAGCAAACTCGGTGTTAAGGATGTCATATTGATTAGGTCCTTCATAGCAAATTATTGACCCAGAAAGAGTTTAGTCCTCTAGATTATGTACAGCTAATCACTAGTAGCAATGATGTGGTCCACGTAAATAAAGATAGTTATGTACTACTCATAATATAGACCACAAAAAATAAATGATCTATATTAAAACAAGGTACCTTATTCATGAATAGCCCTTGAGAGTTTCTGAAACCATGCTCTCAAACTTTACTTTAAAACCATACTTACTTTTGTTAAGTTTATACACCTTATAAAACTTACCTCAGTGATAAACTCGGGTATATATTACATGCATACTTCCTCTTTCAAATAGATGTATAAAAAGGCATTTTTCACATCAAGCTAGAACGAAGGCCAATCCTAGTTTACCGCAATAGCAAGGAGAACCCAAAGAGAAGCATCACTAATCACAAAAGATAATGTATCATGGTAGTCAACACGAAGGTTAGAATAAATCCTTTTGCTATAACTACTGCCTTATAATGTTCCATACTACCATCTTCTCCATACTCTACCGTGGATATCCAATTACAGCCAACTATTACTACACCATCAGGAGCAAAAACCAGAGTTTCTGTCTCTAAACCGTAGGGGTCGTAGGTCTATCTCCGCTGCCATAGTTGTCTTCCATTTTCTACTTAAAAGTGCATCCCGGTATGCTATGGGAATCATAACAATTGAGAATTCGTGAATAAATGACTTGTGGTCTAAGGAAAACTACTCAAGAGTGAAGTAGCATGTTGATAAATACATAAGGCAACGCGACAGGTAAATTAGAGTCATCTTAGGGTCTCAATGTAATATCATCATGAAGACACCATAGAAGGCCGTATCGGCGATATATCGCTGATTTATCAGTTTCGACAGACCTCCCATCTCGATATCCCATTGTATATCTATTTCCCATGCGTCAGCGATATATACCCAACACAGTGAAGATTCCTTGCTTAATATCTAAGGTTTCGATCCCCATTTCGTCCATAAATGATGTATATCACCCTCATGTCGAGAATCTCGACCGTGCAACCGGCAAGAGCTCTCAAATTCATTTTTCCTTTGCATTATGAGGTGAGATCTTCTCTTGTTTAATGTATAAAAATAGGAAATTACTTAGGACTTTTGTTCATGGTGGTTATTTGATGCATAATCTCCTTTTATGTAAAATTTTGAATAAATCACTTGATTTTCCATTGCTTTTGTTCATGTAATTTGGGGATTGTGATTTTTGTCAAGTTATTAAGTGATGTTATGGATGAATAAAGTTAGATCTCATGTTTTAAACTTAGGAAACATGATTTCATGGTGATTTTTGTTAACAAAAGGTGTGTAATTAATTAAATCTAAAAATAAAAAATAATCTACAATTTAATGAGATTTTTATCTATGTAATTTGGGCCTTTTAATTTTTGTTGAGTTATTAAGTAATGTTATGGATGAATGGAGTTGAATCTCATATTTTAGACTTAAGAAACATGATTTCATGGTGAATTTTGTTAATAAAAGGTGTGTAATTAATTAAATCCGAAATTAAAAAAATAGATTTATAATTTAATGAGATTCTTGTTCATGTAATTTGGAGCTTTTGATTTTTGTTGAGTTATTAAGTGATGTTATGGATGAATGGATGTGGATTTCATGTTTTAAACTTAGGAAACATAATTTCATGGTAATTTTTGTTAACAAAAGGTCTGTAATTAATTAAATTCAAAATTAAAAATAGATCTATAATTTAATGAGATTATTGCTCATGTAATTTGGAGCTTTTGATTTTTGTTGAGTTATTAAGTGATGTTATGGATGAACAGAGGTGGATCTCATGTTTTAGACTTAGGAAACACGATTTCATGGTGATTTCTGTTACCAAAAGGTGTGTGATTAATTAAATCCGAAAATAAAATAAATAGATCTAAATTTAATGAGATTTTGTTGATGTAATTTGAGGTTTTTGATTTTTGTGTAATTTTTTCAGATTTCATCTGCATACAATAAATCAAGATCATTACACACTCCGGTTCAGACTATGATAGTTCTCATGGACAGTAAGAACTGGAAGGTAGAGAGATTGGTTGGAGGTATGCCACTGCTCCAGATGGCAATAAAGTGAAACCACAGTGCAACTTTTGTAAGAAGAGGTTGGGAGGAGGGGCATTCCTAGACCGAAGCACCATCTTGTTGGCAACAAAAAAAGTGTTGTTAAGTGCAGTCGTTGTCCAAAAGATGTGAGAGAGTTGGTGAAGGCCAGCATGAAAGGGGGAAAAGGAGAAGGATGTGGAGAGGTCCAAGTGGGATGAACAGTACAAAGAATTCATGTTTGAGGAGTTCAATGTCCTCTCAGATTCAGATGACGACAACTTCATCTACCTCGATGACATTCAGACGCAACAGAGAGGACGACATATAAGAGGGCGACAAAAGAGTCCATTAGGAGCGAGTTCGAGAGGAGAGAACTCAGTGTTCCACGTGGCAGCTTCCCTAGTGTTGGTGGCAGTAGGAGGAGTTCTAGAGGTGCACCAGTACCATCACCCACTAAGAAAATCAAGGGGAAGGGACTGGAACCCTTCTTGACGAGGAGCGGGTCCATACAGTACAAGCCAAGCAAGGATTTGAGGCAAAAGACGGTGAAGAGGATGTTCACCAATGCACGGGAGAAAGTGGGCAAGGCCATCAGCAAGCTCTTCTTTGGGGGGAGCATCCCGACCCACGTCGCTAGTGGACATTTTCTGCAGCACGCTATGATGAGATCGTTGCAACAGGAATGGGAGTGAGAAGCAGTTAGGAGAGGATTTAAAGCATGGTTGGGCATCATAGACGAACGATGGTCCAAAATGTTCTCTCACATCCTCTTCACAAGGCCACTATGTAATATCTAATAAATCCTTTTTAACCAATTTGGTAAGCATTTTAGAAGGATTAAAAATTGAGAATTGCTCAGCTCCAGCGTATTACTTGAATGTAAAGTACCAATACAAGAACAATCTTCGTACAAACGGTGACCTTCTAACCGATGTACAAGTTGTGGTGGAGAAGCTCATCAAAGACGAGAAGGCACAAATCTCGTGCATTAATGATTTAATTTTAATTGTATAATGTATAGTTTATAGTCACCTAGAGTGAGTTTTAAACAATTTTGAGACATGAACCTTTTTACGACATAAAGTTTTAAATAATGTGCAGATCAAATACTTTAGGAATGCATTGGGTTCTTTCAGTAGAATTACCGCAGTTAATGGAGAAGGCAGTACTTTTCCTGGTAAGGACTAAAACGAAAAAGTCTATTCATTGTGATGTATAACAATTTTACTATTATTGATTTATCTCTTTTGAATTTTCCACAGCCGAATGATGGTTACTGAATGGGATGGAATCCCTAACCTACAGAAAGTGACAGTGAAAGTATTATCCCAAACCGCATATGTCGGTGGCTGTGAGAGAAACTGAAACACATTCAACTTGATCCAGTCGAATAGACGGAACAAGTTGGGAGAACAAAGGCTCCACGTTCTTGTTTTTATGTACTACAACTGAGGTTGAAGATGAAACATGCAAGAGAAGGGCATGACAAAGAGGACTACACAGACCCCCATCGATCTTGCATATATTTTTAAGATACACAACGACGATGCAGATAAAGATGTTCTGCAAAGGTGGTTGGATTCAAACGATATACTACTTCTCGATCAACCAAGAGGCAGGCCGAATCAGAATATAAGCCAACAAATGGTAGCAGATGTTGGTGACTACATGGCCAGATCTGGGCAAATCACGGACCCTCTTAGAAGGATGGAACTTGATGTGAATGTGGACGACATTTTCTCCATTGGATCGAAATCCAATCAAATCAAAATATGACAGTGGGAGCGATGATGGTGATGATGATATTGGTGGTCGTGGTGGATCAGATGATGGGGAGACATATTCATGGGGGTCAGGGTCAGCAAGGGTGGTCGTAGACCACATGGTGATAGAAGATTCGAGTCAGGGGTGAGAATAAATGGAGTGGCGTGGAAACATGCATGGGAAGTTCATCCCAAGTCCGAATCCAGGACCTATGGATTACGATGCATATGAACGATGTGAACATCATCCTAAAGATAACTACATAGACGATTTGATATCATCTATAGGTTCGTTGAGTTGTATGGACATTGACAGTCCATACCGTGGGGCAACACCAAGTCCCCTAGGAGGATATGGATCCTCACAAGATGAGAGATCATTTGGCGTCTTCCTTGAATTTTTTTTTACTCCAGTCTTCCTTGAAATATTTTGCAGCTCTTCCACTGGACCTCCTCCTCAGGCGTATACTCCTCCATTATATGGATATGGTTGCAACAGTGGGTATGGAGGATATAACAGCTACAGCGGTGAGAACTACCAGGGTAGCTAGCCCGAGCAGAGCCAAGGCAGTATCTTTAGTGGTGACAGTTTGGTTTCTTCCCTGAATACTACGCTCCTCCCTCAGGTCCTCCGCAGAAATCTTCTCCTACTCTGTCGTCGTCATCCCGAAGATCTCAAGCTAGTATTTCGCAGACTTGTCGTACACCTCGTGATATCGAATCTAGATGTTTATCCTCGACTCAGGATATTCATAATGATTGATGACCATCAATACATGCAGTATGTCATGGATTATAAAGTCATGTACTCGTACACGACATGGGAAAACTATATGCGAGTTCACTGAGTCTGCAATCTGTTGTGAGAGACAACAACGCAAGTTCATAGGAAGTGGTACAGTCTAAACATAGGTTTGTAAGCACAGCTTTCACCCACATCATCTCTGTAGTAGCCTGGGCCATAGCCCTATATTCGGATTCAGCACTAGATCTAGCTACCACCATTTGTTTCTTACTTCTCCATGAGACTAGGGCATCTCCAACATAAGACAGCATACCCTGAGGTGGACTTCCTATCCTTGGGACATCCTGCATAGTCTGCATCTGCACATGCTGAGATAGAGATCCCCTTTCCTTTCTTGAATAGCAGACCTGCACCTGGAGAAGATTTGAGATATCTAAGTATCATATGTATTGCATCCATATGCACCTGGCGTGGTTGCTCCATGAACTGGCTCACACGACTCACTGCAAATAATATATCTGGTCTAGTGATCGTGACATACAACAGTTTGCCTACCAGTTCTCTGTATCTTCTCCTGTCCACCTCCTCTGTGTTATCTTCATAAAGCTTCATGCTGGGATCCATTGGTGTCGTAGCAGGTCGACACCCAAGCATACCTGTTTCACTCAACAGATCTGTAACATATTTCCTTTGTGACATTACTAGCCCATATGAATTTCTAGCAAATTCAAGCCCCAGAAAGTATCTAAGGACCCCAAGATCCTTAGTGACAAATTCACTACCCAGCATTTCTTTCGCCTGCCTTATGCCTTGCTCATCATCTCATGTAATCAAGATGTCATCAACATAAACCATAATGACAATGATACCTCTCGCGGTCTTCTGTACAAACAAGGAATGATCAGCATTGGAGCGTTTGTATCCTTGTTTCTCGAAGAGATCCGAGAGCTTCTGAAACCATGCTCTGGGGCTCTGCTTAAGGCCATAGATAGCCTTATGCAACCTGCATACCTTGGAACACTCCCCCTCAATAGCAAAACCAGGTGGTTGTTGCATATAAACCTCTTCCTGCAAATCTCCATATAGGAATGCATTCTTCACGTCCAACTGATAAAGCGGTCAATCTCGAGCAACTGCAACTGACAACAAGATCCGAAGAGTGGAATGACGTGCCACGGGCGAGAATGTGTCAAGATAATTCACCCCGTATGTATGTGTAAATCCACGTGCAACCAGACGCGCCTTGTACCTATCAATAGAGCCATCTGCATTTTGCTTCACTGTGAACACCCACTTGCAGCTCACTGGGTTCACATCTGGAGGTATAGAAACTAAACTCCAAGTTCCTCTGGACTGAAGTGCCGTCATTTCTTCTTCCATTGCTAGCCGCCATCTACTATCCTGCAGAGCCTCATGATGATTCCGTGGAATATCTATAGCTGAAAGTGCCATAACAAACGACCTGAAATCTCCAAATAGCCGCTCAAAAGATACAGAAGCTGATAACGGATATGTGGCACAGCTCCTCTTCGACTTCCGTAAAGCAATGGGAATATCCAAATCAGTTGTAGGCTCATCTGGCTCCTGCACCACAACCTGCTCAGAAATGTCGTCAGATCCATCAACATTAATATTTTCATTACATACCATAGGCGAGCTAGTGGACGAGTCATGACCATGAGCTGCAGGAAGCCTGCGGGTATAATGGAACGGGAACGGTGAGATAGGTTGCGGTGATGGTGGTGGTGGTGGTGGTGGTGGTGATGGCTTCTGAGGTGGTGGTGTCATGTATATGGCATCAGGAGGTATAGGTGGTAGCTGTTTGTCTCCTGATGCTGAAAAATACATAACAGATTCAAAAAATGTAACATCTGCACTGACCATATACCGCCGACGCAGAGGATCAAAACACTTGTACCCCTTTTGAGTTCTGGAGTACCCAACAAAGACACACTTGACAGCCCTAGGAGAGAGCTTGTCAGTACCAAGCGACAACTGATGGACAAAAGCAACCGACCCAAACACACGAGGAGTGAGGGTGAACAGATCCTTATCAGGATGAATAAGTGAAAACGGGATCTGTTCATTCAAGACAGACGAAGGCATACGGTTGATTACGTAACATGCAGTGAGAACTGCATCACCTCAGTAGGAGTAGGGAACATGACTCTGTATAAGGAGAGATCTTGTGACATCAAGAAGGTGACGGTGTTTTCTTTCAGCAATCTCATTCTGTTGAGATGTATGAGCACAAGATGTTTGGTGAATAATCCCTTTTGAGGAGTAGTAATTGGCAAGAATATTGGTGCATAACTCTAAAGCATTATCACTTCTCACAAATTTCACAGATGTTGGAGAAAACATTTTGTATTTCATTCAGAAAATGGATAATGATATTTCCTACTTCAGATTTATTTTTCATCAGAAATACCCATGACACTCTAGAGAAATCATCCACAAATACATATTAAAATCTGTGTCCCTGATGATCGGGTACACGACTCGGACCCCAGACATCAATATGAAATAACTCAAACCTGGAGGTACTACTCCGACCTGGACGACTGGGAAAAGACGACCTGTGATGCTTTCCCAACTGACACGCCCTCATACTGAATAGGTGTGTGAGGTAGACCATAGGGTAAAACTTGACGCAACTTCTGAAGCGGTAAATGACCAAAACGCAGATGCCATAAATAAGGTTGATACTTGTCCAGAAGGAGAGGATGAGGATCCAGCAAAAGGAGTCTGATTCAAGCGGTAGAGGCCTCCTTTCTCATAGCCATGACCAATCACGTTGCCCGTATGGATGTCCTGAAAATCAAAGAAGATGGATCAAAAATTGCACGACAATGTAGATCCTTCGTAATCTGACTAATTGACAATAAGTTCATAGAAAAATCAGGTGCATGTAGCACATTCTTGAGCTGCATGGAAGATGTCAATCTAATCTCCCCCTGACCAGTGATGGGGGAATGAGTGCCATTGGCAATCACTACTATCCGACCTGGAGGGATCCGAGTGTATCCTGAAAGCAGACACTGGTCGCCATATAGGTGATGTGTAGCGCCCGAGTCCATAATCCATGGTAAAGTATCTGATCTACTACTGTTCAGTGCAAGTATACTACCTGAGGTACTGGTAGAAGCGGAGGCGGAAGCAGTGGCATCAGACTGAGGCTCTGTAGTCGGTGCTGGGCCAGATGGTGGAATAATGCCCCTCAGACGGGCAACTAGATCGTCGAACCGTTGGTCTAAAGTAGCAGCAGATGGAGGCTTTATCTGCTCAGCAGCTCGTGCGGATGCAGAAATCCATGCTTTGAGTAGCATGTATCTTCATTGTGTCCAACACGGTGACAATAGGTACATGTTGGCCTAGTGCGGCCACCCCTTCCACGAGGTCCACGTCCACAGCCCTGGTGATGAAATCCGCGACCTCTGCTAGCTGCCATACCTGACAAATTCTGACTCGCGACTGTGGAAGGAACTGTGATCCGACTCAATCTATGATAAGCTTCCTCCATGGGAGGAATAGTTGAGTCAGCCAAAATCTATGATCGTGCCGCCTCATACTCTGGATCGAGTGCAGCCAGGAACACACCCACCATTGTCGCATTCCTGTACGTCTTCTGTTGTTCTGGTGTGGCAGTAAGGGGCATGAAGCTATAAAGCTTCTCGAACATCCCTCTCAATGATGTATAGAGAGAATGTAAAGGGCGACCATTCTGCTTTATTGTGAATATGTCATGTTGAAGTTGCAGAATCTTTGTCTCGTTCTTCGCCTGAGAGTATGTTGCCGCCAGAATATCCCACATATCCTTGGCTGTGGGTTGATGTAGGATGTCATTGGCAATCTCAATAGCCGACGTACCAGATAGCCAAACCTTGGCATATGCATCATCAGCCTCCCAAGAGGCATTGACTCCAGTCTTCTCTGCAGGCTCAGGTTCGGTAAGAATGTGCTTCTTACCCGTTGACTTCATCATACTCATGAACTGCATTGCCCACAGTTCATAGTTTGTACCATCCATCTTGACAATAGGCGCTGGACCACGAAAGGCGCCAATAGATGGGGTATCCGCCTTGCTTTCTGACATACTGGAGATGGAAGACTGGAGCGATTGACTGAAGATGAGCTTTGTCTACAATAACATAGACGGGATTAGTTGCATGTGTAGACCTCAAGTAACTATCCCCATGAAGATGTGCGTGCTAAGCCCTCGACGCACGCAACTATGCCCTCGACGCACGCAGGAGTCACGCGCAGGCACAGGTGTGCACTGGAGATGCACAGAAGTTACGCGTTTGGGGTGCGTGCACTACGGATGCGCACAGATGATCGTGTGCACTGGAGATGGTGCACAGGTGCTACAGCACGCGCAAGGATGCGCAAGGAGATGCGCACACAGGCACTGGAGATGCGTGTGCACGGAGGCGCAGGCGCATGCGCAAGGAGATAAGCGCACAGGCACTGGAGGTGCGCGTGCACGGAGGCGCAGGCGCAAGGAGATGCTACAGCGCGTACACCTGGGGATGCAAGGCGCAAGGAGATGCTACAGCGCGTACACCTGGGGATGCGAGGAGGAGACACGCCGCACAAGCGTGCACGGAGAAGTCGCGCACAAGCGCACAGCGTGCGTTTGCAGCACGCGGAGCGCGGTGATAGGGATGCAAACGGATCCGGATATATCCGTATCCGATCCGTCACCGTGTCCGTTTTATACAGATTTTGATATCTGTATCCGTATCCATTTTAAAATGGATACGGATATGGATATTGTTTTGATATCCGCAAACATCCGTATCCGTATCCGTGTATCCGTTTTCATAGATAAATATAGTCAGATTTATTTTTAACCATATATAACATAATTCTCTACCCTTTCACTATATTTATATAATTTTTATGATACAAACACATATAGTAAATTAATATCATGTGTTTTCTATTTAGTTCTTATATATTTAAATCGATTCTATAGAGTACTTCTAACATTACTCGTGTACGATCAGTATCCGTTTACATCCGTATCCGTTTTTTAAGGATAGTGTAAGATAGTTTTAACTTTTAATATCCGTCAATATCCGTATCCGCATCCGTATTCGTATTAAAAAACGGATAAGGATATAGTAATACCTATATCCGTATCCGTATCCGACCGTTTACATCCCTACGCGGTGATGGTTGGAGAGGCGGCGCCGATGGAGCGGGAAGAAGAGGGCTGGAAGGTGTGGTAGGGTTAGGGTTTCGAGAACTCCGGTCTAGGACCGTCGCTCTGATACCATGTTGGGAAAACTGAATGACTTGTTTATTCCATTAACCCTAGGCTCTCTTATATAGGAGAATAGCCTATGGGTAAATTACATAAAGCGTACTATGAAGAAAATAAAATAGAGAAAAGGTACATATACTACTACTACTGTATGCGTTAACAGTTTTAATATCTAGAATGATCTTAATTTCTGAAAAAATATCAAAAAAATGACTTTTTTAAGCCATTTTCGACATTTCCACCGATATCGTCGATATATCCTGATATTTCATTTTTGAGCGAACCGAAATAATATCGATATCGATACTGCCTTCCTTGATATTGAGTTCTTGAGTTGTGAACCCCCATCCGAGTACCCGTTTACGACATTTTCGGGACATTTCATTCGTATGAGATCGCACAAGCTAAAAAAAGATTAATTTTTCGCGCTGCTATATTTACATATGACATTCACATTCTTTGCATAAACCATAGAGATAAGAAATAAGTGCCACCATCACTTTAATTCAAAATTTTCATATAATTACATCATATACAAGAAGTCTGCCAGTACATACAATATATCTCAAAAATTTTGTACAGAAGAAAAGGGGAAGTATTTACATCATAAAGTGAATCAAAAACTGAACAAAACAACATATCGTATGTTATATACTTTATAGCGTGGAACCATGAAAAGCTGCCGAACAGCAGGTTGTTTTCCTGCCAAAACATATTAGTAAAGAAGAGGCGTCAGCGGGCGCCGATACCTTCCAAAAATTTATAAAAAACAGGCATTTAATTATTTTCAAAAGCAAGCACGTAGAAATGCATGTATGATGAAAAATATACCACTACCTGCGTAGAGAATGGTTTTCAATTGTTTGCTATGTAGATGTTATTTTCTTGACATTAAGATTATGTCAAGGTTTTTGATAATGGACGGATATGGTGATGATTGATTTGATTTTTAATTCTAGTTACTCTTTTGAGTTAGTGGATATCTGTGGTCTTGTCCTGTGTCTAACCTCACACTATGACTCTAAGGTATTAAAAGTGTCTTAGGGTTGGGTGCCTCTGTAAGCATGCAGTATTGTGTAATGCATCGTAACTAAGTTCCCAACACGTCCACTAATTTATAGGGATTTCGAATCAGATTGAAGTCACTTCCAATCATCTCAGTTTTAATTGTAATTTCTTCCAAACCTTTACGATAACACTCTCAGATGTAACTCTCGATGGTGTAGATGTAGATGTAGATATGGATGATCTGGATGTAGAATCACCAAGTTTGTTGGCGAAAATAAAACTCAAACGGTGAGATAGCCTATAAATGGCTCTTCTATCTCGCCCTCTAATCGGAAGTGTGATCCAATAGAGGGATATGTCTACTCCAAAACTACGCCACTGAGACGAGTGAGAGAGACTCCGGAAAAGTCGCTCTAGAAAACGGCTCGACTAGTACGAGCAACTGAGCTCGTACGTAAAACTGAAAACTAAGGATTCCCCGCATGGGTATCTTAAAATAAAAAGAGTCAGCGGAACTGGTCAAAAGTCGGGATCCCAACAAGGCGTAAAAACACTGCGAGCTTACGTAAAAACGTGAAAAGACTGGGATCCTAGACCCGCGCACTTGGCGGTCGCTACCCTAACTGAGCTTCCTATCTCCCGCCCAGCTGAGGGTCACCGCACCCTCGCACGGTCAGGTGTAAGGGATACCATGACCGGTATTTTTAATTTATTTAGTGATTCTCAAATATGACCATACTCTTAATTATGGATTCAACTTACATTATCTTGAGTTGTTAGCATTTCTAATCTAAAGTAATCCCTGCATTGCACCTTTCCAATACCTTCGTGATCCATGGTCATTAGACTTCCCCAATAACATTCATTATTCGTCACTTCTTGTAAAAAAAACAATGTTACTAAGTGAAAGTGCGATGTAAAGTCATGGAAGGTTTATTTGTATGCTTCACATATCTATGGTCTGCACGCAATTATTAAGTTTCATACCTCTGGTTAAAACTTATTAACTAAAATCATAGTTTATTTCATCTGATTTCTTATGTATGTGAGGTATTCTTTATATATATGTATAATTTAGTGATGAGATACTCTTTAATGAAAAAAAACGGAAGTATATAACTACTAATAACTTTAGAAGGTGTAGGTACAATTATAATTGTAACAACAGGTAGGAGCAATAGAACTTAGCATCCACACAATCCACCTTAGCATTTTCATTTCTGCTACATTCATTCTCAGCACATGTCTATGGTTCACAGGCCAACATTCAGATCCATAAAGCAAAGCAGGTCTCACAACTGCTTTGTAAAACTCTCCTATAATCTTTAAAGAATTTCTTATCACATAGAACAGTAGAGGCTCCTCTCCACTTTAGCCAGCCTACATTTATTCCTATTAGTAACATCTCCATCAATTTCCCATCATGTTGCAGAATAGATCCCAGATATCTAAAGGAATCTCTCTTCTGAAGGTTATCGTCACCAATCTTAACCTCAATTCCTTCACCATTGCTTCCATCAAAGGTGCACTCCATATATTCCGTTTCAGCCCTGCTTATACGAAATCCTTTACTCTCCAAACTCATGTCTCCAGACCTTAAACTTCTCAGTTACTCCATCTCTATTCTCGTCAATTAACACAATATCATCAGCAAATAACATACACCAAGGTAACTCATCCTGAATGTGACTGATCAACTCGTCCATAATCAAAGTAAAAAGAAATGGACTCAAAGCAGAACCTTGACGTAAACCAATGTTCATGTCAAAATATCCAGTCTTCCCAGACGGGGTCCTTACACAAGATAAAGCCCTATCATACATGTCCTTTATGAGGTTAATGTATAGGACAGGTATTTGTCTCTTCTCCAACACTCTCCACAATATCTCTCATGGGACAGAATCATAAGCCATCTCCAAATCAATAAAGATCATGTGGAGGTTCTTCCTTTTAGCTCTATAAATCTCCATTGTTCTCCTCAGCAAATGGATGGCTTCAGTCGTTGAGCGACCTGGCACGAATCCGAATTGGTTTTCTTTTACATTGGAAATTTGCTTCAACCTTCTTTCGATCAAGTGTTCCCAAATTTTCATATTGTGACACATCAGCTTGATACCTCTATAATTTGAACAATTTCGAATGTCTCCTTTATTCTTATAAAGAGGCACCACGATACTCCTCCAATCTTCAGGCATTTTCTTGCTTCGCCAATAACATTTGAATAGATTTGTAAACCAAGTCAAAACACGCTCACCTAAAACTCTCCATACTTCTACAGGGATGTCATCCGGTCCTACACCTTTTCCAGGTCTCATAACCTTTAAAGCCTCCTCTACTTCCTTTCTTTGTATCCTTCTATAGCATGCACGATTCAAGTAACTTTCACTACAAGCTAGATCACCGAAAGTGATCTCTCTATTTCCTTCCCCCATGAAAAGTTTATGGAAGTACTGCTCCCATCTAGTCTTTATATCCTTTTGAGTAACAAGTACATGACCTTCCTCGTCCTTAATGCATCTCACTTGAGAAAGGTCTTTGGTTTTTCTTTCTATTGCTTTGGCCAACCTGAATATATCCTTCTGTCCCTCCTTAGAGTCGAGATTTTTATACAAAACTTTATAAGCTTTTGACTTAGCTTCGCTTACGGCCTTCTTTGCTTCCTTCTTTGCTATTTTGTAGTTTGTGACAGTTTCCTCTGTTCTATCCTTAGACATAACTTTAAAGAAAACTCTTTTTATTTTTAGCTTCTCTTGCACCCCTTCACTCCACCACCAAGCCTCCTTTTGACATGGAGCTCCTCCCTTTGACTCACCTAGCATCTCTTTGGCTACCTTTCGGATACAATATGCTACTGCCTCCCACATCTCGTTTGCACTACCACTGCAATCCCAAGATAAGTCTTCTAAAACCTTCTCCCTGAAGCTCGCTTGCTTCAGTAAAAGATTCCACCATCTAGTTCTAGTTATCTTAGAAACCCTCCTTTTCTTTACTAACCTTTTCATTTATACATCCAAGACTAACAAACGATGTTGGGTTGTCAAACTCTCTCATGAGATTACTTTGTAGTCTTTATAACACAGCCTATCTCTTCTCATCAACGCAAAGTAAATCTATCTGTATTCTAATTGACCCACTCTTATAAGTAATTAAATGTTCCTCCCTCTTCTTGAAGAGAGTGTTTGTTGTACATGAGACAGAAACAAGTATATAGATAAATCTAATAATGTTTTAACCTGAAAACTGGAGATCAACAACAATCTGACCCTAAGTAGAACGAGTACGATGTTAGTGAAATCAGAACATAATTAATCATGATCAATTGTATACCAATATTTCATCTTATGATATTTATTCATATCGAGAATGACAAGGAGTTCCTGTAGTAACCCTCAAATTGCACAATAATTTCATTGGAGAAAAGAATCAAGCCCCTTTTACCTAAAATATTGACATTTCCTTCCCAATAATGGGATCAAGATAGGTATAAATTTAGAAATGCTAGCAAAGATAGACGTAGATTGCTCTTTTTTTATCTTTAAAACTACATGCAAGGCAGCAAGGAGGAGAAGAAGGGAATTGCACCTATTGATCTCTCTAATTTGGAGATTAAAAGCCTTTGCATGCAGTAGCGTGTGCTGAAACAGCAACAACTTGTTGTGAATAAGGAGCAACAATAGCTGAAATTGAGGCTTCTCCGGAACTTCCAGATGCGCCTGGAGAGCAGAGGAGGAAAAAGAAAATAAAAGGCTTTGTTGGGGAATTTGGAGAGAAGCCTTCTCGATGGATGCTTGGGATAAATGGGAGAATAGAAAGAGCTTGGGGTGTTATTTACAAGGAAAAGAGGGCCTTTTCTTTCAGCCAAGTGAATAAGAATGAAACCTACATGGGAGCTTGTTGTTGTACAGTAAAAACAAATTGTTTATTATTATTTTTTACCCATTTTCTCTTACTTAATTGAGATACTGAAATTGTCCGTACTCGCACCTCAAATCTCCGATTTTGACGCAAAATATCTCGATTTGATAGTCTCAGAACGACGATCAAAATGAGTATAATATTGATATACTTTCGATCAGGTTTTAAATACCCAAAATTTCGAGATACGATTTCGATTTGTGGTTTAAATTTTGTGATTTAAAAATGTCAAACGACCTCCGATTGACAAACGGTCGATTCCGTTGATCTTCTTTCGTCAAATCGGATTTATGACGGTCTCGGTTTGTTTTGGGGTTTTCGAATTTGCGTCGCGGCTTTTCCACGGCGTGCATTACGAAGCGACCGATTTTTGGTCGATTTTGCCCAAACGACTTTTGATTCATGATCAATTGATTGATTTAAGTTGTTTAGCATTGGCTAACAACTTTATTGGGTTAATCGAACCCTAATCAGGTCAGGTTCGGGTTTGATTGAAATCGGGATGTTACATGAGTCATACAAAGGAACACCACCATCAGTGCCATCAATTTATATTACGTGTTTAGTACTTACCGTCAATTCAGTTGATTGCACATGAGGTAAAACAATGCTGGTTTTTTTATAGGTTTTAGGTCTCATGATATAGACCTTCCAAAACTAGAAAGTGGATTTCTCAAGCGCAACAGTAGTAAGAAGAAACACATGACCCAAAATAAGAGGCAGGAATACCTCTTTGTCAGAAGAATCTGAAATCAGCGATTCAGCATCATGGACCTCATAGGTGTGAAGAAGCTAATGGACTCAAAAAAAAATAACATCAACACATGCATGAAACCTCGTGCACACTGGATTATAACAATGATATCCTTTCTAAGTCCACGAATATCCAAAAAGTCACTTGACATCATTAGGAGATAGTGTTGATATGACCAAGAGCCAATATATTAAACAAATGAAACACATCCAAAGACATAAGAAGGCACAATAAACATATCCTTTCAAGGAAGAGGAGCTGTAAAGGGACTTGATCAGTAATCACTAATAAAGGCATGTGAGTGATTAAGTAGCATGTCGTCAGCATAGCAACTGAGCAACAAACCCAATATGAGTTAGGAGCATGATTGTGAACTAGGAGGGTTCATGTGACATCTACAATATGTCTATGTTTCTTCTTAACAACATCATTCTGTCAAGATATAAAAGGACTTAAAGTTAGATGATGAATTCCATGATACATTAGAAAATATGAGACTAGTTGTGTAAGAAAAATCTAGAGTTCAGTATTCGCTTAGGTTTGATTCGTTAAAGGTTCGATTCCAGAGTCAGTACAAAAATAAAAGAGCCCAACCTTGATATAGGTTTGGGCTAAGTTATTTTAAACGAAACGAACATAGAAATGGTAGGTTCTCTTAGGTGTGGTTTGTTAAAAGTTCAATACATGATATATATATATATGTTTTTTCACAAAAAATTCATATGAAAAATGAGGAATTTGCATATGATGCAAATAAGGCATATGTATAAAAGTTCACGACCCTTGAGCAAGACATATCGAAAGGTTGTGATCATTCCACATTCCCAAAATACTTAAATTCCAAGGAGTTTCACTGCTAATAGAACCTTAAACGAACCGAACCGAATATTCACGATAAGGGTCGAACCTAACCGAACCAGAACAAACATTTTCATCTTATCAAACCGAACTCGAACCCTCAAAAAATGTCAAACGAACCGAACCGAATCTGGGTAGATTCGTTCAAGATCGATTCGTTTACACCCCCATATGAGACAAAGTGGCAATATCAAGATCATTGTCAGGTCTAATAAATTTAAGATGAGCACAAATAAATTATTTATTTTCAATATGAAATTCTTTATGCATATCCAACTTCAAATTCATTCTTTAACAATAAAACCATGGAGATACCAAGAAAAATCATCAACGGCGACGAGATAAAACATGCGACCCTAAAAACGAAAGACACAATTGGGACCTCATAGGCAACAAAATAAATCAATTCAAAATGAACTACTATTACGAGTAGGCCGACTTGAGAAAATAAAGTGAACGATGATTTCTCAATTAACGTCTTGTACTGAAACTCCAACCGAGGAGAAATATGAGGAAGGACATGAGATATCTTCATAAAGGAAGATTTGAAAAAGGTAGATGCCAGAGATAGGCATAAGCAAAACTCGTTGTGCATCAAAATTGTCTGCAAACAAAGATCTAGCTTATAGATAACACCCAGCTTATAGCCCCATACAATAACCATGCCATTAAGTATAACATGAAATACTAGAGAAACAAAGTCAAAGATGGCAAGACAAACGAGATCTTTAGTAATCAGACTATTAGAAAGCATACTCAAAGAAAAAAATCCGAGGCATGTGAACACGAAACAACCGCATATCAAGGGTTATCTGAACCTCCTCAAGACCTATAACAGTTGAATGATGCCCATCAAGAGGAGGTACTATAAGTAGTGAATTGTTTCTTTTTATGCGAGAAAAAAGGTGGAGTTCCAAGTTGGAATCCACCTCAAGATGCAATATTAATAATGATGAGATATTACCAAAACTAGATGTGGGCCTAAGAGGAAACAGTAGCTCTATAACGACTCAAGAAACTCTCCGTACAAAAACGTTGCTCGTGAAAAATACAATCAGTCCTAGCGCACCAGATAGCTCATAGCAAAACATATGGAGGATAGACGTCATAATGTGAGTTGACACCCACCATCCATATCGCGCTCCAGAAAAATGGAAAGTCATTAGTTTTGGTCCATGATATGTTTTCCTCAATCCAGACATGTTGGAAAAGGCTACAACCAAAAAAATGTGATCCATATCTTCGTCTTCTGTTGTGCATCTTGGACATAAAATATCATCCATGTTGATGTTGAAGAGTTTGTTCCTTCGAAGTTGGTCATCAAGTGGCCATATCGAGTGAGCCACAGACAAAATTTTTACATGTTGCAGTATTTTGCTGCTCAAAGAATGCGACAATCTTGATTAAGATCCTCCTGAGTTGAAGTATTATCTTTAGGAAATATTCGATGTGCTTTTTTAACTAGGAAATGACCATTCGTCCAACAGAAATAATCTCTTCCTTGTGTAACACCCCTAAAATCTGATAGATCATTCAAAAGACTCAGATATTCATTAAGTCTTTGGTCAGACAAGTCAATCGAGAAGCGGAGTGTCCACGAGCCATTTGACCATGCCTGATAAATAAATAGTGAAATGTTTCTTAATTGAATGAATCAGGTATCCATTCAAGATCTTTATAATTGCTCGACTCAAAAAACACTTTGTAATAGCAGATAGTAAGAACAAAGTCTATACCTAATTTAGAGATATATTTATGTTTCTGTAATGTTTTTTTATTTTCTAATGTATGTCTTATGTAATCTCGGGCCACTCTTTTTGATGTTGCAAAAAGAAAACATCACCATTTACTTAATGTTACCTGCACTCCTCTTATTTAGAGTCGTGTTCCTCATTCGTTCTGAGGTGATGCGGTTCTGACCGCTAGTTATCTTGTGAATCACATGTCTTCATCTGCTTTGGGTGAGAAAATTCCCTTCTCAAGCATTTCCACAGAAGGAGGTGTTTTCGCTCACTCCTCGTGTTTTTGGTTCAGTTGCCTTTGTCCATAGGTTGTCTCCATGTGTTTACAAGCTCGCTCCAAGAGCTATCAATGATTTTGTTGAGTATTTCAGGACTCAGAAGGAATATCGATACTACGATACATTACACAAGAAATATTATGTGAGTGCAGATATCACATTCTTTGAGTCAGGATGATTTCCCATATTCAGGAAATGACTCCATCGTCGCCGTCGCCGCCACAGTTACCACCACCTCCTCCATTGCCTCCTCCAGCCTAACTACCTCATATTGTCCCAGTCTCACCTTTACCATAGTATTATAGTCGTCGGCCTGCTCCTGCTCATGTCCATTTCCCGTCATCCAGCACGCCTTACGTATGTTCTGAATACAACGCTTCTAACAATGGGTCTCGAGATGTGTCTCAGCAAGAACCCTTGCATGAGGCAAATGTAAAGGAGATTGAAGGAAGTCACAATGATTTTGATGTCCCTATTGCACTTTGAAACCAGAAGCATACATGTGTCTCATCCTATTGCTTCCAAAGTCTCCTTCGATAGCTTGACAGGAGATTTCAGGAGGTTTGTTGTTGGTCAATTTGTCGTAGAAATACCACGTAATTACCAAGAGACATTGAAAGACGGTATGTGGCGTTTAACCATGGAAGAAGAGATGGTTGCACTACAGTCGCGGGGTACCTAGAGCATGATCTCTGCTCCCACTGGGCATCTATTGTCAGTTGCAAATGGGTTGTACAGCGAAACACCACGCAGATGGAACCCTTGATCGTTACAATGCTAGAATAGTTGCACGTGGATTTACTCAGATGTATGAGGTGGATTATTTAGATACTTTTTTCCTTGTTGCTCTCCATTCCGTTCTACGAGTTCTTCTTTCCGTTGCAGTGGTACGTGATTGACCTTTACTTCAGCTTGATGTTAAAAATACATTTTTGTATGGTGATCTCCAGGAAGAAGTCTACATGCATCAGCCTCCGGAGTTTGCTGCTGAGGAGGAGTGTCAGCAAGTTTGTAGACTTCATAAGGCAACATATGGCCTTAAACAAAGTCTGAGGGCATGGTTTTACAAGCTCTCAGATTTAATTAAAAAGCAGAAGTTCAAGATGTCAATGCAGATCATTCGCTATCTGTACAGAGAACCTCCAAAGGTACAGTTGTTATAATGGACTATGTTGATGACATACTTGTTACAAGATGTGATGTACATGGAATAAAAACGGTAAAGGAATTTTTGGGTTTTCAATTTATCACTAAGGATCTTGGTACCCTAAGGTATTTCTTGGGTTAGAGTTTGTCAGGAATCAACAGGGCCTTGTGATAACCCAAAGAAAGTATATTACAAACATGCTTGTTGAGATAGGTGTAAAGATATTTCTAGTATTTATGTACTTAAGTGTCATGTTTAACTTTATTGTTCTGTCTTATGTAATTTACCCATAGGCTTCCTCAATATAAGAGAGCATAGGGTTCTCTGGAATAAATATGTTTTCATTTTCCTACAACATGGTATCAGAGCCACCCTAAACACTAACCGTAGCCCCACCCCTCCCCCCCTCCTCTCCTCTCCGCCACCGACCCCCCCCCTCTCTCCGCCGGCCCTCCTCTTTGCAGGCCTCTCTCCACGCTGGCCCCAGCCCCTCCACGTCGCCGGCCCCGGCCCCAGCCCCTCCACGCCGTCGTCGACACCTCTTTACGCCGGCCCCGGGCCGCGGCCTCTCCACGCCGGCTCCGGCCTCCCTTCACGTCGTTGGCTCCCGTCCCTTCTTCCGTTCATGGGTTTGAGTGCATAAGTCTGCATATGCACTCATACCCCTTCAAGTTTATGTAGACACTTCTTCTTTAGTCTACAAACCCTAGATCTTCTTCTCCAGCAATATGTTAGACAACAAGGTTGATATGCCCTCCATTGGCGCTTTCAAGGGTCCAGCGCCTATAGTCAAAATGGATGGGACGAATTATGAGCTCTGGACGATGCAGTTCATGAGCCTGATGAAGTCCAATTGTAAGAAGCACATTTTTACCGAAGATGAACCGGTGGAGAAGACAGGGATTTACGTCTCATGGGAGGCCGATGACTCGTATGCCAAGGTCTGGCTTTCTAGCACTCTGACATTGGAGATTGCCAACGATGTTCTACACCAGCCCACGGCTAAGGCCATGTGGGATATTCTTGCAGCTACATACTCACAGATGAAGAACGAGATGAAGATTCTTCAACTTCAGCAAGACATTTATACGGTCAAACAGAATGGTCGTCCGTTGCATTCGTTGTATACATCCCTACAAGAGATATTTGAGAAGCTCTACAGCATCATTCCCCTGACAGCGACCCCTGAGCAGCAGAAGACGTTGCGGAATGCTACAATGGTGGGGGTCTTACTGGAGACACTAGACCCGGAATATGATGCGGCTCGCTCACAGATATAGGCAGACTATTCCTCCAGTGGAGGAAGTGTATCTGCGACTAAGCCGAATCTCGGTTCCTTCTTCTGCGTCTACGCCACCTCCCTCGACAATGGTTGCTTCACGTGGCGGAGGTGCTTCTTCCTTTCGTGGTCGTGGACTTCGCGGTCGAGGCGGTCGCTTTCGTCAGCCATGCTCCTTCTATCATCGCTCGGGTCATACGGAAGACACGTGTTATTCTAAGCATGGTTTTCCTGCCTCTGCACGTGTAGCTGAGAATGTTGCCTCTACACCGCCATCTACTCCCGACCAGAGGTTTGACGATCTTGTTGCCAGAGTACGGGATATCATGCCTCCTGCTTCTACTGATTCGCCAGGAGGTCACTTGGACATTGCATCCTCAGCCACTGCAAGCACATCAGCCATGGCGAGCTCTTCAGGCAGCGTTTATGCATTTACTTCATGTCACAGTCCGGATGTTTCAGAAGGGATATTGGACTCTGGGGCGACACATCATCTCTGTCGAGACAGAGATAAGTTCACATCTTACAGGGATGTTTCTCAAGGGAGATCGGTAGTAATTGCAGATGGCACTCATTCCCCAATCATTGGACAGGGGGAGATCAGTTTGACACCTTCCATTCGTCTGTTGAATGTTTTGCATGCTCCAGTTTTTCTATGAACTTGCTCTCCATTAGCCAGCTTACGAAGGATTTGCATTGTCGAGCTATATTTGGCCCATCGTCTCTTATCTTTCAAGACATTCTTACGGGCAAGGTGATTGGTTGTGGCCGTGAGCAGGATGGACTTCATCGGTTGATAGGATGTCTCATCTCAGTCCAGTGGATCTGCTTCTCCCTTTACCTGGCATCTGCGTTTTGGTCATCTCCCTCTTCAGAAGCAACGTCATATCTTGCCCCAGATTTCACCCAAGTCTTCCTTTCAGTGTGATGTTTGTTAGTTGGGAAAGCATCACAAGTCTACTTTCCCTAGTCGTGAGTCTAGGAGTAGTCGTTCCCCGTTTGAGTTATTGCATGTTGACATTTGGGGTCCGAGTCGTGTACCTAATCACCAGGGACACAGATTTTACCTAGTGGTCGTTGATGATTTCTCTATATTATCTTGGGTCTTTTTATTGAAAAATAAATCTGAAGCAGGGTGAAATTCGGAATGTCTTTTCTACTAATGTGAATATTGTACGTACAGATAATGCATTAGAATTTTGCAACCGTGCTCTTTCCCATTTCTTCTCATCTCGTGGCATTATTCACCAAACAACCTGTGCATATACGTCTCAACAGAACGGTGTTGCTGAAAGCAAACATCGTCATCTTCTTGATGTGGCTCGGACTTTACTCATTCATAGTAGTGCTCCTCTGTCGTTTTGGGGTGATGCGGTACTTATGGCAGGTTATCTAATCAATCGTATGCCATCTTCTGTGTTGGGGGAAAAAGTTCCTCTTTCTGTTGTTTTTCCTGATAGGGAATTGTTCACTTTAACTCCTCGTGTTTTTGGTTCAGTTGCGTTTGTTCATCAACTTGCGTCAGGGATTGACAAGCTCTCACCTAGGGCTGTCAAGTGTGTCTTTCTGGGGTACTCCCATACTCAAAAGGGCTACCGTTGCTATGATCCTGTGAAAAACAGATATTATGTCAGTGATGATGTCACCTTCTTTGAAAATGTCATGTATTTCTCGCCAACAGGTGATAGGATGATGCCTTCAACTATTGCTGATGAGAATTATGTGACACCCCCTCCTATACGTCAGCATGGTCACATACCTACTCCTCCAGTGTCACCACCACCACCTACCCAACCACCTGTACCACCTTTACCAAAATTCTACACTCGTCGTCCAAATACTGCTCATGGAGGCCGTCATTCATCTACAATGCCCCAGGTATGTCCATGTGATATGAGTACTGATGGGACTAACAATGCACAAGTGCAGGATATTGAGGTACAGGTGGACACTGCTGATGATTTGGATGTACCTATTGCCCTAAGGAAGTCCAAGAGAACGTGTGCATCTTACCCACTTGCTTCCCAAGTCTCCTTTCATCGCCTCACTGGTGATTTTCAGAGATTTGCCATTGCTCTGTCTACCGTGGAGATACCGCGGAACTATCAGGATTCATTGAAATATAGCTGCTAGAGGTTAGTAATGGAAGAAGAAATGGCTGCCTTGAGATCTCGTGGTACATGGAGCTTGGTTGCTGCTCCTCCAGGCGCTTCTGTGGTTAGTTGTAAATGGGTCTTTACTGTCAAGTATAATGCGGATGGCAGCCTTGATCGCTACAAGGCAAGACTAGTGGCCCGTGGATTCACTCAGACCTATAGGGTGGACTATATGGACACCTTCTTTTCGGTGGCATGTCATGCAACGCTGCGTATTCTCCTCTCAGTCGCAGTGGTACGTGATTGGCCCTTGTTTCAGCTTGATGTCAAAAATGCCTTTTTATATGGAGATCTGCAGGAAAAAGTCTACATGCAGCAGCCTCCGGGGTTGGTTGTTGAGGGGGAGAGTCATATGGTGTGTAGACTTCACAAGGCCACATATGGCCTTAAACAAAGTCCGCGAGCATGGTTTCAGAAGCTTTCAGATCTCGTCCAGACGCAAGGCTTCATAAGATCGAATGTTGACCACTCTTTGTTTGTCCAGAAGACTCCCAGAGGTACTGTTGTTATCATGGTATATATTGATGATATATTTGTTACGGGAGATGACATGCAGGGGATAAAGATGGCAAAAGCATTTCTAGGCAGTCAGTTTGTGACTAAGCATCTTGGTACTCTACGGTACTTTCTGGGATTGGAGTTTGCAAGGAATGCGCAGGGTCTTGTGATGACCCAAAGGAAATACATTACAGACATGCTTGTTGAGACAGGTATGGTTGGGTGTCGACCCTCTACTACTCCCATGAGTCCTAGTATGAAGCTATATAGAGATGACACAGAGGAAGTTGATAAAAGAAGATATAGATAAATGGTGGGAAAACTTCTCTATATTACCATCACCAGACCTGATATAGCGTTTGCAGTGAGTCGGGTGAGTCAATTCATGGAGCAACCCAGACCTGATATACCATCTCCTCGGGTCGCGCCTCACCTCAGGCCGCGTCGCGCCTCGGGTAGCCTCGCGTCGCGCCGCCCCCTCTCCCGTGTCGCGCCTCACCTAGGGCAGCCCCGCACCCGGGCCTATGATGTACCTTGCCTAGACCTCTGTGCCTCGATTGCCATGCTGCACCCAGGGTTGTGCCTAGGCTATCACCGCCTAGGCTCTCTCTTTCCGAGGCCGTTACATAGGTTCTCGATGAACCCTCTTCCTTATGGGTTTGGTTGCTTGAGTCTACACATGCAACCGAACCCGTGAATTTCAATGTAGACAAAAATCTATCCAGTCTACAATCCCGGTCTTCTATTATTGTTATGTCAGAAAGCAAGGCCGATATTCCCTCCATAGGTGCCTTCAGAGGTCTTGCGCCTATTGTGAAGATGCATGGGTCAAACTATGAAATGTGGGCTATGCAATACATGATTATGATGAAGTCTACTGGTAAGAAGCACATTCTTACTGAGGAAGAGCCTACTGAGAAGACTGGGGTTAACGCCTCATGAGAGGCGGATGATGTATACGTCAAGGTTTGGCTACAGGCATGTTAGCAATTGAGATTGCTAATAATATTCTCCATCAGCCCACTGTAAAAGCAATGTGGGATATTCTTCCTGCTACCAAATTCAAAGCAAGGCCCTAAATGTCAATTTCGGTCACCCTTTCGGTATCGACCGAAATAGAATTTCGATGGAATTTCGGTGGAATTTCAACCAAAATTTCGGTCATTTCGGTCATTTTTTGTACTAGGACCCCATATTCGGTCATTTCGGTCGAATTTTGATTTCAACTGGATATCGATATTCGACAGAAATTCGATTGAATTTCGCTGAAATTTGAGGTCATGATTCAAAGACAAAGAATGAGACGAAGATTATACAACTCCAGCATGACATCTTCACAATCAAGCAGAATGGACAACCTCTACTCTCGTTATACACATCTTTACGTGGAATGTTCGAAAAGCTCTATAGTTACATGCCTCTCACATCTACTCCTGAGTAGCAAAGGACCAACAGGAATGCTACTATGGTTGGTGTATTCCTGCCAGCCCTTGATCCAGAGTACGAGGCGGCACGTTCTCAGATCATGGCAGATTCCACTATTCCTCCTATGGAGGAAGCTTTTCGTAGAATCAGTAGTATTATTGTTCCTTCATCTACTGCCAATCAGACATCCTCAGCAATGGCAACATCTCGAGGTCGCAGGGGTCATCCTCAGTTTCGTGGTCGTGGACCTCGGGGCAAAGGGAGTCGTGTTCGCCAACCATATACATTATGTCGTCGTTCTGGACATACCAAGGACACATGCTACTCCAAGCATGGGTTCCCTGCTTCTGCACGAGTGGTTGAACAGATTGAACCTCCATATGCTTCTTCTATGGATCAACGTTTTGATGATCTTGTAGCTCGTTTGAGGGGTATTATCCCTCCATTCGGCCATGTGATACCCTCGCCGACTTACGAAAGTCATTCTGATGTTGCTGCTTCAGCATCCTCTAGTACCTCAGGTGGTACTTATGCACTCACTAGCAGTAGTGGATTTGATATTATAGAGTGGATTATGGACGTTGGTGCCACACATCATCTGTGTGGAGATAGGGGTCAACTTACAGCCTACACACGACCCCAATTACGGGACGTCGGATCCTCCTATATCCGGATCTGGTTACTCAGCAATAATTTATTCAGCAATCACAACTAACATTGAGAAACGGGCTGCAAATAAAAAACTCAGAAGGAAGTATTTCAACACTTTTCCATTCACAAAATAAAGTTCAGAAGATACATTTTTCCACTATAACCATTTACATGTACATCAGCTTGAAAGGAAAATATACAAAATATTACTAACTACCTTACAAAGAAAAGCTATCGTGCCTGGCTGAATGTCTAGTATGTAAGCTGGATGGATTTTTAAAGTCTTTGCGATGACTCACCGACACATGTTAGGTTTCCATAAATCATAAGATAAAAATTAGCGAACGCTAAGTAACGAAGAAGAGAACGCAAGCAAATTGTGTAATTTTGCAAAACTTTTTATCACAAAAAGTTTTATTCCTTCTTGTTAATTTAAGTCTTATTCATTTCTATTCCACGTCAGCGATTAGTCCAGGGGAACCCTACCATTATCGGACTCCAAAGCTGTGGACACTTCGGGATTGGAGATTGTGTTGATCTTGGTAAGCTTATGTAGCAGCACGTCGCCTCAACCAATCCTCCAATACTACCCTGACAATTTTCCTTTTCTTTTATTAAACAGGATCTCAAACCCTCAGCGTAATAAACAAATGAGCACACCGACGTCGAGGACTTGGTTGCTTAAAACCTCAGGCTAACATTTAATCATATAACATAGCAGCTTTAAATACATATTATCGTGACCCAGCCGCTATTGAACCACCCGTACCTCCACATGGCACGATAACATCTTCCGTCGTTCAACCCGAAGATATTGGCTCCCAGTACCACGCGTTGCAAAACATTCATTTCGTTCGCACTTATCATAACAGGGCAACCGTGTACCACTTACGTAGGGAAACACCAATATGGATTCCTTCCGACAAAGCTACAAGTTGCATACCCGACATGTAGTACTACTCCCTATCATCCTTAGCGTGACACACGATCCTTTTCAGGATCCGGCTCAAACCACATCAATTCCCATGATGTATTTCTTTCGTTAAATCTTCAATTTGCATAATCAGCAACACATAGTATAGAGTCACATATATATTATTCAACTGCATATATACTCGTATTTATACCTATTTTAACTCCCAAACCCTAACTTTCAAAACTACCGCATCAATTTGATGTTTAAACCTTATTTTAATGGAAATCACAAAGCAACTCTTCAGACTTTTTCAAAAATAGCCAAAATTAGGGTTCTTAATAGCAAAGAACATAAAATCAAAAGTTTCAATAATCTCGTATGAAAACCAACAGCAAAAGGAAGGATTTCGTTACCGAATCGAGCCCTCTCTCGTGTATGCAAGGCTTTATCGTGTTTCGTTTTTAGAAAGGCTATTTTAAGGCTCCTGAAAAGATCGAATTTCATTTTCGTATCAAAAACGCTAAGAATGTGTCAAGAACGCGAAGAACGAATGAAGAACACGAAGAATACGAAGAACGTAAGAACCTATTTTCTCTTGAAATTTCAGCAAAGCTTCCCCTTATACGGGGTGATATTTTTAGGAAAATTTCGGTAGACTTTCCCCTTATATCGGACATATTTCTCGGAAAATTTCGGCAGAGTTTCCACTTATATCGGGACATATTTCAAAATAAAAACGAAAAGAGTTTCCTCTATAAAATCAATCGAGAGGAAAACAACAGTAAAACTGAAAGAATATAATTAAACTGCAAGCGATGGAGAATCGGTAGACACCATGCGTCTTAGGTGAGTGAATGCGTGACGAGTCACAGAGTTCACTGACGTACACAGCCGCCCGCACCTAAGTAGGGTATTACACGGATTTCTCCATCAAAATAACTATAAAAGCAGAAAAGAAAGAACAATAAGCAATGGAGAATCGGTAGACACCACACGTCTTAGGTGAGTGAATGTGTGACGAATCACAGGGTTCACTGACGTGCACAGCCGCCCGCACCTAAGTAGGGTATTACACAGATTTCTCCTCGAACCACAATAGAAACGAATCGGAAAGAAAGATGAATCAAGCACAAAACTTAGAAGAACAAGAGGATGAATTGAAAGCCTAACTTACGAAACAAACTAAGAGAGGATCATACCTTTCTCCTCCTCGTTCTCCCGACAGTGCTTCGCTAGCGCTCCTTCCTCGCCTCCAACTCCTCCCGACCTCTCGACCCTAGCCCTTGGGGTGGTGGTGGTAGTGGAAATCGTAGAGAATGAATGGGTAGAGGGGTCTATTTATGGGCTCCAGAAAACCACTAATCACGGTTAGAAAACCATGGTTTAAAACTCAACCATGATTTAGCGGCTCATGGTTTTAGCCAAAACTTATCCCAAACTTGGGGCTTAAGTTAGAACATTCTGGAGGATTCTAGATTCGCTAATGACGCTTAATTAACACTAATCGTGATTAACTTTCACTAATCACGATTTAACTTTCACGGCTTACGCTTATGTTTTGGTAACTATTGATTAGTGTTTGCTAATGATCATTAGCGGTTTTAATCTATCATTAGTTTCTTTAATCATGTTTAATTAGTCTTAATGACAGTCATTATGGGTTAATGACGTCTTAACCCTCCTTCTCTTTCTTCCAAAATTCATAACAAATCGAAACGAAGTTCGATTCACACGAAACAAATTCTGTTGGTTTCCTCTTGACAAACCGGATCTTATTATATAGGATCCGAGATATACCAAGTTCAAGGCTTTACAGACAGGCCTGACTAGTAGGTCCGACTAGTCTACTAGTCAGTGGCATGGCCGACCGAGTACTGACTAATTCCGACTAGGTATATTAATCGACCGATTTTTGCCTGGAGATACCATGTTATTTTAATGTTTTGCTTTTTTATAATCAAACTCATTAAAATATGCTAAATATTTTATTTAAATTCAATTACTTCTTTTATTTTATTATTGTTGTACAAAAATGTACAAAATATATGTAAATATATGTATAAAAATGAGTTATATATCTAAAATAATCATAAAATTCAAAGCCGATTAAAGTCCAACTAAATTCGATTCGTCGTCCGACTGCCGATTAATTCTTAGTCAGTGACCCAACCGATCGAGTACCGACTACCGACTTTTGCAACCTTGCCACCTACACATTTACCACCGTCACCACCATTGCCTACACCATCTGCACTTCCTATTACGGTTCATGTTCCACAAATACCACACCACTATACCTGTCGACCTGCTGCTCATGATCACCGCTCGTCATCTAGTTCACACGAGGTATGTCTTGAGAATATAATTTCTAATGATGGATCTAACGGCTTATCTGAGCAGATTGTGTTACAAGGGACAGATGAGGAGGCTACTGATTTGAATCTACCCATTGCACTTCAAAAACAGAAGCGTAGTTGTGTGTCATATCTTATAGCATCCACGGTTTCTTTTGATCGTCTATCTGGTGAATTCAGGAATTTTGCTATTGCACTATCTGTCGTGGACATTCCACGAAATTACCAGGATGCGCTGAAGGATAGTCGATGGCGCTTAACTATGGAAGAAGAGATGGATGCTCTTCAGTCAAGAGGTACCTGGATTGTCCCTGCACCTACTGGTGTGTCTACAGTGAGCTGTAAGTGGGTGTTCACGATTAAGAAAAATGCAGATGGCAGCATTGAAAGATACAAGGCACGTCTGGTTGCTCGTGGATTTACACAGACATATAGGGTGGATTATCTTGACACATTCTCGCCTGTTGCTCGTCATTCCACCTTACAGATCTTTCTCTCTGTTGCAGTTATTAGAGATTGGCCATTGTTTTAGTTAGATGTTAAGAATGCATTTCTATATGATGATTTGCAAGAGGAAGTCTACATGCAACAGCCGCGTGGTTTTGCTGTTGAGGGGGAGTATTCAAAGGTGCGTAGACTTCACAAGGCAATCTATGGCCTTAAGCAGAGCCCTAGAGCTTGGTTCCAGAAGCTTTCAGACATATTTGAAAGACAGGGGTATAAACATTCTAATGCAGATCATTCCCGCTTTATACAGAAAATATCCAGAGGTATTATTGCAATTATGGTGTACGTAGAAGATATCCTTATTACAGATGATAACATACAAGGAATCCATAGGGTGAAAGAAATGCTTGTTCGTGAATTTGTCACCAAGGATCTTGGAATCGTTAGATATTTTTTGGGACTGGAGTTCGCCAGAAATCCAAAAGGACTTGTGATGACCCAAAGGAAATATGTCACTGACTTGCTAAGTGAAACAGGAATGCTTGGATGTCGACATGCTACTACACCTATGGATCCAAGCATGATTTCATTATATGATGATGATACTAATGAGGTAGATAGGAGGAGATACATATAACTTATATGAAAACTCCTTTATGTTACCATTACCAGACCCGATATTTCCTTTGTTGTTAGTCAGGTGAGCCAGTTAATGGAGCAACCACGTCAGGTACATATAGATGCTATACAGATGATACTCAGGTACCTTAAAACATCTCCTGGTGTAGGTCTATTGTTCAAGAAAGACAATGTGGTCACTATTTCAGCATGAGTAGACGTAGACTATGCAGGGTGTCCTAAGGATAGGAAATTTACCACTGGATTTGTTGTATATGTTGGAGATTCTCTTGTCTCATGGAGGAGCAAGAAGCAAACTATTGTAGCCAGATCCAGTTCTGAGTCTGAATATAGGGCTATGGCCCAGGTTAGTGCAGAATTGATGTGGGTGAAAGTCGTTCTTACATATCTATATATAGATGTCCCGCTTCATATGAAATTGGAATGTGACAATCAAGCTGCTATATTTATTGCAAACAATCCAGCATTTCATGAACGAACCAAGCACATTGAGGTTAATTGTCACTATATACGAGATATGATTCAGAAGGCTTTATTGCCACATCTCATGTTAGCTCAGGGGACCAGACTGCAGATATTTTCACCAAGGCCTTACTTCGAGGACCATTCCGGAAGTGCTCGTCCACGCTGAGCACGATCGATATCTATGCTCCATCTTGAGGGGGAGTGTAGAGATATATTTTATCATGTTATTTGTGTTGTTTCATATTTTCTTTCTTCTTATGAACTCTTTATATAATTTACCCATAGGCTACTCTCCTATATAAGAGAGCCTAGGGTTTATGGAATAAATAACTCTTTTGATTTTCCCAACACAAACAATCCTGCATCTCATGACAGAACTAAACATATTGAAGTAAATTGCCACTATACAAAGGACATTATACAGAAAGGCTTTATTTCTACCTCTCATGTCAGTTCAGGAGATCAAACTGCATATATTTTACCAAGGCTTTGCTCAGAGGACCATTTCAGAAGTGTTTATCCAATCTGAGCATGATTGGCATCTATCTTCATCTTGAGGGGGAGTGTAGAGATATATTTATGTTTATATATTGTTTCCTTATTTATTGTCCTATGTATGTTTTATGTAATTTACCCATAGGTCTTTCCTCTATATTAATTACAATATTTTTGGGGGAGGACGCTTTTATTCTGAGAATGTAATCGACCCTTGCAAGGCATTTTGTAGATCCTGGGTTTTGTAACATGTACTCTTTTCTTCCTTTATATTTATAATATATATGCACTTTTAAAGGTGAGTCCCAACTTGGGAGGCCACTCGCTTACTTCTTTCAAAAAAAAAGGTATGTCCTCTGTATAAGAGAATATAGGGTTCCCAAGAATAAATGACTCATTTTTCCAAACACCTAATAAATCAACAGCAAAACAGACAGAGTGGGAGAGCCAACTATATCCCTAAGATGGACAAGAAATGCTCATACTTTCCATAATTTGTTATAGTAACCATTATATCAATCAGCTCGATTGCACTATGTACTAAATCGAGTCAACAAGCATTTACCAACATGTTCCTTCTATGTGCCTAAGTCATTAGCAGTGAGAGGAAGAGAAGGAAGGGAGATGTCCCTAGGGGAGGAGAAGGGGTGACACCACTTGGGAGGGAGACGACGCCGTTGAGGAGTAGAAGATGTACCTTGGGCATGAGTTGACGGGGTAGGGAAAATTAGAGTATTGGCTCTTTTAAAATGTTTATACAAAAAGAAAATAGTAATAATCTTCATATCTAATAAAGCAACCATAAGCGATGTCTTATGGAAAAGTTATATGGAAGCCGAAAGTAAAAAAAATTATGAAAGAAATGCAAGGATTTATAAATCTAAACATCAACAAAAAAATAGCATCAACAAACTGGAAGAACCTCCATTAAAAACTCCCTTCTTAGAACATGCAGAGTTATACAAATCTATTTGGGTAAAAATGCCATGAATGAGGTTCCATTTACCTGCTTGGATCTTTAATTCACCTCCCCCCGGACCTAAATGTCAGTTTCGGTCACCATTTCGGTATCGACCAAAACAGAATTTCCGTGGAATTTCGACCGGAATTTCGATCATTTTTTTGCATTAGGACCCCCATATTTCGGTCATTTCGATTCCGACTGGATATCGATATTCGACAGAAATTCGAATGAATTTCGTTGAAATTTGAGGCCATGCCCCCCCCCCCAATTTGTGATAGAAAATCAAAATTCAACTTAACAACATTAAACAAGAACATTCCAAATACAAACACACTCAGAAAGAAAGAAGAGAACATAACTATGCTTTAATAGACTCTTACCTTAACCTCCTCATCATATCCAACCAAAGAGAGCGCCACTTCTGCATTGCCTTCACCAACCTAGATAACTCATAGTTAAAGAAGAAAGCTCAGTTATACTTTACCTTAATGAAAATTTGTGGTAGGGTGCACATCTCCCATGTTTTCTCAAAAAAGAATAAAACTGCCAAAAAAATCAAGATAACAATAAAAAAATACCAGCCTCTTGGCTGCCTCCTGAACTCTACTTGGGATAACATAGGATTGAATTTTGTTTAGAGGTATGATAGTAACCCGTCTACGTAGATTCCCATTTTGGAGGAGCTGCTTCCCTGTACTCTCGGAGTCTACGACAACATTAAATAACTTCCCTCCTGCTGCAACCTATAAAATTATTAGATTGGAAACTGATGTTACATCAACCTTTATTTTTACCATATATGGAAATCGCATCTACGACTCCTAGAAACTAATAGCATTGAACAGCAGAAGATGAAACAACATAGCACTTGAGAAGGATGAGACAAATTCATTAAACCTCAAGTGCAGTTACAGCAGCACGATCTTTCACTTTTATAAGTCTTGCGATAACACCTTTAACTTTTGACCTGTCAAAATTTTTGACAGGGTCACGGTATGAAAACTGAACATTTGCCAACTGCCCAGACAGAATGCGGATATCATCCTTCAGTTTTTGAACCGCCTCCATCTCAATTGAACGCTCCTGATCAACAATTCATTATCGTTAGAGCATGTAAAACCCATTGGGAAAGATTTATATAAAAGTGCAGAACAAAAGAGTATCAGGAAGGTAGTATTGAATTAAATAGTTGCTGAAGTGGTCTGCTAGAAGAGACAAGATGTCTAACTGTCAAATCAGCAACAAGCAGACATTATAACATGTGATTCGATATCTTCAAAGCGATGTCTCATCTCAAATCAAGAACTCGCAGAGAACATGAGTATTGAGATTATCAAGTAAATCAATAGCCAAACATAATGACCTGCCAAAAGGAGGTCATGCCACCATCTGCCCAATATTTCATGGTTTACCTCTTCATATCCACAGAAAAGAAAAATGAAATTTAAATTGTGGCAGATATATACTGTACATCATAGTTTAAGAAAATGCTTAAATTTCGGTTTTCAATTTTGTTTCTCCGTCCGGAAAGAGAAATTTCAGAAAATTTCAGTAGAATTTCGCCAAAAAACTTGGAAATGTTTTTGAACTTTACTTTTTTCCAAAAACTAAGCTTTTTAATATACCTAAGTCAATAAATAAAATAGAAATGCACAATTATTTGTAAAATAGAAGTGCAAATATGAGTTTTGGAGTAGTATTATCATCATAATCATCACACAAGTTGATATGTAGACCAACGTGTTATCTAGAGTAGAACTGTATACTAAACAGGAAGCAAAAGCCATGATAATCACATCTTCAATAAGAATGACGTGACACATAATAACTACTAATCAAATCATATATACCAAAATAAAGAAAGAAAAAAATATAAAGCTTTTCAGTTAAAACTTGAATTTATTTCTTAAATTTTTTTCTAATTGATTTGGCTTGGACTTAGATCTAAACTTTAGAATATAACTATAGAAAATTCTTCAAACAATGTAGAGGACTCTAAAAACAAAGCACGTCAGCAAATAAATAAGTAAAAATTCATTCATATATATGCAAATTTTGATGAAACCGAAGGGTAGATTCCCTTAATTTTGTTGTGCCGCCGAAATGGCGTGCAATTTCGATGAAATTTCATCGACATTTTGCCAATATTTCGTACAAATCCTGGAGAAAGAAATAAGGTAGCGTTTTGATTCCAATGACCTAGAGAAATGGAAATTTCAAAGAAATTCAATGGATACACCATTTCCACATTAATAAAAGCTATGGCATAATTCGGTCGATATAAGATTGAGTGACCATTTCAGTAGATAGTATACAATATGGTGACATAATTTAATATTATATTCGTAGAATTTAATGTTTCTAATATTTTGGCAATTTTTCCTAGATATACTATTTCCACATTAATTAAGAAAGACGAAAAGATGCACAAAACGATAGAACCACACCTACACCCACCCGACTAACAGCAAAAGATATATCGGGTCTGGTAATGGTAACATAAAGAAGTTTTCCAACCAAATGTATGTATCTCCTCCTATCCACCTCATCGGTATCATCGTCATATAGTTTTATGATTGGATCCATAGGTGTAGTGGCAGGTCGACATCCAAGCATTCTTGTTTCACTTAGCAAGTCAGAGACATATTTCCTCTGGGTCATCACGAGTCCTTGTTGATTTCTAGCAAACTCCAGTCCCAAAAAGTATCTAAGGACTACAAGGTCCTTGGTGACAAATTCACAACCCAGCATTTCTTTCGCCCTCTTGATTCCTAATTTCCTTGTACGTCATCTCATGTAATAAGGATATCATCAACATACACCATAATTGCAATCATACCACTTGATGTTTTCTGTATAAAGAGGGAAGGATCTGCATTAGAACAGTTGTACCCCTGTTGTTCAAACAAGTCAGAAAGCTTCTGTAACCAAGCTCTAAGGCTCTACTTAAGGCCATAGATCGCTTTATGAAGTATACACACTTGTGAATACTCCCCCTCAACAACAAAACCAGGTGGTTGTTGCATGTAGACTTCCTCCTGAAGATCACCATATAGAAATGCATTCTTGACATCTAACTGAAACAATGGCCAATCTCGAATAACTGCAATAGATAAAAAGATCCGTAAGGTGGAATGACGAGCAACGGGTGAAAATGTGTCAAGATAATCCACCCCGTATGTCTGTGTAAACCCTCGTGCAACCAGGCATGCCATGTATCTGTTGATGCCATCTGCATTTTGCTTAACTGTGAACACCCATTTACAGCTACATGTAGACACACTAGTACGAGCAGGGACAAGACTCCGTGTGCCTCTCGACTGAAGAGTAGTCATCTCTTCTTCCATAGCTAAGCGTCATCGACTGTCCTTCAAAGCATCTTCGTAATTCCGTGGAATGTCTACGGCAGATAGTGCAACAACAAAATTCATGAATTCACCAAATAAGCGATCAAAAAAAACCATGGATGTTATAAGATATGACGCACAGCTACGCTTTTGTTTCCGAAACGCAATAGGTAGATCCAAATCAGTAGCCTCCTCAACTATCCCCTGTAACGAAGCCTGCTCAGGTAAATCATTAGATCCATCGTTAGAAACTATATGCTCACGTGCTACCTCATCCGAGCTAGATGATGAGCGGTGACCATGAGCAGAAGCAGGCCGATGGATATAGTGGTGTGGCAATAGTGGAACAAGAACTGTAATAGGAAGTGGTGGCAATGTAGGAAGTGGTGGTGATGGTGGTACCGGAGATGGTTGTGGTGAAGGTGGTGGCATGTATATAGCTTCATCAGTGTCCGAAGACATCAACCGATCACCTGTAAGGGAGAAGTACATAACAGACTCAAAAGGAGACATCGACACTAACATAATATTTCTTGCGCATCGGATCATAACATTTGTACCCTTTTGTGTCCTGTAGGACCCGACAAAAATACACTTAACAGCTCTAGGAGAGAGCTTATTAGTACCAGAGGACAACTGGTGGACGAAGGCAACCGAGCCAAACACACGAGGGGTAAGTGAGAACAATTCCTTTTCAGGGAAAGTCAAAGAGAAAGGAATCTTCTCACCTAAGACTGATGATGGCATGCAATTAATGAGATAGCATGTCGTTAGAATAGCATCGTCCCAGAAAGAATGAGGAGCACGACTCTGTATTAGAAGCGTCCTAGTGACATCAAGCAAATGACAATGTTTTCTATCTGCAACAACATTTTGTTGGAAGTATAGGCATAGAATGTTTGGTGAATAATTCTTTGGGTAGAAAAATAATTGAAGAGAGTATTAGTACAAAATTCCAAGGCACTATCAGTCCTCACAATTTTCACAGAGGCAGGAAAAACATTATATACTTCATTTATGAAATTTTTGATAACAATCTCAGCTTCATATTTATTCTTTAATAAGAAGACCCAGGACAGATGAGAAAAATCGTCAATAATGACAAGATAAAATATGTGACCATGATGATCAGCATCGTGACGGGGACCTCAAATGTCGACATGAAACAACTCAAAACTAGAGTTATTACTCTGACTCTGACGACTGGGAAAGGTAGACCGATGATGCTTTCCCAACTGACAAGCCTCACATTGAAAGGACGTGTGAGGCAAAATTTGGGGTAGAACACAACATAGTTTCTGAAGCGGTAGATGGCCGAAGTGCAGGTACCACATAAATGGTGAGATAGGTCCAGCATGTAAAGAAGAGATTCCAGCATAGAGTCCAAACTAGGCGATAGAGGCCACCCTGCTCACGGCCACACCCAATCACATTGCCCGTAAGGATGTCCTGAAAAATGAGAGAAGATCAAAAATGGCTCGATAATGTAAATCCTCTGTAATCCGGCTAATTGACAACAACTTCATAGAGATATCAGGTGTGTGCAAGTGCAACACATTCTTTAGATGCATAGAGGGTGTCAAGCTAATCTCCCCATGATCAGTAATCGGGGAGTGCGTCCCATCCACAATAACCACAATACGTCATGAAGAAACTTGTCTGTAGGTTGTAAGTTGACCCCTATCTCCATACAGATGGTGTGTGGCACCAGAGTCCATAATCCACACTATAGTATCAGATCCACTACTGCTAGTGGGTGCATAAGTACTACCTGAGGTACTAGAGGAGGCTGAAGCAGCAACATCGAAATGACTCTCGGTGACAGGTGAAGACATCAGAGGACCAGATGGAGGTATAATACCCCTTAAATGAGCTACAAGACCATCAAAATGTTGATTCAAAGAGGAAGCAGCTGGAGGCACAATCTGTTCAGCCACTCGTGCAAAAGCAGGGAATCCATGCCTGGAGTAGCATGTATCCTCGGTATGTCTAGAACGATGGCAAAAAGTACATGATTGGCGAACACGAACCCCCACCCCGAGGTTCACAACCACGAAACTGAGAGAAGGACCACCGCAACCTCGGGATGTTGTCATTGCTGGGGATGTTTGATTGGCAATAGAAGATGGAACAATAATACGACTGAGTCTGCGGAAAGCTTCCTCCATAGGAGGAATAGTAGGGTCTGCCAAGATCTGGGAACGTGTCGCCTCGTACTATGGATCAAGGGCTACCAGGAATACACCCATCATGTTGGCATTCCTACAAGTTTTCTGCTGCTCAGGGGTAGACGTGAGAGGCATAAAGCTATACAGCTTCTCAAACATCCCACATAAGAATGTATATAAAGAGTGTAGTGGTCGTTCATTCTGTTTGATAGTGAAGATATCATGTTGAAGCTGCAGAAACTTCGTCTTGTTCTTTGCTTGTGAATAAGTAGCTGCAAGAATATCCCACATCGCCTTAATTGTGGGCTGATGTAGTATATCATTAGCAGTCTCTATTGCTCTGAGAGCTACACTTTGGCATATGCATCATCTGCCTCCCATTAGGCATTAACCCCAGTCTTCTCAGTCGGTTCTTCCTCGCTAAGAATGTGTTTCTTACCAGTACATTTCATCATGCTCATGAACTACATAGCCAAGGCCTTAAAAGTCGGATTTCGGTTTCGTTTCGGTGAGGGACCGAAACGAAATTTCGGCCGAATTTCGGTCGAAATTCGACCGAAATTTCGGTCATTTCGGTGGGTTTTTGAACTAGACCCCCCCAAATTTCGACCGATATAGCCATTTCAGCCGAATTTCGGTCACCTACCGAAACCGAAATTCGACCGAAATTCGGCCGAATTTCGGCGAAATTTAAGGCCATGTACATAGCCCACGGTTCATAATTTGACCCATTCATCTTGACTATATGCGCAGGACCTCTGAAGACGTCTGTAGAGGGAATATCGGCCTTGTTCTCTGACATGTTGGCTTGAGAATGCTAAAGTTGAAGACTAGACAGGATTGTGTCTACACCGACATAAAGAGATTGGATTGCATGTGTAGACTCATGCAACCAATCTCAACATGGAAGATGATTGGACGTGGAGGAGACACGCATGCAGGAGCCAGTGTAGAGATGCACGAGCTGGGCAGCGCATGGGCGCGGGTCGGACTGGGCATGTACGATATGGGCGGCGCACGAGTGCTAGTGAACAGGAGGGGGCTCCAACAGGAGGGGTTTGCGCTGGCTGAGGGGAGGGAGGGGGTCACCGAGATGAGGGGCAGCGGCGAGATGAGGAGAGAGAAGGGGCTGGCGGGTGGGGTCAGGGTTAGGGTATTCGAGCTCCAGTCTAAGACCACTGCTCTGATACCATGTTGGAAGAAATGAGTGTGTTGTTTATTCCATAAACCCTATGCTCTATTATATTAGAGAGAAATAAGTAGGTAAATTACATAAAGCGTTCATAAGAAAAAAGAAAATAAGAAACAGTACAGGAACATAATAGATTAACATAAAATATATCTCTACAATTTTGATTTATATGGAATTGCTATGCAATTTATGTGGTATAATTTTATGGGGAGGTAATTAGGTAAAATTTACAAATCGAAGTCATGATTCATGTTAACATATATGCTACGTAATGTATCTTAATGTTTTGCAATTTATGCTAATGTTTATATGTGTGTTCATCGTGTAGTTAAATGTGTTAGTGATGCCATGTGCCTTTCATTTGCCATTTCTTTGTCTTTTGTGATCGTATACACTTTGCAACGAAGTGTTGCTCTAACAATCCCTTAATTTTTAAGATACATGGAGATTTTTATTGTCATGGTTTTCCTAATATATAATATTTTTTGGTTAAATTCCGTATTTTTGGAGGGTGGGGGTAATGAGGCTCTACACCTCGATTACTCGAGGCTTAAGCCTCACGTTGAAATGAGAAATTATCTCGTTCCATCTCACTTCTTTTGGATCTTGATTGTATTCATAGTTCTCTATATCATTGACGTTTCCAATGCAACCGTTTTTGCACCTTGGTGATGAAATTAGAGTGGAACAATCAATACAACGATGACACCCCAAGATTTCCTCTCAAACATTCAACAGACTAGAGGGGATTAACCTCCTACGAGCACAACTGAACTCAATGCACCCTAATAGAAAATGAGAGTCTACATATCAAAGAAAGACAAACCTTTTCTAAGTCTTCCACACTTCCTTCTTTGTATCCAACTGATTCCATAGCTAATTTGATATTCTCAATTTCTCTCAATCTAGAATTTAGTTCATTCTCTACTGCAACAGCTTCCTCCCGTTTTGACAGAAGTTGCCTTTTGTTGTCCTTCAGTTCCTTCTCAGAATGGCTAATTCTAGTTTTCAATTGTTTTAGTTCAGTTTCTGCAGACCCAACTGCTGCTTTTGCATCCCTTAGCTGATCTTCAAGGCATTTTTCCTCATTAGCATTGCTCTTACCAGCCAGTACACCCTACAATCAGAAGAATTTTTTATAGAAATTTGCTATCATAATCAGAAGTATTGTTAGTGCTGAAACTAAACACATGCTAAATCAAGATGATACTAAATTGAGTTGGAAAGAACGTCATCTATCCACCAGTAAGGATTCACATATTAGAAAAATGACTGTATTCAAGGATCAAATTAAAATACTACATACACATTATCGATATGAGTAGCCTACTTCTCAGTGTGGAAAACTATACTTGAAGTGATATTTGCCATATGGATCTGAATTCTTCAGATTACATCCAGTCAAACCTTTGCTTATACAGAAGGGAAGTCACTGGTTCATACAAGACTTTTAATTGAAAAATGTGCGTGAAATATAATATTATTGTCAGATAAGCAATCAGACAAGATTTTCTGGCACGGTTTGAACCCAGAAAAAACCAAAGCTGTCCAATGTGAAAGCATCTGACAGCAAACCACAGGTAGGAAAGCGTGAGAACTGGGTGTGAATTGAATTGGCTAAAACTGATCGAGGCCAGCATATTCAATCCAACCTCAGCTATTTTGAAAGAATGGTGATTATAACCCGGGTAGGCAAGAATGCATATGTACATAATATTTAAAATAAAATAAAGTAAATGTTGGCACATTCTGTGGGTTAGATCAGTAATTATAGATGAAACAACTGATACCTGATATTCGTTCTCACGTTCTTCCAAATTCTTGGAAAGATCTTCCACCTTTTTTTTTAAACCAGCAGCCCCATCTTCAGCTTTTTTCACATCAGCATCCCTCTCTGCTATCGATGCTTTTATGTCCTCGATATTTGCAAGTAGCTGGGACATTAGACATATGCAACTAATAAGTCCAATATGGCAAAACATGTTTGTGATAAACTTCAAGTGTGTATTGAAAAAGTCCAAAGCAGTGTAACCTTTTGCAAGGATTTGGTTTCAGCGTTTAGGGATTCCTCCTGATTGTTTAAAACAGATGTTTCCTTCACCAGAGAGTGAGACAGTGTATCAACTTTATCAGACAATATCTTGATCTCCCCACCCACTCTCGACTCTTTGTCAGCGGTGAGTTCTGATATTTTTGTTTCCAAGTCCTGTATTCCTGCCCGTAGTCTTTCTGTGTTCCCATCTAACTCAAGTATTTTTGCTTTGATCTCTTCCATGCCACTTATAGACTGATCCCTTACTTTCTCAGCCTGCACAAACTCATAGGCGATGCAAAACCTCTTGAGACGATCAAGTTCTGCATTGCCATTAGCCCACTGCATATATTGCATTTTTTCTTTTCTCAGTTTTTCCAGTGCTGGAAGAATTTCCTGGTCAAGAAGCTTGTCTATCTCATCCACCTTCACTTGCTTTTTCTCTAGTGTCTTCAAAGCGGCCTCTTTTTTCGTTTCATACATCCTAGTCCCAGCAGCTTCCTCAAGCATGGACAATATTTCAGGTGGTTTCATGTTTAAAACTTTTGTTATACGCCCTTGCATTATAAGAAAATGTGGATTATTTACATTCAGCTGCACTGAATGAAAAAGATTTTGCACACGACTAGGCTGTGCAAGGTGACCATTGATAAGGTACTTGTTTCGGCCTCCAACTACAATCTTCAAAAAACAAGCAAATACTCAGGGAAGTTAGCACAGGTTGCAAAACTTGTTCTATAAATGCAGGTGGCTTCAATTTCCAAAAAAAACGTCGCTTTCATAAACATCGACTTTAAGAGGCACATAACCATTTTCTTTCGAAACATGATTAGACACAAAAAATCGTAATGTTTCCAAGAAAGTGCAAAAAAATTAAGCAACATCAATTAAGTAAACTTATACATAAAGAAAAATGTGCATGCATAAATATCAACATCTAGAATCAATAAAAAACTGAATGACATGTGATTTAATATATTCTACTTGTCAACAAATTCATGGTTCGACTGACCTGTAAAGAACTAAGAAATCCCCACTTAAACAATTTTAAACTTTTCTTCGAAAGACCCGCAATTAAGGATGTATCCCTGCAAAGGACTGGTATTTTTTCGTCATTTTCTAGGGAAGAGCATAAGAAACATGCAATTGTTAGAATGAGTTTTACAAGCTTTATCGTCATAAAAAAGCCACCCCCCCCCCATTTTTTCCAGCCAACGCATCTCTCTATGTTCCCTGACTGTATTGACATGACCATTTTAATGACTTTCGCATCCATCTTACTTATTGATTACTAAATGAATTAGATGAATCATGGGTCACTGGAGTGCTTGATCATTCACAAGTTAAGCTTGAACCCTTGAATTTTGCCCTATTCATCTTTTTCTCTTTCATATCAACTTTGCCAAAAAGCTGGCCAAACATCAACACCTTGAATCTTGACTGCTTTAGCTTAAGTACAGAGCTTGCAAATGCCAAACACTCTTAGACATCACTGCTAGATGCATCAAGCCCAAAAATCCCTATGTTAAGGGGGAATCTAATGATCTTGTTTTTCGTGGAGCTCGGTTACTTTATCATGCTTTCATCCTTTCTCACAATATTATTTGCTAGCATTGTGCAAAACCATTCAAGAATGTACTACGGTGATAGCGAGAGGATGAGAAGGTTTATCATACTTATTGTTATTGTGGAAAGCAAAGCAACCAAGTTAGCTACTGGACAAAAAATTTATACCGAAAACTCTTCCCAACAAAAAGGAAAAACAACATGAAAAAAACATCATAGCGCTCATAAGTGGCGAGGATCATTTTATTTTCTGGATCAAGGAAAAGAATGGTCGAATTACATATATAAACCCATGAGGTTAAATGTACTCTTATCCTAGGATCACAACTCATTAACAAGTATAAGAAAAAGCTCAGCACTCCTCAAGTCGGGAATAAAGATAAAGCATCCCCAATTTGTGGAATCCCCTTGATGAAAACCTCAACCATTTTGACTTCAATTTTTAAGTATTATGGCACAAGATCCGTTGTATCAATTCTCTCATATGAAGTAGCAAACAACCTTGACATGTTTTATTTTATCATGCATGACAGAATTGTTCACGATTGTATTGAAAACCTGTTACTATTAAATAAGCTTGTAGGCAACTCACGTTCAAATTCCAATGACTTTCAAAATGATCTTAAACCACAACATTTTCAGCAATATTAGTCAGCAAGGAGAAGTCGGCATTTGTTCCTTTAAATGTATCCCATGAGGAGGTTGTGGAGTGAGAAGGTTTTAGGCATTTCGTGCACTAGTTTACAACTCACATTTTTGGATTACTGTTGGTGTGGTAAATTTAGTTGGTTGTTACTTCTTTATCAATGGGAACAACCTAGTGCTTCTCAAGGATAACGTGGCGCCCATTCATGTGGCCTTTCTCACTATTCACAAGTCACCGGCGGGGTGTAGGAGTGTCCAGTTCCCATAATAAGATCGTTTTTCAGGTCTAGCTCAACATAGTATTCCATTGGTTGATTCGATATTGTTGATGCAACCTCTGGGGGGATTGTAGCATAGTGTTGAGGCTTAAGGAAATGAACAAAGCTCACTTTAGCAGAAAGTAACATCCTTAGTTTGCCCTTTGGTGCAAAGTAATTATGGTGTTTCGTTTAGCTTAACTGCTGTGGTGAATTTGATATGATCGTCGTCTAATTTTCGGAGGGAGATTTGCTCCATCATGCTTAATGCAGAGCCTTTTCTGATAGCGATAATGGGCATTTAATTTTTACAGATTTCAGGAGGCCCTTCGCCTAAGCAACCAACCAGGATCTTTGTGTTGCTAAGTGGTTTGATGATGCATGGGCCCCTACATTTGGTTATGGCTTCTCGAAGTAGAGGTTATAGGACTTGTTTAGGCTTACAAAGCTTCTTCACATTGTGAAAGGGCCCTTGGATGGTCAAGATTATTGGACGTGAGTTGATGGGGATTCCTCAATCAAAAAAGCACACATGGCTTTCGCAACTCCCTACTTTTTTATCTCGTAGACTTGGAAAGGGACCATAGGTTGATTTAGAATTCACATCCACAGGTGCCTACAAAAGTGAAGGCTTTTCCATGATTATTGAGAAAGGGTGATTGATGATTGGAGTTCTTAAAGTGAAAATTTTCATGGGATTGATGTGTCTGCTCTGACGTTTTTGGATGCACCCCGGGCGGAGAGGTCAGAGAGGAAATTGATCATTTCCCCTTTTCTTGCATGTCCCCCACGGAGATATGGATTCGAGCCAACATCATGTGGGCTGGCGCGAAGCGATTGCATCACTTTCTGGCATAACATTCAGTCGGTATGCGGTTTTGGACATGAGGATTGTCCGAACCCATTGGCATGGGCGATATGGTGCGCTAGGAACAAGGTCATTTTGAGGGGGGAGTTGTATAGCACGGCAAATGTGAAATGATGTAATACTTTTTTGATATACACACACACACGCATACGCACATTGTGGTGGGTCCCGACTTGGGATGCCACCCTCTTTTTCTCAAAAAAAACTATCGCAAAGCAGTATCTGCCATTACATGCTCTTGCCAGCAACTCAAGGAACCCCTCCTCCAGAAGCCACAACTGCTCAAACTGAAAGACACTGCCAAGACGATGACCGTCCCAGATTCCCAACAAATTGGTGTATGGTTCATATGCAATTGAGATAAAGCTAGCATAAACCTCGCAGGAAAAACTCTCCATAAGGCCAATCGAGGCAAGGAAACAGTGCAGACGAGACCTAAATAAGCAACTCCTCCTCAACTCGTCCAAGTAAACTTCAAGTATAACATCTTGGGCATAAGACATGGGTTGTTATCAGGAAAAACATGCCATAACAATTTGTTGAGCTTGAGCCCAAATGAAACCGTTGACAACTGCCTATAGTGCTTAAGCTCAAGTTGTCAAGTTGTAATCCCCACCACTTATAACAATACATTGGCACTTTGTCATAGTCCATTTCACCCTTATTCCAAGGGTGGTCCACATACAGCAACATGACATTGAAGTCACTACCAACAAGGGTTGAATCAGGAAAATGGGCATGCACCATTCTAAGCACACCCCACATCTCCATCAAAGCAAAATCCCAAGAGGATGCATGACGGCGGAAACCAATGAGAGGAAACCATAACAACATCTTCTAAGCATAACTCACAATACTCAAATGTCGCAAATAAGGTTCACTAACTCCAAAAAAATCTCCCGCCTAACCAATGGCCATACCACCTGAAGCGAACATTAATGGCATAGTCCCAAACTCTAAAAGGTGGGATACCACGGATCTCGTCACATAAATCTGTCTCAAGCATCAAGCTTTGTCCCCTACAAGCATAAAAACACCAACCCTCAAATAAGGATCCAAGTCCAACTGCCTTCGGCTTATCCCACAACCTGAAAATTGCATTAATGATCTTCATTTAACAACAGTGGGGGTCACCCCTGCCAACTTCACACCAACATAGTTCACAACTATCAAAAGCTCATTTGTCACCTCCCCTTTGGTGGCATCCCCACTTACATCACCAACACTTTCACTAGCCTCGGAGACCTATGCGGACCACTCAACCACATAGCTAGTTGCACCATGCTGGGGCGGGATACTTCAACGATGACGCATGAACATCTTGATGTGATCCACCCTGTATACAGCCAAGGCAAGCAGCACAGCCTCAACAGGCTCTTCATTGGGCCTGTCATGTGTCACATCAGACTCCTCGAGTGTCATGTCAAGCACATTATGGGGCCCAGAAGCTTAACATCCCAACCTTACCGAATGGATTTTACCCTGTCGAAACAGCCCAAATCGGTTCATTATTTCTCGTTTTGAATATCCAAATACAACAACATGACCAAAACGCAACTCTAAAGTAACTCAGCAACCTCCCTCTTCATGCGAAAGTTTCAAGTTCCACACAACCTGTTTGTCACATCCGCATACACTCCCTAGGCTAATGAACACATCAGTCCAATCTCCCGGACACACCTATGAAGGATATGGTATAATCCTCAAGCGCATCACAGAAGCATGAGCATCGTATCGAATACGACGAAGAACGACTAGTCGAACTAGTTGTTCTATGCGGCCGAATTTAAAAAAAATCATGCGATGAAACCACATGATCCAAGAATAATTCTCGGATCGTTTCATCTAGAACCACATCAAGTATAAAGGAATACCTCTTGAAGCGTGGTTAATCGAGTCTCTACAAAAAGAGACCTCTTATCTCAAGTCCGATCGTCGGAGAAGACGCTTGCGAGAGTGGGGATGAGCCGCATGATCCTCGCAATCCAACAATTTAATCCAAGCACGATGAACTCCTGATCTTATCGCACGAGATCGAACACCTTCTTCGTGAGCGAAACACTCCAAAGAAGATGGAGAACCGAAGAACGTCGAGGCGGCTGCGCGGGGCGAAGCGTCGACGATGGCTTCTCCTCAAGGTCTTGGTGGACAGCCAACAATGGAGTAGAGAAGAGGGTTGACATGTGGAATCAGAGAGATAGATGTATCTCAATTGCATAACCCTAGAGAGCATGGTATGCCTCTCTATTTATAGGGTTTTGGGATCCATGGATCACAATCCATGGGATACATAAAATCAATGGATGAGATTGATTTATGTTCAATCCAATAGTCAAGATTGTTGTTGCTAAAAGCCAACAACTAATAATTTAATTTAGATTAAATATATTTGATAAAACAAATACAATTCAATCCTAAATTAAATCAAACATATAAGGAGATAATCATCATGGAGATAACATCTCCCCATGAAATATGGTGGACAGCCACCAATTCCATATAGGACTTGGTAGCCGTCCACTTGTTTTCATGTGGAGGCAATCTCATGAAATCTCATGAGATTGCATATCTCCATGAAAATCTCTATTATTTTTCCAACAATTTTTGTTGTGATATATTCCATAAAAATAATTCATAATTAATTTTGAGAATATTGCAATCTTGCCATTGGAAATTTGTAAATCACATTCACAACCCAAAATAAAATATAATTTACATTTTCAATTAATTAGACAATATGTATCCAATAAACATCAATAATTAATTAACAAATATAAATTATAATTAGCTCTCTCTTATACATTATAAATCACATTTATAATATATTATGAATAATTGGATATTGCTATCCGTATTATTCTTATCCACAATAATTAAATCGCATTTAATTATATTGGATAATTTCCACATGAATCAAGATAATTAAATAACATTTAATTATCATTATCTTAATGCTTAGATATAATTCAACTATGGAATTATTCTTGAACACTTTCAAGAATAATGTGATTTCTCCGCAGATACTTAGAGATAAGGACGGGGCGATTGTATTGTTTCACGTATAGTGACTGGGATATTGAGATCACATCTCGAATCCAGATCTCATCGACCTCCCACAGATGCTTGATTGAATTAAGGTCGTAGACATAATCTTCTCATTGTATCTGAATCTCATTCAGATCAATGTCCAATACATGGACTAAGATTATGTCACTTCTCTACTGAGAGGAGTCATTAAAATCCAAACATGTTTCATCACTTCCTTAGAATGGAAGCGTCATTGTTATACAATCATTTATGATCACATCACCCTCTTATTCCCAACACCTGTACATCCTACACATGGAAGGCCGTATTCCGATATATCGGCGATATATCGCCGATATATCGATATCGACATGGGACCGATATCGAAATTGATATATTGATATATCTGATTTCAGGCATTTTCTTCAGAAAGATTCCTAGATATAGCGATACATCGGCGATATATCGATATCGATATGTCTTTCCATGATCCTACATACTGGAAGACATATGGTCATCCTGAAGATATAGATCAATTTTACACTGTCATCTTCAGGATTTGATCACCAAGTTTCTCAATCTTAGTCATTGGGAATTGGTATAGATCATATGCTTTCCCAAAGCATAGATCTTACCTTCAAATGCATGTCATGCTTCCAAAGCATGACGACCACGCATGGAATTTGATCAATCTCAATACCTCATGAGTGAGCTCATGTCTTCCGGTTCACATGTGAACCTGTATGATCCCTTCGAGAGATCGTATTACTCATATGTCCTTACATGCACACCAGCTCGCAGGTGTATAGACCTTGGTTAAGTCATCAACCTATTGATCTGCCAAATGTACACACTCGGACATATAGCAACACACCTGTCTCTGGTCATAGGATGCATGCCTATGTTGTGATAGTGTTCAACATAGGTCTGTGGTTATCTCGATCTCGTTAAGTCAACCCATTGACTCAACTAATCTGACACCTTTGAATCACTATTCACATGCAGAGGACCTGCATCAAGAGGTCGGTCAGATATCAACCAAATGAGAAAGGATTGTCATCTCCTACTCAGGCTGGAGATCATCACTTAACAATCATTTGATGATGCTTGATGAGTCATCTATGTAACTCCTTAGATATTTATCTGTGCATCAACATCTATGATTCCATCAATGAATCAACAGTTGTATGATTGTCAAGCTGGCCATGGTGCATAACCCTTATTGTACAGAGGGACCTTGTAGTACATTCATTCATTCAATCTCATAAAGGGAGTGAAAAATAATCAATAACTTTATTGATAAATCATTTATTACAATAACATTTATTGTATGAATGATTCGCCTCGAGCTCACATTGCTAACAACCTCCTACACCAGCTACATCATATTCTCATCTTCCCATAGTCCAAGCACCCAGAAACTTTACGTACACGGGACTTCTGACTAATTTTTCCAATGTATTTGCAGGCTACATGCAAAACCTAAAATCCAATGCTCAAAGGAATGCATATTTAAGTTTAAAAAAAAGGATATACTTCACGTCTCTTTGGAATTACTCTAAGCTGATCAAGATGACATCTTTCGGTGAACTTTTACATCCGCAAGCGGAAAGAGACGACGACGACAAGAATGGAGTTTACCTGTCGAGTGACGGTTATCTCAGGATAATCCTCGTAGCCGAGAGGGCTCCGATTCCTGTCAGCATTGTCAAAGATGACGGAGACGGTGGCCTTGGTGATGCCGGCCTGCCCCTGCTTGTAGACGAGCTCCTGCAGGTTGGTGGCACGCACCTGCTGGAGGTTGGTGATCCCCAGCACGAAGCAGATGGAGTCAAGGATGTTGGACTTGCCGGAGCCGTTGAGCCCTGTGATGGCATTGAAGAAGGGGTCGAATCCGGGCACGACAGTCCTCGTCGCGTAGGATTTAAAGCCCTCCAAGCAGATCTCCTTGATGTGCATCTCGGCGAATTGCTCTTGACGATGGAAGAACGAAACCCTACTGGAGAGATGGAAGAGATCGGGGAGGAGCTCGGGGTTGGAGCTTGGGAATGGGGGAGGAAGAGATCTGAGGTGGGCGGGATGCCGCCTGGGAATAGGCGGGAAGAGGAGGGAGGCTTTTGGGGTTTTAGTGTTGCAACTGCTGTAGTGGGGGAGGGAGTGAGGGAATTGGGTAATTTGCTTAGAATCAAACTCAACGGTTCCCTAACCCCAGCTTATCTAATCCAAGTGTTCATCCTCCACGAATCTTTGTTGGACTCTTCAACCTTAAATATTATTAAAATTGGCTATTTTTATGTAGCAAATAGATGAATCTTTTGTAGAAAATAATCAAAAATAAATGTGCATTTCAAGGTTTTTGAAATCGAATCGGAAACCTTATTGAAATGGTCGGATCGGGTTGAACCTGGTAATCAAACCGGTTCAACCGGATGATCATGTCGTCATTATTTAAAATCAGATTAAACCGGACCGGTGAAAAAATTGGTTGAACCGTGGCTGCCCCGCCCCCTTTTTCGATGTTTTTTTTAAAATAAAATCATGTATATTCATCCATATATCCCTCCTATATGTCATTCGAATTTTGTCAGAAACAGATACTCCAACGGCTTCCATCCAAACGGGGTCGATTTAAAAAATCCTATTACCGTTAAAAAATGACTGTCTGGATGGAGGCCGTAGGAGTCTCTGTTTCTGACGAAATTCAAATGGCGTATAGGAGGGATATAGGGATGAATATACGTGGCGATATTTTTTGAAAAAAATAAAAAAAACGTCGAAAATGCCGCGGGGGCAGCCCCATTAATCTCATATATATAATATACACTTAATATACTTGAAATATATATAGGGTAAAATGGGGCTGCCCCCAAGGGGTAGCTAACTTAGCTACCCTCGCCCATTTTCTCCATGTTTTTAATTTTTTTTTTGAAAATTTCTTCCATGAATATTTATCACTATATCCCTATATTGTGTCATTAAAATTTCGTGTGAAACAGATACTCCTACGGCCTCCATCCATACAGTCATTTTTTAACGGTAATAGGATTTTTTAAATCGACCCCGTTTGGATGGAGGTCTTAGGAGTCTCTGTATGAAATTTGAATGACATGATATAGGGATTTAATAATGAATTTACACGATTTTAGATTTCAAAAAAAATAAAAAAAATTGTGAAAAGGGGACGGGGGGGCTAAGTTAGCTCCCCCTAGGGGGCATACACATTTTACCCATATATATAATACATAGATAATGTATATATTTCACACTAAACATAAAGTATTGTCTTATACACCATCAAATATCATACATATCATACATATCATATATATACATATTATTTGGATTAGATGCTCTATAACATGATAATAGTTTAATTATATTTAAAACCCACATTCAAAAGGTTGTGTTAATGTAGTTGATTAGTAGTGTGAAATAGGTAACCAAAGGTCATGGGTTCAACTCATTTCCCACTAACAACAAAATTTTTAAATACTTTAAAAATTAAATGCGGTTCAACTTCGGTTGAACCTGGTTAAACCAAGTCAAAAAAATAAGTTGAACCAGACGGGTTGATTAAACTTTAAATAATTGAACCGAACCGGCATAAACCGGTTAACCGGACCAGTCTAGGCCCAGTTCACTAGTCGGACCGGTCGAACCGCCCGGTCCGGTCTGGTTTCAAAAACAATGGTGCATTTGGTACTAAAATGGTATTTTACTAAATAAAAAGTTTCTTCTCCTCTCCGGTTTTAGAACATGTGGTTCTATGTGTAGAGTTTGACACAAATAAAAAATGATGTATTATATAAAATTGCATCAAAAATACAACATGCATACACTACTTTTATATGCCACCATACTCAACTATATGCCAAGTACAAGCATTGAATTAGCTGATGAATCTCGTATTCATCATGCTAAAAGCCACTTATTAAAATCCCTGCTTAAACAAACCAATAAAAATCACATCTAATTCTTTGATTTTATCATGTACTATATTGTATATATATTACCATTAATTTATTGTATTTAATTTCCCTTATTTTTCTGTAATTATTTTAACATGCAAAAATCCCTAAAAATTAGGTAGACACTTTGTCTATAATTCACTGACCTTTAAAACCACTAAAAAATACAAAAACAATTCAAAACCACAAAATCAGTGTTTTTATCCCCTTAAAAATACCCCAAAAATAGTTTTTGTACAGATGACCTTTTTTGGCTTTTTGACCAACATGAAAGTTGTAGATCTCATCGAGACGAGCAACTTTCATGTTTTGACTTTTTCCAAATTCGGCCTCTAACTATTTCTTTTATATTTTTCTTTGTATTTATTTTTAAATTGCTCTGATTGGGCCACGTGGCGCCCTCTAGGCCGCCCACGTGGCCCGCTTCATCTTTCGTCACCCGGCCCTCTCCTGGCCGTTAGATCATTCCATCATCGCCCTCATCCTCACCGTCCATAACCCGCTCTATCTTCCACCGTACGATCGAATCCCCAGATCAAATCTGAGCCGCCCCTTAACGCCTAAACACCAGCCCTCCGATCCTCTTTCCATCCCACGGCGATCCTCGCGCCACGTCACTGATGAATCCACATTTCATCGTCTTTATTCTATCATTTTGGCACCAAAAACCCTAGCAAATGCCTGTAAATACCCTTAAATCGAGCATCTTAGCATTCATACATGTGCATTCAATTAGTGTATAAAATACTGTAATTAAGGCCAAAATTATAGAATAAATAAAGAAAAGAAAAAGAATAAAATATTGTAGATATTTTATGACCCAAAACCCCCGAGACCTAAGCATCTTGATGAATAGGTCGACAAGGAATAAAGTAGGGGGAGATAAGGTCAAAAACACAGTCAAAATACCTATTCATTTTATTCATTTCTTATTCATTTTGGGACCTATTTTTGGTTCCACTTTTTGTACATCAAATAAAGAAACTTTGTACATGAAAGTTGTAGATAATATACTATAGAAAAATACAAAATTGATTTCACAGAAAAATAATGTACAGATAAAAAGTTATGGTCTGAATAAAAATCCAGAACCCCAACTTCCCAGACCCGTATCTCACAAACGAAAACTCCAAATGCAGCATACTCACCTTTAATTGTATATAGAATAAAATAATCTATTCAATGGTGGTGGTTTCGCATTTGGCGGAGCTACGGTTTGAAAGTTGAGTTTTGGACCCTCATTGTACAGTGTACCGAATAAAATATTCAATTTATTATTTATTCATTATTTTTATAATCTTATATTTTTATAATGTTGCAAATATTACTTATAATAATTATGTGCATTAAAATTAGAATAAAAAAACATAAATACAACTCAAATAAAAATACTTGTATACTCAAAACATAGGTATTATACTTATATACATACTTGTATAAACTATATTTATATTTTATTAAATATGCAAAATAAATCAGAAAAATAAAATAAAAATATATTTATGTGTATGAAAGTATTTTATAATTTTATAAAATAATAAGCAAAAATAATAACATTAAAATACACAGAACAAAAATAAAATACTAAAATATATAGATAATATACCTATATAGGGTTAAAAAGGTAACTTGTAAAAATATAAGTCATAAAAATAAATAAAAATCAGAATAAAATACTAAATAAAATTTTGAGCATTTCTCATTTTATAACTTTTATCTAATTCGGCCATTTAGTATTTTAAATAGAATTAATAAAATATTTTTTTAGGGTTTTTCCTGGTTGGTCCACGTGGACCAACCAGGAGGTCAGGACTGTTGACCTAGGTCAACAGTCTGACCTACACCCTGTAGCCCTTGTCAGACCCGCTGTTGACCCCATGTTCACCATTTTTTTCGAGGCACGAGCTTTCATCCTTTGAGCTCAAGTTCTTCTGCAAACTTTTTCCCCTACTACCCATCTTGCTCGCCCAAGGATCTTCTTGGGCTGAGGGCCTCTGAATCGAGCTAGGCGCCTCGTTCTTTCCACCCCCTCGTCAACCATACTTAAGCTCCCCCTTGACCTCCTTTTGAATTTGAACCGCAAATTCCAGCCAAACTTTCCCCCTTGACCTTGCTTTGAGATCCCGGAGATGACAGCTCTGTGGAGCGCTCGTCAGGGCGGTGAACCAGCCAAGTTTGGGGCGTGTTCCAACCTCCGGCGACCGCCGTCGAGGTACCCTCTTCCCTCGCCTGATCTGGGCTCGAGGTTTCCTTTAGTTTTTCGCCATCATTTTATTCCTTGCATTCCCAGCTACCTTTTCCCCCGTTCATCCATTTCATCTGTGCATCGATTCGCCAAATCGAGCATTCGCCGGAGACACCTCCGACCACCGTCGCTCTTTGCGTCCACCGCCGCACATCACGCATCCCTACGCCTCCGCGAGGTCTAGGCAATTTGCCCTGGACCTTTTCACCATTTCTTGCAGGTCAAAGAGCAGCGAACGCACCTGGAAGGCATTTTGCGACCTTCGCCGGAGATACCTGGAGCTGAGAGCTCCGCCCCCTCCACGCCAGCACCCCTACGCCTCTCCGACGAATCAGAGCCTTCCAGTCCATAGAGGGACCTTCCAGGAGTCTGCAGCTCCATTTTGGAGCCCATCCATCGCCTGAGGAGCGAGATCGGAGTCGGGGAAGCGCGCCTTCGCCGGTGCTCTTCCCTGTTCTTCCTCCTCGCTTCTCCACCGTCTGATCGAGCCGTAGCTCCAGGTGATCCACCGACCGTTCGATCAAGCCGCCTCAGCAGCCGTCGATCTCCTCGCGGAGATCTAATCCGAGGCGTCGGATCTGAAGGGGTATCGCGGACCCAGGACACGCCACGTGGATAAGTGGGATTCATCCCACCGTCCGATCTTCCGCCGTCGAGGGTATTTTGCATCCCAGCCCTCGCAATTTTTGTATTTAATATTTAGTATTTAAACTTTTGTCTGTAGCGTAAAAATTTTGGAATATTTGCACAAAGACCCCCATACTTCCAATATTTGCACTTAGGTCCTTCGCCACGTCACCTCACGTGACCTGTATACGTGAGGGGGTGGGCATTTTGCAAGGATACCCTCGATCGTTTGTGTATTTCGTTTTAGTCCTAAAACTTTCATATCAAGTGTAAACTTTTTGGATATTTTGCAAGTAGGCTCCCAGGGTTTTGAAATATTGCGTTTTAGCCCTCGTCAGGCGCGTGCAAGTCACGCGCCCTGGTGGGAAAATTGCTTGCGTGCCCAGGCGGCTTTTGTAATTGCATTTTGGTGCTAGAAATTAAATATTCTGTTCTATATTTTTGTGGAAACTGCATGTTTGCACCTGGATGTTTGAGATATTGCACATTTACCCCTGCCAGGACTGTTTGATGTTTGGATGTTTGCTCTAATTATTTGACCTATCATTTTAACTCCAAAATTTCTCAAATTTTGAACTTAAGTTTCTGGACATGTGTACTTTAACGCCACATATTTAGTTTTTGATTTTACTTGATTTTCATATTTATTAAAAATCAAAAACTTGCTATTTGTGCACTGTCCAGTTTAGAAAATACCAAAAAAATATTAAAACACCTCCAAAAATTCCAAAAAAATTACCTAGTGTCTATTTTATTCTATTTTAGTGTCAGTCCAAAAATCATTAAAAATCTCAAAAGAAAAACACTAAAAATTTAAAAAACCCTCAAAAACTTCAAAAAAATACCCAAAATAGTAGAAAACTCCAAAAATCAAAAACTCAGTTTCTGTGTGTTCCTTATTTTATTCCTTTTACTCGAAAAATAGTGTGAAAAATTTTGGTTATTGGTTGCTATTTTTAAATCCCATTTTACTTACAGCCAGCACTTTTTCCACTGTTTTCCCTTATTTCAGCATTTTAAAATATCAAAAACACCTTGAAAAACCCCCAAAAATCACAAAAACAGTAGAAAACCACAAAAATACCAAAAAGATTTTATTTCTGAATTTTTGGTCATTTTTGCACATTTTTATAAATACTTTATCTTGCCTTTTATTACTTTGCTTATAGTTTCCAATATTGAAAAAGAAAAAAAATATAAAATATAAAATTATAAAAATCAGAAAATCAAAAATCAAAACACAAAATTAAAAATTAAATAAAAATAAAATATATATTAAAATTCAAAACCCACAAAAACATCTTTCCTTGCTTGCTTAGTGTAGACACATCACACACACACTCACTTGAGCACATTTTTGTGAATTGCCCTGCTTGCTCCCTGTGTTCGAACTCTCTGCATACTTGTCACTATACACCATTTGTGCAGAGTTAAAAATAAATTTTGACTCCCCATTAGTTCTAATTTATTGATCTTTAGTGTGGGTTAATTGTTGACTTTAGTCCAGATTTCATTGTGAGTCGTCACAGCGACGGTTGTCTCCGCCTTGTGTGAGACACCATTTTAGACTCCGTGAAATTCGGCTAAATCAAATGGCGCCGTTGCCGGGGAGCAACAGCGAGTAGTTCACATTTTGTTTGATTGTGTGATTGTTTACCATAGCCTTACTTTCTATCTCGTGCAGTTTTGATATATCTTGTTGTGCTATCTGACCATCTCTTTTCTCGTCTTCTTGCGAGGGACCGCGGGGCAAGGCGGATTGCTTAGGTGACCCGGAGCATCCTTGGGAAGCGGAGCCGGCCTTCTTGGGCCAAGCCGGCAGGAGAGAGCAGGAGTGAGAGAAGAGTGATTAGTTAGCTTGCATTTTACTTCTGTGAGAGAGAGACTTTTATAATTTGTAATAATACAGGTACACTTGGACTTTTGGACACTACCGGGCCCAATTTTCAGGTGTTTGTTCACTTGGGGGCTCACCGCGGTTTTTGACGAGTTTTCCTCGCTTGTCATTTTCCGGTTTTGTTTTCATTTTTCACCTTCTTTTGTGGATTGAGCTCTTAGATTTAGGCCTGCTTGATCGATTAACTTAGGTCCAAACACACTAATAACCTTTGCATGTACCTATAGCTCGTATTTGGACTTAGTTAAAAATTAAACAGTTAGCCCCTTATCTCTTAACCCGTGTGCCGTGAGCGAGCCCCATCAAGCGCTACTCCTGAACTCGAGTGTGTCGAGAAGAGGAGGGGTAAGACAAGACCGGACTCTTAGGTTAAAGATAAGTGGCCGACTTGTGGTTCTTCACGCTAGCAGTTGCCTGTTCTAGGACGATTTCCGTTGTGCATATCGGCATATAGATTAGGTTTAAAAATTCTGCTTTGCATCCCGCATGGAGAGAGCTGGGATTCGCTGTAAGTCTTCTAACTTGGCATCCATCATTTAGGCACAAAGGTGAGATTTCCATCTTTGTGCCAACTTGCATGGCTTTTCCGACTCTACTCTCCCTCTGTTTTTGGACAAAGTAGGATCAAGAAAACACAAAAATCGTTAGGCGCTTGTTTGAATCTACTCAAAAGAAGCGATAACACCAAAAAAATTAAAAAAGGGACTGCTAAGAAAACTTGACCAAAAATAAAATCGGTAATTGGATTCATTGCTTGGGGAGAGTAACACCCTCACTTGTATTCAGGTTGCATGGGAAGGTCTCCTTCCAAGTGAGGTGAGCGCTTCGTAAGGATTAGAGCCAAAAACCCAGCTTGTGGCTGCCTTGTGTATCGCCTGGATTTCCGAAGTATTGGCGCTTCTATCGTACGTGGACGAGTAGGGCTTGGTCAACATTGGTGACTCTCTAGTGTGTAGAGCATCGACCTTGTTCGAAGTATCGAGCCTAGGCCACGCCTTCACGGGGGTGTCTGTCTCATCGTCTTGCGTCCGAGTAGGTTCTTGCACGCTCACGGGTGATTCCGTTGCGAGCGAGTTCCGAAGTATCGGTTTCGCCTATTGGCTTCCTCTCTTATTCTTTGGCTGAGTAGGGATCCAGGAAGGGTTACAAGGACCTCAAAAAGTGCAAGCTACAGGTTACACAGGAGGAGGACAAGTACGGGATACTCTTCCGGCAGTACTCTCTCTCCTTTAGACGTAGCGTTCTAAGGACTTGTGAAAAGATAAATTCCTGAATCAAGCTAAAATTGACAAGATAAAAGCCGAACCTTCACGGCTTCACATGTTGAGTTGGTGAACTCACCCCTGCTTTGTGTTTGATTGCTAGATTTGCTTAGGTCAAGATCAAAAACACTGCACAATCGTGCGCAATTTTGTTGCATCTCATTTCACTCTTCTTCTTCTAAACCCCCTCTGCTCTTACCAATAATCAAGATGATGGGACGGAGATCTCTTAGGCCGACCTTGTCGGCACCGCTATCCCGCACTCCTCCTTATTCATCTAGGAATACCTCGGAGAGTCCGCTCTCCGAGCCTGAGTTTACATCCGCCCTGTTCCCCCTCGACCACCCTTCTTATTCTCCTTCCATCAGTCCAAGAGTGTCAGAATTCAGTACATCACAGTGTTCAGCTCATTCGACAGCACCTGAGATGGCCTCTTTTGCTTTTTCAGAAAATCCAGCCATGGCAGACAGAGGCGAGCATGCAGATGATCATGAGCACCCTCCATTCCTATTTGATCAGGCAGCCATCAATAATTCCTTGTTAGCATCCCTGGAGACTATGCAGAGGCAGATCCGTGATCAGGGTACATTCATGGGTGATCTCATGAGGGAGATAGCTCAGATGAGAGAGAACCGAGCTGGCGGAGAAGGTGGTGGAGGAGGAGGACCTGATGCAGGAGGAGCAGATCCAGACGCTGAGAGACCGCCACAGACTATAATGAGGGAATTGCACAATCCAGCCGCATCCCTCACTCACCGGTGGATCAGACTCCCGCCAATCCACGGAGATTTCGAGCTTCGGCCCCACACGATCCAGCTGCTACCCAAGTTTCATGGGTTGCCGACCGAAGAGCCGCACCTCCACCTCCAAGAATTTGAGATGATATGCAGCACCATCCATGATCGGTTGATAACCGAGGACACAATCAAGATGATTGCCTTTCCATTCTCTTTGGTTGATAGAGCCGCATATTGGCTCAAGCATCTTGGGCATTTCGTCGACACATGGGCAGAGCTCCGGACCGCATTTTTGAAGAAATACTATCCTCTCGGCCGGACCAATGCAGCTAGAGCTATGATTAGCAATTTTGTCATGATCCCAAATGAACAATTCCATGAAGCCTGGGATCGATTCAGAGAGCTCATCGACCGGTGTCCACACCACGATATATCCAAGCCCAATCTGGTTCAGAGTTTCTTCTATGGGCTGACACCGGAGCTGCAGGGGCTAGTGAACGCCTCTTGCAGTGGGTCCTATTTCTCCAAGGGAGAAGACGACGTCTGGGCCATCTACGAAGGCATGGCAGAAAACTCTACTGTGATGGCCCAAGCCCGAGTCTACACTCAGCAGAAGCCCCCGCAAGGAGCGGGATCATTTCAGAGGATCGCCCGCATCGATGCCAGTCCCAATACAACGTCGGTAGCCGCAGCCCAAGCCGAATCAGCAGCAGCCGACATGGGCATAATTAGTGAAAAGTTGGACCGCATGGAGATCCTCGAGAAGAAGGAGAATCAAGGTCTAGCCCAGATGGACCTTCTCACCAAAACCATGAGTGACCTGAAGACCCAGATTCTATGTATTCAGGAGGCACAAGCCCATTCTCAACAGCCTCCCAGGTCACAGGTTGCTTCCAGCAGCAGCAATCCCAACCAGGCCTCTACCTCATACCGCCAGGTGAATCACATTCAGGCAGAGCCGGTGCCCTTGCTGCAATACCATCCAGAGCAACCACCATCTCAGGACACGCAGATGGTGGTCTATCAGCCGGAGCACCCACTGGCAGTTCTTCCTCCACCCTCCTTCGAGCAGGAACCGTTGATGGAAGTCAACGGGATTTGGTACGACCGGTACCCTCAGCCCGCAATTCGTAGGGATCACCCCGGATTCCGTTGGGGCAATGGTGGATCCTCATCCCAACAGCACCCTCCTGCTCAAGGACAGCAGAACAGCCAGCCACAGCAGCACAACCAACAGCCCCAGTATGCCTAGACATCTCAGTATCAGAGTGGTCCTCGTCCCTCCTATCAGGGACAGCAGTGGAGGCAGCGACAGCCGCCTCAGCAGTCTTATCACCAGCCTTCCCCCCAGTATCATCAGCAACACCAGCAGCAGCAGCCCCATTTCCAGCAGGGACAGACATCCGGTTCTCAGGGTCCAGCCTTTGAGATCCCGGCCCTCGATGATCTTGCCCGCTTGCTATCTGAACAGCGAGCTTCTTTCAGGCAAGAGATGGATGAATTCCGGCAGGAGATGAGGGACATCATGAAAGGCAAGGCCACCATACCCGCTCAGATCGAACCTAACCCTAATAATCTAAAAAGAAAATCTGAGCAGGTAGAGTTCACCGAGGATACCTCTCCTAGTGATTATTTGAGTGACAAATCTTATTCCTATTATGATGCTGATTTTGTTACTACTAGGAGCGGTAGGATGCCAGCCGGCGGCGCCTCTTCTGAGCGACAACCAGATGCAGGATCAGGAGCGCCAGAGGAGCAGAGGAGCGGTGCTGATGCCGCTAACGATGATGTTGAAGATGGTGGTGCTGATGCCACCAATGATAGAGTCCAGGACGACGGTGCTGATGCCATCGTGATACCAGATACAGACGGTGGTGCTGATGCCACCATTTTGGACGATGAATCAGAGCGCGGTGCTGATGCCGCGAAGACCGGTGATAGTGGTGGTGCTGAGGCCACCACATCTACTTTTGTTGAGCCACCAACTGTGATGTTACCACATTTTGTACCTAGAGACTGTGGGAACAAAAAGAAAAACAAAAATATGAATAAAGGAAAGGCTTCTGTTCACATTGCGGATCCATATGTGTTGCATGATGATGGTTGTGTGGATCCTTCTTCTCCACAGGCACAGGAACCGATTCCTGGTCCTCCATCTGAGGAGGGCACTACCATCCCCTTTCCCGACGCACTCCGCCGAGTGAAAGGGAATAAAAAGGAAAATCAAAAAAAGAACCAGCAGGTAGAGTTCGGCAACGAAATGATTGACAGATTTCACATTCAGCTGACTCTACGGGAAGCATTTGAGCATATTCCCTTCTTCAAAAAGAACTTGAAAGAGACAACTACTGTTCGAAGGAAGAAGAGGCACAGAGATCAAATCCATATGCTCACTCATGACGCGTGTTGCATCATCCAGAACAAGCTGCCAGCCAAGCGACCAGACGCAGGAGCTCCCTATGTCAGATGCGAGATTCAGGAGCAGCAGTTTGATCGTACTCTATTAGACAGCGGCTCTTCAATTAACCTCCTTCCGGCAGCCTTACTCAAGCAGTTCGAGTTTGGCCCTCTTCTTCGAAGCAGAACGGTCCTTCAGTTTGCTGATAGGTCGATTAAGAGGCCGAAGGGGTTATTGAAAGACGTGGTCGTTACCATTCAGGGCCTGAAATTCCCCGTGGACTTCGTTGTGTTGGACATGGAGATCCCTGAGTCGGTAGCTGATGCCCCCATCATTCTCGGACGTCCATTCTTGGCCACTGCCAAGGCGGTGACCGACCATGATAGTGGGAAGGTATGTTTTCGCGTAGAGGGCGAAACCATACAAATAGAGACGATCGAAGAGATCAGAGCTAGAGAGTTAGAGTGCTCCGAGCAGTCCAGCGAAGCCGCGCAGATGACAGAGGAGGAGCTAGACATTCACCAGGTCTGTGATTTTGAGATGACTGATGATGAATCCAATTGGAAAGATCTTGTAGCACCGACCCTCGCATTGCCTACAGATTCACTATATCTCAAGCTCATGGCAGTCGAGAGCCGGGAGAGCACATCCCTGGAGGAGGATACATCTGAAGCTGACAGTGTTGTGATGAGTGGTGCAGATGAGTTCCATTCTTGCTCATCTTCTTCTGATCCCTCGGATTCAGACATTGACTGGGATGATTTTGATGAATACTTACCTTGTCTGATTCCTTCCGAGCCGACAACCATGACAGAGTGCGAGCCAGTACAGTTTATTGATGATTTAGTGGGCCGCCTTTCGTCAGAGATTCATGCAGAGCGAGAGTTCTCCCATGCAGACCTGGTAGCATTTACACAGACATATCAGAAACCAGATCTGCCACCTCCCAGTTGTCCAGAACGGAAACCTCTTCCGCAGTCAATGAAGTATAAATTCCTTGCGGGTGAGCCAGAAATGTACCCAGTCATTATCTCAGCAGATTTGACTGGAGAGCAAGAATCTCGTCTGATGGAGGTTCTTGAAAGAAACTGCAAGGCAATCGGTTGGAGTATAGCTGATCTCCAGGGACTGAGCCCAAATCTTTGCTCTCACCACATCTATCTTGAGGATAACGCTAAGCCGTCGCGTGAGTTCCAACGATGGCTGAACCCGAATCTTCGAGATGTAGTCATGAAAGAAATTTCCAAGTGGTGGAGCGCCGATTTCATCTATCCCATCTCCGACTCCAAATGGGTAAGTCCGTTACATGTGGTACCCAAGAAGACGGGTATCACTACAATTGTTAATGAGTCTGGAGAGGAGATCGCTACCCGAGTACCAACTTCTTGGAGGGTCTGTGTGGACTACAGACGACTGAATGAGGCCACCAAGAAGGATCACTTCCCGCTACCATTCATTGATCAGATTATCGAGCGGTTAGCCGGTAAGAGTCATTACTGCTTTCTGGATGGGTACTCTGGATACAATCAAGTGGCCATTGCGCCCGAAGACCAGGAGAAAACGACATTCACCTGTCCGTTTGGGACTTATGCTTTCAGACGGATGCCCTTTGGTCTATGTAACGCTCCTGCGACATTCCAAAGGTGCATGTTGTCCATCTTCTCGGACATGGTGGGTGACTGTTTAGAGGTCTTCATGGATGACTTCTCGGTCTATGGCGACGGGTTCGATGCTTGTCTTGACTGCCTAGACCGTGTGCTGAAGCGCTGCATTGAGGTCAATCTTGTCTTATCCTGGGAGAAGAGTCATTTCATGATGACTCAAGGGACGGTCCTTGGTCATATCGTCTCCAACAGGGGCATGGAGGTCGATCCAGCTAAGGTGGACATCATCAGAAAACTCAATCCGCCGTCCAATCTGCGTCAGTTACGGTCTTTTCTGGGGCATGTCGGTTTCTACCGACGGTTCATTCAGGACTTCAGTCGAATTGCCCGACCGCTCACTGACTTGCTGACCAAAGACACCGAGTTTATTGTTAATGATAAGTGTCTTAAATCATTTGAGACTCTCAAGAACATGGTTGTTTCAGCTCCTGTCCTTCAGCCACCCGATTGGTCTCTGCCATTCGAGATCATGACGGATGCTTCAGATTTTGCCGTTGGGGCTGTGCTCGGACAGAGGAGGGATGGTTTACCCTTTGCCATTCACTACGCTAGCCGGACTTTGGATAGTCTTTGCTCTTGATAAGTATCGATCGTATATTCTCGGATCTAGAGTGACCATTTACACTGATCATACCGCCATCCGATATTTAATGGCTAAGAAGGATGCCAAAGCACGTCTCACCAGATGGATCCTTTTACTCCAGGAATTTGATATTGAAATTAAGGATAAGCCTGGAGTCAAGAATGTGGTGGCGGATCATCTCTCCAGATTGGAGAATCTTGAAGAATTTGAGCCCAGCGCACCTATCACAGAGACATTTCCAGATGAGGTGATCTTGGCTGTCACCTCACTCCCATGGTATGCTGACTTTGTAAACTATCTTGTTGCCAAGACAGTCCCTCAGGGTTGGCCCAGGCAGAAACTTGAGACCTTCCTAGCTAAGGCCAAGTTTTACCATTGGGAGGATCCCGTCCTTTATCATGAAGGAGGGGATAGTATCTAGAGGAGGTGCATTCCTCAAGAAGAGCAGCATAGCGTCCTCACATACTGCCACAAGCTTGAGGCAGGAGGACATCATTCTGGAAAAAGGACAGTACAGAAGGTGCTTCAATCCGGCCTATGGTGGCCTACTCTCTTCAAGGATTCTGATGAGTTCGTGAAGAGATGTACTGACTGTCAGAAAATGGGAACCTGCGGACAGAGAGACATGATGCCCATGCAACCCATTCACTTCTGTGAGGTTTTTGATGCATGGGGATTGACTTCATGGGCCCATTTCCTAAGAGTCAGGGATTCGAGCATATTTTGCTCGCTGTGGATTATGTCAGCCGATGGGTTGAGGCCATCCCCGCCCGAGCCGCAGATGCTAAAACCGTTTGCAAATTTTTGAGGAGAAATATCATTTCACGGTTCGGAGTACCTAGAGTCTTGATTTCAGACGGGGGGTCTCACTTCATCAATGACAAAGTCAGGGCCCTTGCAGACGAGTTCGGCATTGACCATCGGGTTGCCACTCCTTACCACCCTCAGACTAATGGTCTTGCCGAAGTATCGAATAGGGAGATAAAGACTATCTTGCAGAAAGTTGTCCGCCCAGACCGAAAGGATTGGTCTCAGCTTTTGGACTCGGTCTTGTGGGCCTATCGGACTTCTTTCAAGAATCCATTGGGGACATCTCCCTTTCGTCTCGTCTATGGCAAGCCGTGCTATTTGCCAGTGGAGATCAAGCATAAATCTTTTTGGGCAGTTACTGAGTTGCTTCTAGATCCCGAGAGTATAGGAGAACAGAGAAGAGCTTAATTGGCAGCCCTGGAGGAACTTAGAGACACAGCCTTTTCGAACAGCTTACAGTACAAAGAGAAAGTGAAGACATGGCACGATTCGCATATCAGCCATAAACAGTTTGAGCCAGATCAGAGAGTATGGTTGTTTGATTCCAGGCTGAAATTATTCCCAGGGAAATTACAGAGCAAGTGGAAAGGACCGTATGTGGTCAGGAAGGTACATGACAATGGCAGCATCGACATATCCGAACCGTCATCTTCCTCTACCTTCCGCGTCAATGGTCAACGCTTGAAATTATATCTTGATCATGATCCGCCGACCATTGACGTTGCCCCCATTTTTCTGGTATGAGATGTGTCCGTTGACTCTCGTCATCTACATCTCATACATGGTGATCAATTCTACCTTCCGCTGTATAGATCCATCTGTTTATATCACTCTGTTGTCTGTTGATTTATTTTCTTCTTTTCTTCTTTTCTTCTTTTCCATCTCTATCTTCTTTATCTATCAAAAAGGTGCCGCCCTTGTAGACAGTTTTCCATACTTAGGACGTACTTTGTCCTAAGTATAGGGGGGTGTGCACCCCGAGTATTTCCATTATTTGATCCTCTCCATTGTCTCCTCTTCTTATCTATACCTAGAGATATCTTACCCTAAGTATAGGGGGAGACAACCTGAGTACGATCTGTTCACTCCCACCCTTGACCCTCCCTGCGTTGTGTACAGTCTGCTATACTTAGGATTATTTGATCCTAAGTATAGTTCTCATTCATTGATTCATTCATTCTTTAGACTTGCCTATACTTAGTACGAGTTATGTCTTCTCTTTTCTCTCCGCTCTATGAGGACATAGCTCAAGCTAAGTATAGGGGGGTCGTATATACTGTGTATATACTTTAGCCATAACTCGTACTTTCATATTTTCGTAATAATATGGTTAATAATTCTTTAAAATTCAGTAAAAATCCTTAATAAAAAGATGTGGTTATTCCTCAAATTCTTTTTGTATTTACTGATTAATAAATCAGGTGAAAATGTTTTTTGCAAAATGTTTGAAAAATAGTTTGAAAATCTTTGTGAACATCTATTAAAAACTATTTTGAAAATATTTTGTTACATGTTTTCAACCTTTGTAAAAATGTGTGGTTTGTAAAACTTCTGTTCTTTGTGTGAAATAAAATGTTTGAAAAATGATTTGCAAATGGTTTGAAAAATGGTTGCAAAAATATGTTGAAAAACCTATCTATACTGTTTTGAAAACCTTTGCAAAATGATTTTCAAATGTGTGTACATGTTTGTAAAATGTTTGTAAAAATTATTTTGGACTATAGTTTTCAAAAACTGTGTGAAAAGCTTGTGTCAAATAAGTTTGAGGAATACTAACATCACACCAAAATCCACTACCTATATATATGTATAAAATTGATCACTTACCCTTGTAAATTCTTAAAATCCATTTCTTGTATATATAAGAAGCACTCCCGTATACATATTTTCACCTAGTTTTTAGCCAAAACTTTTTGTTTTCAAAAATCCCAAAAACATTTGCAAAATTAAAAATCCAAAAACATTTGAAAAATCTTTTTGAAAAATACAAAAAAAATGCATATGCATCATCATCATCTTTTCAAAAATCCATAAAAAGTTCAAAATCTTGAAAATTGCATCACAAAAATATTTTCTGCATTGCATTGCATAGCATTCGCATTTTTCGGATTGAGTTTGATAGTTGAACAAGTCTAAGTAAAATCCGGAGATTGGAGCTTGATTGGACCTTATAATTTACCTAATAACAGGAACCTTATAGGAACCAGGTTTGAGGTACTTCAGGTCTAGTTGACTTAATTCTTTGAGGATCACGGGACTTGGTTCAATGGATTCTTGACTGCCTAAGTAGAGTATTTCGGAGCACACGCACGACTCTTGTTGATAATGACCTAACTTGGACACCTGCACCTTTCACATAGCTCTCCACGGATGAGGTAGTAAGGAGGCAGCTTCCTTTAGCTTGGGGTAGCATATGAGGGTAGTACTTCTAGGCGGAACCTCTCTTCTTCTTATAGTGAAGGAAGTGCACCTCAACTTGGTCTAGTGGTAATGAAGGCTAAAGACAGAAGCCGTGGGTTGCAATAAAGCTTCAAAAGAGGGATAGTCTACTGGCTCAAGAGGAAAATTTCTTGTATATATGCTGCACCATGTAGATATGTTGTACAGATGCAATTGAAAAAAAAAGAGAGAGAACTCCAAAAAAGTGGTGGGTCGGATTGAAAATTTAATAACCCCACCGGAGTGTATATAGTCCAATAAAGCAAAAGCTTATGGTATCCATGTCACATCTCATGAAGCTTGCAGCGGGAGACTTGGCTACACTGGCTGAGCTTCCAAAAGTCTATACCTCTTCCCCCTCTTCTTGAGCCGGTTGCACTTGAACTTAGAAGGGAATACCCCGCTTCTCGAGGAAAGAGTTGCTAGACCGAGGCATTAGAGTTACCAGGTTGGGGGAGGTTGTTTCTTTGTCACTTCTGAGGTGGGGAGCTACATATCACTTACACTGTACAAGTCAGATTCATAGTCATAAGAGTTTGCGTATGAGTTGAAGTATTTCTGACCTGGCTATTGAGGAGACTTGGACAGAGTTTTGGGATTCTCAAGGACTGTTGGATTTCAAATTCGGTTCCCATTAAGGTTCCGACCGCACTAAAATTCTCAAGGTCCGACTTAAGCTCCACACTTTGATTTTATAAAGACAAGTTTAATAATCAAACTTAATCCAACTTTCTTCTTTTTCTTTTCTTTCTTTTTCTTTCAGCACTTATTGCACAAGTGTTTGCTAGGGACTAGCAAAGGTAAAGTATAGGGGGATGATGAATCCACATTTCATCATCTTTATTCTATCATTTTGGCACCAAAAATCCTAGCAAATGCCTGTAAATACCCTTAAATCGAGCATCTTAGCATTCATACATGTGCATTCAATTAGTGTATAAAATACTGTAATTAAGGCCAAAATTATAGAATAAATAAAGAAAAGAAAAAGAATAAAATATTGTAGATATTTTATGACCCAAAACCCCCGAGACCTAAGCATCTTGATGAATAGGTCGACAAGGAATAAAGTAGGGGGAGATAAGGTCAAAAACACAGTCAAAATACCTATTCATTTTATTCATTTCTTATTCATTTTGGGACCTATTTTTGGTTCCACTTTTTGTACATCAAATAAAGAAACTTTGTACATGAAAGTTGTAGATAATATACTATAGAAAAATACAAAATTGATTTCACAGAAAAATAATGTACAGATAAAAAGTTATGGTCTGAATAAAAATCCAGAACCCCAACTTCCCAGACCCGTATCTCACAAACGAAAACTCCAAATGCAGCATACTCACCTTTAATTGTATATAGAATAAAATAATCTATTCAATGGTGGTGGTTTCGCATTTGGCGGAGCTACGGTTTGAAAGTTGAGTTTTGGACCCTCATTGTACAGTGTACCGAATAAAATATTCAATTTATTATTTATTCATTATTTTTATAATCTTATATTTTTATAATGTTGCAAATATTACTTATAATAATTATGTTCATTAAAATTAGAATAAAAAAACATAAATACAACTCAAATAAAAATACTTGTATACTCAAAACATAGGTATTATACTTATATACATACATGTATAAACTATATTTATATTTTATTAAATATGCAAAATAAATCAGAAAAATAAAATAAAAATATATTTATGTGTATGAAAGTATTTTATAATTTTATAAAATAATAAGCAAAAATAATAACATTAAAATACACAGAACAAAAATAAAATACTAAAATATATAGATAATATACCTATATAGGGTTAAAAAGGTAACTTGTAAAAATATAAGTCATAAAAATAAATAAAAATCAGAATAAAATACTAAATAAAATTTTGAGCATTTCTCATTTTATAACTTTTATCTAATTCGGCCATTTAGTATTTTAAATAGAATTAATAAAATATTTTTTTAGGGTTTTTCCTGGTTGGTCCACGTGGACCAACCAGGAGGTCAGGACTGTTGACCTAGGTCAACAGTCTGACCTACACCCGTGTAGCCCTTGTCAGACCCGCTGTTGACCCCATGTTCACCATTTTTTTCGAGGCACGAGCTTTCATCCTTTGAGCTCAAGTTCTTCTGCAAACTTTTTCCCCTACTACCCATCTTGCTCGCCCAAGGATCTTCTTGGGCTGAGGGCCTCTGAATCGAGCTAGGCGCCTCGTTCTTTCCACCCCCTCGTCAACCATACTTAAGCTCCCCCTTGACCTCCTTTTGAATTTGAACCGCAAATTCCAGCCAAACTTTCCCCCTTGACCTTGCTTTGAGATCCCGGAGGTGACAGCTCTGTGGAGCGCTCGTCAGGGCGGTGAACCAGCCAAGTTTGGGGCGTGTTCCAACCTCCGGCGACCGCCGTCGAGGTACCCTCTTCCCTCGCCTGATCTGGGCTCAAGGTCGTATCATTCCTTTAGTTTTTCGCCATCATTTTATTCCTTGCATTCCCAGCTACCTTTTCCCCCGTTCATCCATTTCATCTGTGCATCGATTCGCCAAATCGAGCATTCGCCGCAGACACCTCCGACCATCGTCGCTCTTTGCGTCCACCGCCGCACATCACGCATCCCTACGCCTCCGCGAGGTCAAGGCAATTTGCCCTGGACCTTTTCACCATTTCTTGCAGGTCAAAGAGCAGCGAACGCACCTGGAAGGCATTTTGCGACCTTCGTCGGAGATACCTGGAGCTGAGAGCTCCGCCGCCTCCGCGCCAGCACCCCTACGCCTCTCCGACGAATCAGAGCCTTCCAGTCCATAGAGGGACCTTCCAGGAGTCTGCAGCTCCATTTTGGAGCCCATCCATCGCCTGAGGAGCGAGATCGGAGTCGGGGAAGCGCGCCTTCGCCGGTGCTCTTCCCTGTTCTTCCTCCTCGCTTCTCCACCGTCTGATCGAGCCGCAGCTCCAGGTGATCCACCGACCGTTCGATCAAGCCGCCTCAGCAGCCGTCGATCTCCTCACGGAGATCTAATCCGAGGCGTCGGATCTGAAGGGGTATCGCGGACCCAGGACACGCCACGTGGATAAGTGGGATTCATCCCACCGTCCGATCTTCCGCCGTCGAGGGTATTTTGCATCCCAGCCCTCGCAATTTTTGTATTTAATATTTAGTATTTAAACTTTTGTCTGTAGCGTAAAAAATTTTGGAATATTTGCACAAAGACCCCCATACTTCCAATATTTGCACTTAGGTCCTTCGCCACGTCACCTCACGTGACCTGTACACGTGAGGGGGTGGGCATTTTGCAAGGATACCCTCGATCGTTTGTGTATTTCGTTTTAGTCCTAAAACTTTCATATCAAGTGTAAACTTTTTGGATATTTTGCAAGTAGGCTCCCAGGGTTTTGAAATATTGCGTTTTAGCCCTCGTCAGGCGCGTGCAAGTCACGCGCCCTGGTGGGAAAATTGCTTGCGTGCCCAGGCGGCTTTTGTAATTGCATTTTGGTGCTAGAAATTAAATATTCTGTTCTATATTTTTGTGGAAACTGCATGTTTGCACCTGGATGTTTGAGATATTGCACATTTACCCCTGCCAGGACTGTTTGATGTTTGGATGTTTGCTCTAATTATTTGACCTATCATTTTAACTCCAAAATTTCTCAAATTTTGAACTTAAGTTTCTGGACATGTGTACTTTAACGCCACATATTTAGTTTTTGATTTTACTTGATTTTCATATTTATTAAAAATCAAAAACTTGCTATTTGTGCACTGTCCAGTTTAGAAAATACCAAAAAAATATTAAAACACCTCCAAAAATTCCAAAAAAATTACCTAGTGTCTATTTTATTCTATTTTAGTGTCAGTCCAAAAATCATTAAAAATCTCAAAAGAAAAACACTAAAAATTTAAAAAACCCTCAAAAAACTTCAAAAAAAATACCCAAAATAGTAGAAAACTCCAAAAATCAAAACTCAGTTTCTGTGTGTTCCTTATTTTATTCCTTTTACTCGAAAAATAGTGTGAAAAATTTTGGTTACTGGTTGCTATTTTTAAATCCCATTTTACTTACAGCCAGCACTTTTTTCCACTGTTTTCCCTTATTTCAGCATTTTAAAATACCAAAAACACCTTGAAAAACCCCCAAAAATCACAAAAACAGTAGAAAACCACAAAAATACCAAAAAGATTTTATTTCTGAATTCTTGGTCATTTTTGCACATTTTTTATAAATACTTTATCTTGCCTTTTATTACTTTGCTTATAGTTTTCCCAATATTGAAAAAGAAAAAAAAATATAAAATATAAAATATAAAAATCAGAAAATCAAAATCAAAACACAAAAATTAAAAATTAAATAAAAATAAAATATATATTAAAATTCAAAACCCACAAAAACATCTTTCCTTGCTTGCTTAGTGTAGACACATCACACACACACTCACTTGAGCACATTTTTGTGAATTGCCCTGCTTGCTCCCTGTGTTCGAACTCTCTGCATACTTGTCACTATACACCATTTGTGCAGAGTTAAAAATAAATTTTGACTCCCCATTAGTTCTAATTTATTGATCTTTAGTGTGGGTTAATTGTTGACTTTAGTCCAGATTTCATTGTGAGTCGTCACAGCGACGGTTGTCTCCGCCTTGTGTGAGACACCATTTTAGACTCCGTGAAATTCGGCTAAATCAGTCACCCTATCTCCTTAGCCGTCTGATCTCACTAGAATCAAACGGATGTCCGCCCTCCACGACACCCCTTCAAGCCTCGCCGTTTGATCTTCCTCTCCTAGTCATCTAAACCGATCAATGGCGCCTAATCCCCACCGTCGGATCAGATCTTTTGATCTGATCCTAACCCTCCGTTCGCGCCCTCATCCTACCCGTTGGATCGCTAGATCCAACGGTTGATCGATCGTCTCCTACCTCCCGAGTACCTCACCCTCCAACCGTTACATCAGGTGAATCCTGCGCCCCCTTCCTATTTTAGAAGGCGCTCCAGCCACCCACCTCCTCTCGTAACGCCTCCCTCTCGTAGCCCAATCCCCCGCCTTCCTCGCACGACCTTCCTTACTCACCGCCATTACGCCCGGCCATCAAAATCTCCACTCGAAACCCCCCTCCGACCCACGTAACCGTCGACCTCCTCCACCTTTAAATAGCCATCCTCCGCTACCACCATCGCGGTCCACCATTCTTGGGCTTTTCCCTAGCTTCCTCCGCCCCTCCGGTGACAGCGGAGGGGCAGAAAGTCGAGGCGATAATGGGGCTGGCCCGGTGTTGACCCACGGCGGTGCTCCGCCGTGCCCCGGTGTCTCCGACACCACTTAGCTCCGAGGACCGCAGCTGGCCTCGCGGGCGACGACCCGAGGACCACCCAGGTCCTCCGCCCAAGCTGTTCCCTCCGCCAACACCTCGCTCCGGCGAGGTGAGTTTTGTTAATTCTTTTCTTAATTTTTCCGACTCCATAAACCACAGTTACCCTCATCCGATCAACCTACCATCTCCGCTCGACCACCCTCGTTTTCGCCGACCCATCTCCCTTTCTCCAAAACCTCCCCCGCTCCGATTCCCCTCTCCTCCAGCTCCGCCGGAGGAGATGACCTCAGGCCACCATTCCCGTCGCTTCACGACCGTCCACTCGCTTCACCTCTCACTCACACGCATTCGCACAAGCTTCGGCTATCTCTAACGCTTGCAGGTACTTCATTGGCCGGAGTCTGCATCGGACCACCTTCAAGCATATCTTCTCCGGTGAGGCTTCCCCGCCCTCGACCTCCTGATCATCCCCGGAGCCTCGCCTAGACTCCAAGACCTCCGCCACACTTCCAGAAAGCTTCCATGAACCTCAGATAGCCACGCAAGGGGTGGCGGAGTCCACAGAGGTTCGCCGGAGCACAGCCTCCTCCGGTGGCCCGCGGTGGAGGAGGAAGCACAGTTGCCGTCCGATCTACGGGATCGGGCGGGTAGGATGATGCCACGTGGCGACATCAGATGCCACCCGAGCCACCACTCTGAACCTATAGGCTCGGGTGAACCGAGCCTGCGCCGAACCTCCAGAAGAGTTTACGTGGATCGAACCTGCAGGGAGCACCCGAGCTTGGGCCCTCACGTGCACCGTACGTGAGGGCGTGGGTAATTTACACGAAGGACCCCGGTATTTTTGGTAATTGCAGAATGGTCCTCCAGGCGCGTGCTCCACGTGTGCACCTGGGGTATTTTACAGGGAAGCCCTCAAGGTTTGGAAGAATTACAAAAAGGCCCGTGCGCGCATGGGAAAAATTACTCAAAGGCCCAGGCGGTTTTCGGTATTTACATTTAGGTCCTTCTAGGGACCTAAATGTAATAGTTATCCTTTATTTTTCTTGCATTTTTATTACATTTATGCCCTTGCACTGTTTTTAGCATAACTTGAGCATCGTAGGTCCAAATTGCATGATTTTAGTGTCGTTTTGATCCTTATTTTGTCCTCTATATTTTAGCATGCTTATTGTCTCAATTGCTCCTGTTTAATTAAAGTGAATTTTTATGAGGAAAGTGAGACCATGCTCTACTTGTCTTGCTTGATTGAATGACCAATTTTTAGTGATGTGTTCAGATTGACGCTAATTTCATTATATATTCTGATGCTCATAATTTTAGGGTATAATTGTAGACTTTCATCTGTAAATAACTTCTCTTGCATATTCATCCATGCATCTCTTTATAACTTGCATAAAAACAAAATAAAAAATGCATGCATCATGGCATCGCCTTGTAAATAGCATAGTTTTGCATAATTTGCATATGGACCTGAAATTGAGATTAAATCACAGTGAACCTCATGAATCAAAATTCAATACTCAGATTAGGCTGCCGTATCCCTGTGTTCGACCTTGGTACACTTACCAAGCATAAATATTCCACAGCATTCAAAGACTGTGGTTTTTGCTGAACCAAATTTGCCTCCTGTACTACGACAATTAGCGATAATTAAAGAGGCAAATTTTACGTTCATCAAATGGCGCCGTTGCCGGGGATGCGGCTTAGCTTAATTTTTTTGATTTTGATTTTTTATTAATTTCAAAAATTTGGTCCTCATCTCATGCATCATTTCTTTGCACATTATTTGTTGATTTAATTTCTTTGAGATTCTAACTTTTCTCTTTTGTGGCAGGGCCCATGAAAATCGGGGACGCCTGATCGTCATGGAGGCGCAAAGTCGGGAGCTTCCACTGAAGAGGCCGCAAAAGAGGCCGTGAAGAAATTCTAGGATTTTTATCAGTCAAATTGCATTGCATGTTGTAAAAAAAAAGAAAAAAAAAAGAAAAAAAAGAAAAAAAAAGAAAAAAAACATTGCATCTGCATATTTATTTTCAGTCTTGCATATTATACTAAAAAAAATCCCCCCCACTCACACACACACACCTACATGCACATACTCACCCCCACCCCCCTGTATATTTCATTCTCTCTCTCTCTCTCTATCTCTCTCTCTCTCTGTGTGTGTGTATCTATTCTTCTCGAACCCCTCCCCCTCACCCTTGTATCATAGAACCCCCCCTAACGCAGACCTTACTTAGGCTATTTGTAGCCTAAGTATAGGGGGGACCTGCCTGTTCTTCCTTCCCTCATCCCGTCTTCTTGTACTTAGGCCAATTTTGGCCTAAGTATAGGGGGACCCCCCTCCTCAGTTCCGCTATATCACCCTGTACTTGAACCGAGCCTTGGCTTCATGGCACTTGTGCTATGAGGACATAGCAAATTTTAGGTATAGGGGGGTATACCATATATTATTGTATATTACTTTAGCCTTAGCTCGCGTTTTTAAAACTTTTTAAAATTTTATTTTTCGGGCTGGGTTTTGGTAACCTTGGGAACTGAGTAAAAAACCTGTAAAAAAATTAAAATTGAGGGATTAATTTTTGTAAATAATCCTTTTCAAAAAAAACTTTAAAACCCATAAAAATCTGCAAAAATAAAAAATCACACAAAAATTCACTAACCTAAGGAGTTGGTATATTCCTGACACATTCCCATTCACTCAAGGCTTGAGGATTTTGAGGACACTGGATTTCTGTGATCTTGAGAGTCTGAGTTAACATACCATAGTCATTAGGGTTTTTAAGACTTAAAATATCCACACTCCTCTGGTTTGAAAGATTTGAGTGCTATATTGCACTCTTTATCTCTACTTTCAAGAAAATATGATCAGCACAGCCACTTCCACAACTGCATGATTGATGAGCTGAGATGAGATATCACTTGAGGAAATAGGACCATAGATTTAAGTTTAGACCCGATCTAATGATATTAGAGGATGGGATAAAGTTAATGAAGGCTTCAGAAAACCTGAGTGTCAGCAAAATCCCTAGCCAGTATGTGAACAAGATTCATATGCTATCTCTTTGATATTTACCTAAAAGTGCCAGGGTGTGATGAAACTTAAAGGAATTTGTTGATCAGTGTGCGCCAATCTCTTGGTAAAAGCAGTGGAGCTAGCCAACAAAAGAAATGAAATGTCAAAGAAAAGCTCTAAATCCAAAGTAAAATTCCAAATGAGCTTCTACCAATGGCGAGCGCTCCCAAATATTTTCAAAGTGTCCACTTGGACCAAGCGCTAATTAGGACCAGGAGTCGGGCTGACACCAAAAAAGGGCTCTGCATCGTAAATGCTACAAGTCTGGGTGTCGAAGGTATCTTAGATACTCAAAAGAGACACACCCCGGTGTATTCCCAGAAAAACAAGTGCAGACGACTCCAACTCTCTTGACGGACACATTGATCAACAAAATAATAATATACATGTGTTGAGTAAAAGGCACTCGAGAGGCCCCTTGTTCCAATGTGAGGGTGAGAAAAATAGACACAATCCCATGTCCTTCCATCATCTAGCCGTCCATCAACATTTCAAAGTCTGACAAACTAATGAGACGGTGGACTAAAGCAAGAGTAGACTTATTCCCTAGTATTGAGGATTAGGTCTAGAGGAAGATCTTTGGGACTGGAACTTTGGATGATGCATCGACTCTGCTCTCATGAAATGCAGTACACTAAATGTCATATCCTTATATTATATGTACAAAAAGAGAGTCTGATAATCAGAGAAGTTGGAATCCTTCTGACTAAGGCTTGGATAAACCTGGAATTTTAGTATTACTTAGGTCAAGAGTCTTTGAAAGATCAAACCTTGTAAATTTCACGTGCACTGTCAGGAATTAATCCGACTCCTTCATTCTTTAAACGCTCGAGGACGAGCATAGTTTAAGTATAGGGGTATGATGAATCTCGTATTCATCATGCTAAAAGCCACTTATTAAAATCCCTGCTTAAACAAACCAATAAAAAATCACCTCTAATTCTTTGATTTTATCATGTACTATATTGTATATATATTACCATTAATTTATTGTATTTAATTTCCCTTATTTTTCTGTAATTATTTTAACATGCAAAAATCCCTAAAAATTAGGTAGACACTTTGTCTATAATTCACTGACCTTTAAAACCACTAAAAAATACGAAAACAATTAAAAACCACAAAATCGGTGTTTTTATCCCCTTAAAAATACCCCCAAAAATAGTTTTTGTACAGATGACCTCTTTTGGCTTTTTGACCAACATGAAAGTTGTAGATCTCATCGAGACGAGCAACTTTCATGTTTTGACTTTTTTCAAATTCGGCCTCTAACTATTTCTTTTATATTTTTCTTTGTATTTATTTTTAAATTGCTCTGATTGGGCCACGTGGCGCCCTCTGGGCCGCCCACGTGGCCCGCTTCATCTTCCGCCACCCGGCCCTCTCCTGGGCCGTTAGATCATTCCATCATCGCCCTCATCACCCGTCCATAAACCCGCTCTATCTTCCACCGTACGATCGAATCCCCAGATCAAATCTGAGCCGCCCCTTAAGCGCCTAAACACCAGCCCTCCGATCCTCTTTCCATCCCACGTCGATCCTCGCGCCACGTCACCCTATCTCCTTAGCCGTCTGATCTCACTAGAATCAAACAGATGTCCGCCCTCCACGACACCACTTCAAGCCTCGCCGTTTGATCTTCCTCTCCTAGTCATCTAAACCGATCAATGGCGCCTAATCCCCACCGTCGGATCAGATCTTTTGATCTGATCCTAACCCTCCATTCACGCCCTCATCCTACCCGTTGGATCGCTAGATCCAACGGTTGATCGATCGTCTCCTACCTCCCGAGTACCTCACCCTCCCAACCGTTACATCAGGTGAAACCTCCGCCCCTTCCTATTTTAGAAGGCGCTCCAGCCACCCACCTCCTCTCGTAATGCCTCCCTCTCGCAGCCCAATCCCCCGCCTTCCTCGCACGACCTTCCTTCCTCGCCGCCATTACGCCCAGCCATCAAAATCTCCACTCGAACCCCCCTCCGACCCACGTAACCATCGACCTCCTCCACCTTTAAATAGCCATCCTCCGCTACCACCATCGCGGTCCACCATTCTTGGGCTTTCCTAGATTCCTCCCGCCCCTCCGGTGACAGCGGAGGGGCAGAAAGTCGAGGCGATAATGGGCTGGCCCGGTGTTGACCCACGACGGTGTTCCGCCGTGCCCCGGTGTCTCCGACACCACTTAGCTCCGAGGACCGCAGCTGGCCTCGTGGGCGACGACCCGAGGACCACCCAGGTCCTCCGCCCAAGCTGTTCCCTCCGCCAACACCTCGCTCCGGCGAGGTGAATTTTTTTAATTCTTTTCTTAATTTTTCCGACTCCATAAACCACAGTTACCCTCATCCGATCAACCTACCATCTCCGCCCGACCACCCTCGTTTTCGCCGACCCATCTCCCTTTCTCCAAAACCTCCCCCGCTCCGATTCCCCTCTCCTCCAGCTCCGCCGGAGGAGATGACCTCAGGCCACCATTCCGTCGCTTCACGGCCGTCCACTCGCTTCACCTCCCACTCACACGCATTCGCACAAGCTTCTGCTATCTCTAACGCTTGCAGGTACTTCATTGGCCGGAGTCTGCATCGGACCACCTTCAAGCATATCTTCTCCGGTGAGGCTTCCCCGCCCTCGACCTCCGATCATCCCCGGAGCCTCGCCTAGACTCCAAGACCTCCGCCACACTTCCAGAAAGCTTCCATGAACCTCAGATAGCCTCGCAAGGGGTGGCGGAGTCCACAGAGGTTCGCCGGAGCACAGCCTCCTCCCGGTGGCCGCGGTGGAGGAGGAAGCACAGTTGCCGTCCGATCTACGGGATCGGGCGGGTAGGATGATGCCACGTGGCGACATCAGATGCCACCCGAGCCTCCACTCTGAACCTATAGGCTCGGGTGGACCGAGCATGCGCCGAACCTCCAGAAGAGTTCACGTGGACCGAACCTGCAGGGAGCACCCGAGCCTGGTCCTCACGTGCACCGTACGTGAGGGCGTGGGTAATTTACACGAAGGACCCCGGTATTTTTGGTAATTGCAGAATGGTCCTCCAGGCGCGTGCTCCACGTGCGCACCTGGGGTATTTTACAGGGAAGCCCTCAAGGTTTGGAAGAATTACAAAAAGGCCCTTGCGCGCATGGAAAAATTACTCAAAGGCCCAGGCAGTTTTCGGTATTTACATTTAGGTCCTTCCAGGGACCTAAATGTAATAGTTATCCTTTATTTTTCTTGCATTTTTATTACATTTATGCCCTTGCACCTGTTTTAGCAATAACTTGAGCATCCGTAGGTCCAAATTGCATGATTTTAGTGTCGTTTTGATCCTTATTTTGTCCTCTATATTTTAGCATGCTTAATTGTCTCATTTGCTCCTGTTTAATTAAAGTGAATTTTTATGAGGAAAGTGAGACCATGCTCTACTTGTCTTGCTTGATTGAATGACCAATTTTTAGTGATGTGTTCAGATTGACGCTAATTTCATTATATATTCTGATGCTCATAATTTTAGGGTATAATTGTAGACTTTCCATCTGTAAATAACTTCTCTTGCATATTCATCCATGCATCTCTTTATAACTTGCATAAAAACAAAATAAAAAATGCATGCATCATGGCATCGCCTTGTAAATAGCATAGTTTTGCATAATTTGCATATGGACCTGAAATTGAGATTAAATCACAGTGAACCTCATGAATCAAAATTCAATACTCAGATTAGGCTGCCGTATCCCTGTGTTCGACCTTGGTACACTTACCAAGCATAAATATTCCACAGCATTCAAAGACTGTGGTTTTTGCTGAACCAAATTTGCCTCCTGTACTACGACAATTAGCGATAATTAAAGAGGCAAATTTTACGTTCATCATTAGCATACTACAAATTACCCATGCTCTTCTCTCTTATTTTCTCACATGCATACGCTACTTTTATATGCCATCATACTCAGCTTTTTCTTGCCATCACTTTATTTCCTTCACGCAATGAATCCCAAGACTTATATATACATGTATTGCAATTATACTACTCAAGTTAATGCTCTCTTTAGCTCATTTCCTATGCATAGCTTAAGTTAAGGTCATGTTAGGATGTGACACATAAACTAAGAATAAGATATTCCAAATTACATGATCGTATGATAATTACATCATCTATTATGATAATTACATCATCTATTATGTATATTTCTGCATGACATTAAATATTGCCTGATGTTCGCTTCCTTTTTCACTTAGTCTTTTTTCTTTACCCAAAAACAAAAACATGGCAATAGTTGAACCTATTTTCCTTTTAGATGATTGAAAAGTTATAGAATTTGACATTAACACTACAAACAGACAGGCTTTGGGGGCGTTCATAGGGGATGGTTACAAACCGATCGTTCCATGAGCAACTAGTGGGGACGATTGTGCTCCGCGTGACGTTAACCTCACGCATACGGGACGTTCGCACACCCCATCCTCTATTTACGCATCAGAGATGACGGTTACTACATTGTCCATTCCCATTATTCATGTAAGGGGACAGTTATAATATTGTCTATCCCCTATGCCAATGGTAGATGGGATAGTCATTGCGATTGTCCCCTACTACTACTAAGAGACGAATGCTTATGACTGTTTCTTTTTTCGATGATTGGGGACAGTCATAATCGTCCCCTTTGCTTCTTTGCACTCGTCATCAATGGTTGCTTAATGCTTGGATATATTTTGTCAAAGGAGACAGGAGTAACCATCCCAAACGCTTACTAGAGGGGACAGACGTATATTGATTGTCCATTCTCTATTTGATGGCTCAAAAATCAGATGATATTTGAGGCTAAAAGGGACAGTCTTTAGTGAACCGTCCCCAATCATCTCAAAGGGGACGGTTGACGATCGTCCCATATGGTGATTTACCCAACCTGCACTTGGATCCCCTTCTCATTCACCAAAGCATCCACGACTCTTCTCAACCCTCGCTACCCTCATCCCAGCCTCCGCTTGCTCGTCCAGGTTCTTCTCCACCATCCCCGGTGGACATCTGTGGTCGACGTTGATCCTCCATCCCCTCTCCTTCTTCGCTCGCTCCTCCGGGTTCAACCTTTAAGTGTTGCAACTTGATTTTTATTATGATTTGATCTTTGAGATCATCTTCTTTTTAATATATCAATGCTCCTTTCCAATAAGTTTTTTTGATTTTTGTGAGGGATGAGAATTGTTATTTGAAGGATAGTGAGAATCCTTAAGCGCATCACGGAAGCGTGTCGATCGCATCGTATGCAATCGGAGCAACTAGTCGTACTAGATGCTAGATGCAGCGGAAATTAAAATTTTTTAACTCTAAAGATGAAACCACATGATCACGAGAACACTTCTCGGATCGTTTCATCAAACCACAAAGTACAAGGAATACCTCTTGAAGCGTGGTTGTGACCGCGAGATCCCAAAGTAGAGATCCTCCTATCTTAAGTCCGATCCACGAAGAACGCACTTGCGGGTGTGATGATGAGTCACGTTCCTTCCCGCAATCCTCGATGAAGATCCAAGCGATGGCTCCCCCGATTTCGTCAAACGAAATCCGTCGTCTTCCTTTAGAGTAAGCAACTCCAAAGAAGATGGAGATCCACGAGTCGTCGAAGAAGAAGCCGAGAGTCTCTCCTTTCTCAACACAAAGTGGACGGCCACTTAATGGAGAAGAGAAAGAGAGAGAGAGAGAGGGCGAGAATGAGAAAGAGAGAGAGAGAGAGAGAGAGAGAGAGTTGTCACCTTGTACAACTCTTAATGATGTACCATGGAAGGCTACCCTAGCCCTCTATTTATATTAGTTTAGGATCCAATGGATCTCAATCCATGGGACACATGGATCCAAAGGCTATGCTTGGTCCATGCTAAATCAATGGCTATGATTGTTGTTGGTTAAAACCAACAACATTAATTTAAATTAAAAAATGTTGCAACATTATCAACATAATTTAATTTAACATTAACTAATTAAGAGATAATGTGATAAATAAAATGGAGTCAATCAACCTCCCCTAAAATTGGGGTGTTATTTTGTCTCCTTTTATTTTATCTTATTATTTCTTAATAAATTGCAATAACTATTATTTCAATAATATCCACCAAATTAATTCCAAATTAATTTGTGAATATTTCAATCATGCCATTGATCATTATGTGAATCATATTCACAACCCAAACTAATTTGTAAATTACATTTCCAATTAATTAATTAATGTGAATCCAATCCACACAATTAATTAACAAATGCTATTTACATAGATTCTCTCTCTTATATATGTATATTATAAATCATATTTATAACACACATATATCATGGATAGTATTATCCACATTCTCTAATCCTTGATAATTAAATCCCTTTTAATTATCTTGGATAATAATATGAATCATATTCATATTATGCTTGATAATTAAATCTCATTTAATCATCAAGTCCTTGCTTGGATATACATTTCATCAAATGAATTATTCTTGAACCCTTTCAAGAATAATGTGCTTTCTCCGCAGATACTTGGAGATAAGGACAGGGCGATTGTATTATTCCACGTATAGTGACTTGGATATTGAGATATTATCTCAAATCCAGATCGTACGAACCTCCCATAGATGCTTGATTAAATCAAGACCGTAAATCTAATCTTCTCATTGAATCTGAACATTCAGATCAATGTCCAACACTTGGACTAAGATCAGATTGCTTCTCTACTGGAAGGAGTCACTAAAATCCAGACCTGTTTCATCACTCCCTCGTAATGGAAGCGTCATGGATATACAATCGTTTATGATCACATCACCCTCAGGTATTCCCAATACCTGTACATCCTGCATACTGGAAGACCCATGGTCAACCCGAAGATCAAGATCTATTTTACACTGTCTTCTTCAGGGTTTGATCACTAAGTTTCTCATTTGATCATTAGGATTTGGTATCGATCATATACTTTCCAAAAGCATATATCATACCTAGGTCTTGATCATATACTTTCCAAAAGTACATATCAAACCTACAAATTCAGTCAAGCTTCCAAAGCGAGACGACCGTGCACGGAATTTGATTCCTCCCAATATCTCATGAGTGAGCTCATGTCTTCCGGTTCAGTAGTGAACCTGTATGATCCCTTTGAGAGATCGTATTACTCATATGCCCTTATATGCACATCAACGCGCCGGTGTATAGACCTTGGTTAGGTCATCAACCTATTGGTTTATCAAATGTACATACTCAGACATATAGCAATACATCTGTCTCCGGTCAGAGGATGCGTGCCTATGCTGTGACAGCATTCAACATAGGACTTAGGTTATCTCGATCTCGTTAAGTCAACTCTTTGACCTAACTAATCTGACACCTCCGAATCTCTATTCCTATGCAGAGGACCTGCATCAAGAGGTCGGTCAGATATCAGCCTATGTGAGAAAAGGATTGCCATCTCCTACTCAGGCTGGAGATCACATCTTAACAATCATTTGACGGTGCTTGATGAGTCCTCAATCTAACCCTTTAGATATTCATCCAAGCACCAGCCTCTATGATTCAATAATTGAATCAACAGCTGTATGATCATTAAGATAGCCATGGTACATAACCCTAATTGTACAGAGGGACCTATTATGCAAATTATTTATTCTTCATTTCAGATCAGGGAATGATATTTGCAATAACATTTATTGCATAATGGCTCGCCGTGGGCTCACATGTCCAACATTATAAGCTCTTATAAACAAGTTACGATATATGATTGCTCTTTTCTCTTTTAATAATCTTCTTCAGAAATCATTTTCTTCATGTGTGTACTCAAGACACTTAATGATCACTAATTCATCATTATTTTTCTATTAAATTAGAAAATTCATTATTGGTTCTAAAGTTGTAGTTAATTCTTGCGACAACTAGGTCCCCAATTCACCATATATACACATATGTATATGTAGAGTGAGTTGTTTTTGTATAATAAACTAAATAAAAACTAAAATCAAATAGATTGAATAGTTCTTAATACCCATTAGTCTTTTTTATTCGCATAGGCTTCTATCAACAAGCTTCTGACAACAATCTAATAATTAGATGATTGAGTCAATAATAAATTTGGGTTGTTAAATGGCTTACCTGACAATCTTGATGTGTAACTTCATGAATGATTAATTGAATGAAAGTGAATTTTGATTATTATTTAATGTAGTGGAGATCCTATACATCTTCTAAACCTCATTTTTTTAAGAGATTACATTGAGACTCAATGGAACCACTGATTAAATATGAGACAATTGTTGAGATTACCTTGAGACTCAATAGAGTTTATAGTACATCCTCACTTCTTGGAGTCAACTTATTGGAGTCCTTTGGTTTGATCATCACCCTGATCAGTGTTACCTCCAAAAAGTAACTAAGATATATCTATTATTTTGCATGGTACATGAAAATAGGCAAGAGTTGGAAGGATAAAAATTTTGATGATTTGACGACTTATAATGGTGCCAATGAGTTCTTAGATTGAGTTTTTTCCTTTGAAGAATTGATATACAATATCATTGGAGGTGAAGGGGATAAGATTTAATGTTCATGTTTAAATAATATTTGGAGAGGAGTTTACGAGCATATTATATTGAATGGGATTTGGCTACATTACATAAATTGGACTTACCATGGAGAAGGTCTTCAACATGTTCCGAAAAAAATAACGATGTAACTAATGATGAAGATCCAATGCATACAGATGTTGATGATAGAATATTAGAAACGTTAGATGACACTTGAGGACTTATTTCAGATGAAAATACAGAAGCACTTCAAAATGATTTTCATAAAAATTTAACTGATGCTGAAACTTGTTTGGCTCTAGGGATTGAAATTCTCGCTAGAGTCAACTGACGAACTTCTCTCTCTCTCTCTCATTCTTAGCCCTCCCCATAGGCTGAGGTTAGTCTCTGTAGGTTCCGGAGGTAAGAGCTTAAGATAAAAGTGAAGAATCATTGTACAACGATGATGATGTCTGTCGTTTTACATTTAATTTGAAGGATATTAAGTAATCTTGACAAGTTTCTAAAAGATTGGTAGGATGCAAAGTCAAGATTTTGATCTCTTGGATTAAATTATTAAAAAATTGATGCATGTACAAATGATGCATTTTATAATGGAAGAAGAATTTCACACTAGAGGTTTCTCCTAGATGTAATGCTTCCAGATTTAAGAAGAATAACGATGTACTTAGGCGAAAAAATCATGAGAAGATTTTACGGCTCTTCCCTCTTATACCTTAGTTGTAACGCATGTATTAATCTATTAGAACAACAAAATGAATGATATTGCACAATAACATCAAAAAGAAAGATATAAATGGCTATATTAGGCTTCCTTCAAATTTAGATGAGTGGATAAAATTCGATGAAACATATCCTTCCTTTGTTGAAGAAGTTAGAAATATAAGTCTAGAGCTTGCTTTTGATGGTTTAAATCCATTCAGAAATATGAGTACAAGCTACTCTATTTAGAATGTAATGCTAGTTACATATAACCCGTCATATTGATGTCGATGAATTCATCATTTATAATGAAGTTTTTATTAATACCTGGACCAAAAGGACTAGGAAATGCAATAGATATGTACATGCTACATTTAATAGAAGAGCTTAAAATCTTAAGGGGTGCCGGTGTGCTGACTTATGAAGCAGTGAAGAAAGAATATTTTACAATACGTGCTCGCTAATGTGGACCATTAATAATTTTTCGGAATATGTGAATTTATGGAGTTGGAGTACAAAAGACAAGCTCGCAGTCCTGATTTGTATGGAGTTTATACAAATATCTACGAGTATGAAATATTATTATTTAGGACATCGATGTTTCTTACCTATAAAATATAGATGGCATAAATGAGAGAATGATAACAAGTTTGATGGCTTACTATTCGGATGTCGAATCACATTAAGTCAAAAATCAGGAGACTTGATATGACAAGAATAAGAAAAGATTGATAGATTCTATTTGGGTAAAACGTACAAGAAGAAGTTAGTAAGAGGTTAGAAAAAACAAAGTATCATTACAACGAAGTGAGAGGGATAAAGAGATGGAGAGAGAGCAGCAAGACGTCATGGCGAAGATGTAAGCGCAGGATGAGGAGAGAGCCAAGATGTTCTGACATGGCAAACGTCTTGGCTTATATAATCATCTCCAAAGCGAGGCGAACCACCGATAACATCTGCACGACTCGACGATGAGGAGGAAAATGAGGAGGACATCGATGAGAGTGAGGATATTGAGGAGGAGTAGATTAGGTTTTAAAATGCTTGTTTGATTCTAGACTTAACTTGAGTACTTTAATCTAATATTTTGCAGATTTGATTGTCTGTAGAATATTTTATAAATTTATGCATGAAATGCTTTGATATATAGTTGAGATGAGATAATTTTTGTTATGGATTGTTTTTGTTGTGAATTCGTTCAACAATAGGGCACCGAATCCATTACAACAGATCTTTTTTTGTTTATGAAGTTCAGAGGGAATAATCACCAATTGTCCCTTCTAAGAACAAGAGGGGATGGTCGCAATCATACCCTTCATACAAGGTGGGCTTACTGGTCTAATTTTTGGGGGCGGGGATAGGAGGGAACGGACTTAACCATCCCCATAGTGCTTTTGTGCCCATTATTGCAGCATGATACATGGGGAGAACTAGAGGGGATGATCACGAACCGTCCCCTCTACTTTTTATAGGGGACGGTCGCAATCGTCCCCTTGACGAGGTGGGCTTACTGGTCCAATTTTTAAGGGACGGGGATAGGAGGGGATGGTCTTAACCATCCCCATTACGTGTCAGCCCCTGCAGCTCGATACCTAGGGAGAACTAGAGTGAACAGTCACAAATTGTCAACTCTAGAGCTTACTGGTCCAATCTTTTAGCACGGGGATAGGAGGGGAGGTTATAACCGTCCCCATAGCGCTTATATAATCGTTCATGCAACCTCGATACTTGGGAGAACTAGAAGGACAATCACTAACCGTCCTGTCTAAGAATAAGAGGGGAAAATTTGCAATCGTCCCCTACGAGTGACTAACAGGGACGTTTGTTGACCGTCTTGTCCATTATGAATGAAAGGGACGGTTCTGACTGTCTCTCCGTCTCAGAATAGGGGGGTAGTTTGCGACCATCCCCTACTAGTGACTAACAAGGACGTTCGTTGACCATCTCTTTCAGTATGAACGGAAGGGACGATTACTATGGTCCCTTCCGTCTCTGAATAGGGGAGCGATATTTTTGTGTCTCCTTTGATCAAATGAGATGCTATTATCGGGAATGCTTTTTCAACCGTCCACTATGATTAAAGGAGATGGTTTTCTTAGCTTATGGGATGGTTGTTGACCTTCTCAAACGGTATATCTGCCTGTAGTGTAACTAATGAGTTACGAACACCTATAAGTAACAACTCGAATACAATCCAACATGGAATATCCAGAAGATGCAAGTGTGGATTATAAGAGTTATGGGTGAATACTTGACTAGGTCTTAATTAACTTGGTTGAGTTATGTGTCTTCACATGCTTTAATCTGTGGCAAAAACTCGGGACTTAATTTGATTTTGTGTGCTTAAAATTGATTAATCGATGCTTTCACTAAATGAAGTGATTTAAGTGTAATTTATCGTATTTTGTCTAGCCAATCTATCCCAGCATTCTTCAAAGTATCACATATATGCTACAATTTTTGTTCGTGTAATTATTTACAGGGGGCGAGAATTCATAAGCAGATATGGGAAAATTTTACACACACATATATTGGAAACTTCAAATGAAGCGGCGGGATCTTTCCCGATTTTTTTGTTAAAACCACTGACAGTCCAGTAAAACAGGTAAAAAAGTTTGTAAACTTTAAACTACAATATTGCACATTGTGTATGCATGTAACGTTAACCGAAGATATCAACGTCGACATTTTCAAACGGATTCTGAATTTGGAGCTTCACAGAGAGACAAAAGATACTTAAGGCTTATCTTTAGTTCTTGTTTGATTGGTTTGAGGATTAAACAAAAGAAGATAAATACTGTAAACAGAGATACAATCGATAATATAATATTGATAGATCCAATAACTTGGTAGACTGATAACTTAATCTTAAAGATAGATCTATAATACTAATTAAAATAGAATAGATCTAAGATACTTAAGGGTTACCGGAAGCCATTGCAGCGGAAATGAAGTGATGAGACGGGATTTCCTTCTCCTTCTCAACTCTTGACTAATATGCTTGAGTAATGGATCCTCTTGCATTCATTAGTTAAGGGAGAGGGGACCCCAATCTATGATACTTATAATACGTTATGGTTACCTATCCATTAAGGTAACCACAAAAAGCAACTTCCCAAAGATGCACCCTTTCATAATTAATCATGAGCCACAAAATAAGAAATAAAAATATGTTGACAACTACCATATTTGGTAGTTGCATTTAGCCACTTGGCTCATGTATTGTTGCTTTACATTTGTCTAGTTAAGCTCTATTAATATGAATCTTGGCGGTAGATACCTTTCAAGCAGATATATCCTTCCAAGCATTACAATACTGATAGTTTATTTAACATGACAAATCTTTATGTGTCAATATCTATATATTAACGCGTGTCCTTTCTTTATGTTTGTTCATTAATTGCATGCAACTGAAATATAACAGACAACAACCAAAAGATCATATCCAAACTTAAGGTGTACACACATGGATATATTGATATTATTACAAGGTACTAGATAGGCCCATATCAGTTACATGATTGATGAATACACTAGGCGGGAAACCCTTTGTCATAGGATCCACAATCATGTACTTAGTACCTATATGATCAATCAATACTAAATGATCTCTAACTTTCTCTTTAACAACAAGATATTTAATGTCTATTCTCATTCCAGCACACGTATACTTGTTGTTGTTAACAAAAAAATACGCCTGCAGAATTATCATAATGAATCTTTAATGGTCTTGAGATTGAATCCACTATCTTGAGACCCACAACGAAATTCTTTAGCCAAAGTGCTTGTGTAGTAGCCTCATGACATGCTACGAATTCGGCTTACATGGTACTTGGTGTGACAAGTGACTGTTTCACACTTCTCCATGAAATAGCATATCCAGCAAGCAGAAAAATGTATCCAAAGGTAGATTTTTTGTCCACCTTGTTTCCTGCATAATCCGAATCCGAATAGGCAATAACTTCTAAGGAATCTGAATGCCGGTAGATTAGCATAAAATCCTTAGTTCCTTGCAAATATCGCAAGACCTTCTTTGCTGCTATCCAATGGTCCATGCCTGGATTGCTTTGATGTCTACCCAACATTCCAACTACAAAACATATATCTGGTCTAATGCATGTTTGGGCATACATCAGACTCCAAATGATAGATGTACATGGAATGTCCTTCATATGTTCCTTTTCTAAATTATTTTGGAGACATTTGAATGAAAATTTTTATCTCCTTTTACCATAGGTGCTGGGGTAGGAGAACAATATTTCATCCCATATCTTTCTAATAATTTTTCAATATAGGCCTTTTGAGATAATCCAAGTACTTTATGAGATCTGTCTCTATGAATTTCAATGCCAATGACATATTTAGCATCGCCTGTATCTTTCATTTCAAAATTATTAGAAAGAAACATATTTGTATCTCGCAACATTTCAAGGTCATTACAAGCAAGTAAAATATCATCTACATAAAGGACTAGAAAAGCATATTCACTCCCACTCATCTCAAGATATATACAATTATCAACAATGTTCTCAACGAAACCAAATGAAGTTATTGCATTGTTGAACTTAATATACCATTGACGAGATGCTTGTTTTAGTCCATATATAGACTTCCTTAATTTATAATCCAAATGCTTACTAATATCTAAAATAAAACCCTCAGGTTGTCGCATGTAAACATGTTCATCCAAGTCTCCATTAAGAAAGGTTGTTTTCACATCCATTTGGTGTAACTCTAAATCATAATGAGCTACTAATACCATGATTATTCGTAATGAGTCCTTTCGTGATACTGGAGCGAAAGTCTCATGGTAATCCATGTCCTCTTTTTGAGTGAAACCTTTAGCCACAAGTCTGGCTTTATATCTCTCAATGTTACCTATGAGTCTTTCTTAGTTTTAAAGACCCATTTGCAATCAATAGATTTCACTCCTTTGGGTAGCTCTACCAAGTTCCATACTTAGTTTGCACTCATAGAATCCATCTCCTCCCTCATGGCAATATACCATTTAGTAGAATTAATTCCACTCATGGCTTGTGAAAATGATATTGGGTCCTCTGAAATTCTGGTGTCGTAGTCACATTCTTGTAGGTATGTTATAAAATCTGATGAGATTGTAGATTTTACTACCCAACCAGATCTAGTTGTAATAACACCTTGTTGAACAGTTGGTGCTATTTCAACTTGATTTTCAGGCAGTGGAGGATTCACCATTGGTTCAACCAAAGGAATATCTTGGACTTGAGGGATAACAATATCTTGATGTTGTGTCTCATCCAAGATATCACGTTGAATATTTTGCTCCTCCCTTTCTAGTGGTATAACAAGATCCGGCAATTCATCAAGTATGATGCCCTTAATTACCATCCTGCTCTCACTTTCCTCGCTATTTTCCAAAAATATAGCATTCCTTGATTCTACAATACTCGATTCCCTATTTGGGCAATAGAATATATAACCTTTAGAGCCTTCTGGATAACCAATGAAATATCCACTTCTAGTCTTCATATCTAATTTTCTCTCATGTGGGTTATAGATTCTAATCTCAGCTTGACAACCCCAAACGCGTATGTGTTCCAATCTTGATTTCCATCCCTTCGAAAGCTCAAATGTAGTGGATGGAACTGCTTTTGATGGAACTCTATTTAATATATATACGGCTGTCTTTAGAGCTTCACTCCAAACGGATAAAGGCAATGAGGAGTTACTCATCATACTTCGAACCATATCCATTAATGTGCGATTCCGTCTTTCGGCGACACCATTTTGGTCCGGTTCACCGGGAATTGAAAATTGATGTTCAACGCCTTCATCCTTAAGAAATCGCGCAAATGGTCCAAGTTTTTGTTCTTTTCCAACACACCTACCATAATACTCACCACCTCTATCTGATCTCACAATTTTAATTTTCTTTTCTAATTGTCTCTCTACTTTTATTTGATAATCCTTGAAAGCGTTTATAGCTTCTGATTTTTCAAATAAAAGATAAAGATACATGTAACGTGAGAAATCGTATATGAATGTGATGAAATATTTTTGACCACTAAAATATTCTATAGGAAACAGATCACATATGTCTGTATGTTTAATTTCTAAAAGACTAGTACTTCTCCTTGACCCTTTAGCATGTTTGTTGGTATGTTTTCCCTTAATACATTCCAAACAAACACTAGAATCAGTAAAATCTAGAGTATCAATTACTCCATCATTTACTAATTTCTTATTTTTTTTAATGGAGATGTGACCTAATCTTCTATGCCAAAGCATTGATGATCGATCATTATTGTGTTTTCACTTTTTACCAACTACATTACAAACAAGGAGATTATTTTCAAATTGTGGATCTAAATGTAATTTGTATAAATAATCCACTAAGCCGCCTGTGCCAATCAACTTGTCATTCTTAAACATTTGGAAAAATGTACTTTCAAATGAAAGATTGTATCCAAGATTACAAAGTCAAGATATTGAAATTAAATTTCTAGAGAACTTGGGTACAAAAAATACATTTTCCAAATCAAGTACATGGCCAGTTTCCAAAATAAGTCGTTGCGTCCCAATCGCTTCAACATGTGAAGTCATGCGATTTCTCATATAAACGCTTTGCTCATTTTTAGTGGCATCCTTGTTTTCAGAAAGCCTTGGATGAAGTTGGAAATATGGATTGAAGTACCAGAATCAATCCACCAAGTATTAATAGGAACATCAATGAAATTAGATTCATGACATACATGACATTCAACAATCGAAACAGAATTTAAGACATTGAATTGAGTAGACATTAAAGATGAACTATCTACAATAATTCATAACAAGACAACCACAATAAGCAAATAACTCAAGCATATAACCTAATCCAAAATATTAACTTATTTAATATTTTGAGAAATCAATGTACTATCAATACAAGACTTGTTGTGGCTAAAGGATTGTAATATACAATTGATTTTTTCTTAATAAACGAGACAAATAAATTTTCAAATATTCATTAGAAATTCCGTACCTGTGGGCATTAGAATAACTAACAAAATAATTTATTTTTCTCATTCAAAAAAAATGTCAACTAACTCCGTCACTTAATGTAAGTATTGGCATTGTAATCCTAGATGTTGTGGCTTACTCATTACAAGAATCAATATGTACAATATGAATAAATCATATGCTGTGGCTACTCCTCCCGATTCAATTGTACACACTTACTTGAAAGACTTTAAAGAGAGTTAATCAAGTAAAATCAAACAATACGATCACGAGAAATGCAACTTTAAAAGATCACCATAAAAACAAATTATGAAAGTATGGCAACCTCAATCTTTGAGATTATATCAAATAACTAAAGGAATCAGGAAACAAGTTAATTAGGTCAATGATATAATATAAAAAAATAACAAAAACTGTAAAGATGTAAAAATATGCAAGTTAATATACACATCCAATTTAATGTGCACGTGCAGGTTAAATTTTTCCTTCGAAATTTGTCTTTCCGTATGTGTATGGATTAAACATTCCATCACACTTTTGCTAATAAAGAACTAGATGTTGCCCCTTTTTTTAAAAGAAAATGGCCAAACCTGATTGCACAATGCAGAAGTCATCAATCTAATCCACAGATCTAAAAAATAGATCTAATCCATATTTCCAAGAAGGTTATTAACCGTTACTAAACGGGGTATATGGACAAGTGTATAAACCAAGAATGTTGTTCACACGGATTTCACAATAGAAAAAAACACGTTAAAAGAATCATTAATCAATCAATTAAAGACGTGCTTGAGCAATCAATCATAGAGGCGGAGACTAATCCTAATGTGCTCCGCCTTTCGCGCATATTGGACCAAAGTGAAGTCGTTGCTCCGGGTAGCAATAGCAACAAGATCATGAATTTTCCAATGGGCTCAAGCTAAACCCAGAGGACAATAATATTCTGGGGAATAAAAATATTCAACGGATTAAATATAACCAATCATATTATGTACCTTTTTTAAAAAAAATTAAAGCCACCAATGGAACAAGCACAGTAATGTAATCCCCTTTTCTTTAACAATTGTTTCACATGTGTTATTAAAGATACGTAATGCATGCTAAAACATAAGTGTAGTCAACATATGGACTATCATAATAACTTTTATTAAATGAAGCCCTAAAAAAATTAATTGTAATTCCAACAATAATAATCTCATAAAGGGATTGGAAACCTGTGTTCAAAAACAAGATCCAACATTGAAGGTGAAATTGAAAAAAACATTCTGGATCCAACAATAAATAAATGATCCATGAATGTTAACAAGGAAAAGTTAGTGTACCGTAACATTAAGAAAACTTTGAGAAGCATTTTGTTGTAACTCCTCTAAAAAAAACTTAATCAAATGATATTAAATCAAAAGGAGGGCAGAAAACGACTGCCATACAAAACAGGATGATACTTGGAAGTTGGGAAAAAATACCATCAAAATATCGATGGCTCTTCAATAGATTCAAAAAGTGTTTGTATTCCCCTTACCCACAGTACTTGAATAAATTTCATGTATTAAGTGAATATGGAAATAGAATACCTTAATGCTCATGATAGTCTCATGAATACCTTGTATCATGCAAATAGTACATCGGATAATATTCTCATGAGACTTCCGTTATGAACACACGAAATCCAGTCCTTACTAATGGATTACAAACAATTCTGATATCGACCAGTAGCATATAAAAAAACTACGAAAACACCAAATCCAAAAGCTCTGATACCAATTGATAGATCCAATAACTTGATAGATCTAATAACTTAATCTTAAAGATAGATCTATAATACTAATTAAAATAGAATAGATCTAAGATACTTAAGGGTTACCGGAAGCCATTGCAGCGGAAATAAAGTGATGAAGATGGGATTTCCTTCTCCTTCTCAACTCTTGCCTAATATGCTTGAGTAACGGATCGTCTTGCATTCATTAGTTAAGAGAGAGGGGACCCCAATCTATGAGACTTATAATACTTGATGGTTATCTATCTATTAAGGTAACCACCAAAAGTAACTTTCCAAAGATGCACCCTTTCATAATTAATCATGAACCATAAAATAAGAAATAAAAATATGCTGACAACTACCATATTTGGTAGTTGCATACATAATATTTCTTACAAATATATCATAATGTCACCACTTTTATCATGAAATGTCATATTTTATGATAATAGCCCCTTATTCTAAAATAAGAGAACGGTATTGGGCATCCAACCACATCACGTCACATTCACTTTCATTTTGAAAAACTAGTGGATATAAATTGCATCTCTTTGGAAGACTTAGATCTCTTGAAGGTAAAAGTACAATAAGATATAGCAGACAATATCTTAGTTCTCGAGTTTGTTCGCATTCCTTAGCTAACTTAAGATTTATGGTGCAAATGTTTTTGGATTGTTTACGCACATGCTCTTTACAATTCATATTCACGCTCAAATCTAAAGTGACTAATCATTACATAAGATTGACTTATATCTTATGTAATCCATATCTCCGTATCTTACAATGCCAAGTTTTCTTTTTTAATACGAGTCAACGTTTCTTGTATCATGATGAGCGGCCGGGCAGCGGTCTTCTGTTGTACCGAGGGTTGCAGCAGACTCTAATGCACCCTTTGGGGCCGCTCGATCACGATCGAGCGGTTTCCACGAAATCCCTCGATCTGGGCCCACAAAAAGAAGGATTTCGTGGGAACCGCTCGATCGTGAACGAGCGGCCCCAAAGGGTGCAGCAGAGTCTGCTGCAACCCTTAGTGCAGCAGAGGATCCGCCCGCTGAGCAGGCAGTACGCATAAAGTTCAAAGTACAAACTAGACGTGATTTTCACTCGCCTCGGATGAAGCAAAGGGATGAACATCCAAAAAAACACGAACATCCATGGGTAGCCATCAATGCTAATAAAGTTAAACCCAACAAACAAGTGAGAACTCAAGGATACAAAATAACACAAGTTTTTAAGAAAACAACACCTAGCCTCCTAATTTTGCATCAAAAAGTTCCTCCAGTTTGATTTATCAATGCGGATCTTGTTTCCCATCTTCAGCAGCAGATATATTATCTTTATCACTTGAGCTAGGTTGGTACCAACAGATATATTAAGGCTAGGTTATCTATTAACAGCATGTCGATATGCGTTGACATAGAATCCCATGGTGTTAAACTATTCTTGATTCTATTTACAGAAGAACAAGTGTGCCCAGATTTTAGTATAATATTTTTGACTCTAAATCTTAGCCTCTCTTGAACTCCTGATGCAAGCTCCAGCTACACCATCACTCATGCATGTGTAATCCTATATTAGTCATTCTTGATGCACTTAATCTCAAACCCATTCTTTTCCAATGCACATTTAAACTCATCACAACCTTCAAACTATGATCCCTTGAGAAATCAGGAATAATAGATTCTCCAGAACTGATCTTTTAACAGTCTATTCTGGAACCAAGTAAATCGTCGTACCTATCTGCAATCGCCATCTTCATCACCAACATCAAGCACGCGGTCATCGGGGTTACTGAATGTGGGCATTGCAGCATATGACCTCATCATCATCCGACGTGATATAAAACCATGAGGTTGCACTCCCCTACCATTAGACATGATTCCTATATGGGTATTTCCTCCACTCATGCACTCCTTGCAATGGTATTTTCATCTAAACCTTGGTATTCACAATCAAAGACTTCATTGAAATCATATTTTATATCAAAATCCACATCCATTAAAACTGCCTCTTCATCTATCCCTCCCTCACTGACAACCCAACCCTAAACCCTAAATTCAATCTCATCCACCGGATTACAAATAGGATTGGATTTGAAATATGCTTATAGATCTTTCTCATCGTGGGCTATCCTCGTATTAGTAGCATTTAACATTTGAATTGCGTTTTTGATGTTGAATTGGAGTAAAAAGAATCTTTACTACAATGGATTTAGCCCAATTAATATTTCAAATACAATGATTATAAATTCTTTTTGAAATAAACATAGAAAGTTATTGTATTATCGATTTTCGATAAAAAAGAATGTAATAAAAAGAAGTAGAATATGATAGTTGGATGTTTTTTTATATTTTAATCTTAAAGGTATCTTTCTTTTTATTCCTACCATGATGTCACATGTTAAATTACAAATTAAAATGCCACTTGACTAAAGAGGATGTGGGTGGAACTCATGAACTACTGTAAGAAGAAGTTGTAATAGTTTATAGTTATCATATATGATAATGGATTAACGGATTGTATCTGATCAGATTTAGATAGCAAATCAATCCCATCTGAAATTTAACGGATTTTCAAAAAAATCAATCCGATTCAACCCATTAGTATGGAAAAACCAAACCAATCCAATAATATTGGATTGGATTAGATTACGGGTTTTATCCAATCCATGTACATCCCTATATGTACATGCTAATTTATGAATGATGAATTTTGTATATCAACTTTAATGAACTTTTTGTATATCCAATCCATGTACATCCCTATATGTACAATATCAAAATAACATCAATGATATTGAACCAACATCCATAAGCCGATTCATGTGTATCACCTCTCTCCCAACAAGTACATATCACCTCATCCTCCTCTAGTAATCCTTATACCTCCATAAACAATAGTTAAATCGAACTTTTACCCCCATAATTTTGAGTAATTTCACAATTACAATCATAATTCCGCGAAATCGTGTATTACACGAGAAGCCTAGATAGTCCCTCTATCTCACACCTATAACCCTCCATTAAGGGGGCAGTTAACTCAACCATATCGTGGGTTAATCTAACCTACAATCTATCCAATGGTTATTAAAAAATTTCAAAAAAAAACCGCCCACTCCTTCCATGCCATCGATGCCTCCCCACCTCCAGCCCCGTCGCCCCCCTCCCTCCTCTAGCCACCGCTGCCTCCCCACTCCAGGCAGTCGCCACCCCACCCCCCCCCTCCATCCAGGCCATCGACGCCACCCCACCCCCCTCCAGGCCCGCCCTCCATCCCTCTACGGCCACCCCCATTCCTCAGAACTGGTGCAGGAGCATCGCCCGAGGTTCATTGGCACGTATTGGGGAGCGGTGTGCACGGCCTTCTTCTTGGAGATATTAGAATCGGTCGACGCTTAGCTCTTCGTCGGAGCCATTTTCAACGCGACTACAACTCGATGGGCTACTCCCTCCTCCTCAAGATGGAGAAGGGCATCATCGTGCAACCCGAGCGCGTGGTCGTGGCGAACGATCCCACGTTAGGTTGCGTGCTCATGAAGGACTTCTTCCTTGCTCTCATGAAGCATCTGCGAAGAAGAGACAACCTCCGAAGGTGAAGTTTCTGTTCAAGCACATACAAAAGATGCTCTCCGGCGACACGACCGTTATATCGGAGATGGGTGAGTCGTGGTTCAACTTCTAGAAGCTGCGGCTGCCGGCGGGGTGTGGGTACGAGTTCCAGATGCAGTACAGATCCACCGGGTGGTTGGTGGGAGCGACGCTCGGGTAGGCGCAGGTGGCGAAGACGAAGCAGGTGGTCGCGTGCATAATGGACGAGAGCTTCTAGGTGACGGCGTAGAATGAGTCGACCATGCTGTAGTACGGGCACACCACGATCATATCCCTGGGGGGAGGGGGGAGGGAGGCTATGCGGGACAAGGGGCTACCAGGGAGTTGCGGGACAGGGGAGCAGGGGTTTTTGACGGGGGGCAGAGAGAGCTTCGTCGAGAGCTTGCAGACAGGGGAGGGGGCTTCGTCGACGGCTTGCAAGGGAGCTTCATGAGTAGGGGAGGAGGCTTCATCGACGGCTCCAACAACCCCTTCCCCTCCAGTGTGGATTTTGTTTTCTTAGATTTTTTTATACCAATGGCATACTTTATAAAAGTGATAGGGTTTTAAGAGTAAAATTGGCAGCATGTAACTTTTTCAGTAAGAGTTAATGGATAAAATAGATGACAACTAACACATGGTTATGCCATGTAAAAATTAAACATTTTTCAGGATCCTGAGTGTAGTTCACGAATCATGGGGTTATGATTCTAATTGCAAATTACTCATTGATTATGGGTGTAAAAATCGCTAGTTAAAATCCCTTGGCGGCCTTCTAACCACCACATCCTAAAAAAATTAACAAAATCAGAGTCAGGAGCCATGCATGGAACGTGGAAGATGTCCAACGTGATCAGCGATATGTTTTTACCTTCGTATGATCAACAATCCAGCAATGCTGGACATTAAGTTTGGGTTTAAAGAGAGCGGCATCTTTCTTAAATGTAAGGGTATGGAGATGTAACGTTTGGAGGGAAAACGACGGCAATGGCGATGACAAGATGGGAACTAAGATCGGTGTAAATGGAAAGGATTTATAGATGCTACGTTCTCATAAAAGGTTGTTTATATTAAGATGCCCTATGGTCTCCATCCCTGCAAATATAGATTTGTTCTTATATCATGATAAACCTTATCTTGGCCCTTTTGGATTACTATGCATCTTGAACTTCTGTCTACAAAAGTACATCTGCATAAGGATTGCAGAGTACTCACAACTCGGAAATACAAAGGATAGAACATAGAGAATGATGGTTATCTTAGGGCCCGTTCGGTTCGGGAATAAGCATGAATAAAGATGGGGAATAAGGAGAATAATGGTCTATTCTTTGTTCGGCTGGAGGATAGGAATAAGGAGAATAAGGTCAAATAAAGGTAGGTAACATGGATAAAGATAGGAATAAGAGTGAAATAAGATGGAATAATGGGGAATAGTCGTACCACTGGGAACCGTGTCGGGAGGAGAATTGAACCCTTATTCTAGGGCGTATTCTCCAACCAAACAGGGCCTTAGTATATAAATGAACAACCTAAAGAGACCAATATTCCATTTTTATTGCACTTGACAACATTATCACACTAGAAGAGGATCATTATGCTCTTATGAAACATATTTGCCTGGAGAACTTGTTATCCAAATTATGATAAAAATCTGACTTTCAAAGACCACCACTTTCAACCATATATAGATCAGAGTCTTTCTGAACAAAATCTCTAGCATACTACATAGTTAATGGAATGAAAAGTTATCTTCTCAAAATCACTATCATATGTTCTAAATAAACCTGAAAAGGCACAGCCCAGTCAGTCACTTATCCAAACAAAGCAACCTTCCTAAATATAAGTTCTCACAAAAAGAAAAATAATCCCACTTGTCAAGCTAACATCGGAGTCTTGAAGGAACACACTTCCTAAGTATATCAACGTGGCCGCTTGAACTTTCTTGGTAATGGTACCTCAAGCTTCAAAGGAACCTGAAGCATGCAATATGACTTACCGTCTTCAATCTTGAAAATGCAACCCAGCTGGACAAAGAATGGTCTAAGAGAAGAATGGGTCATCTTCAAGTCCTTGGCGATATCCGTGGTTCGGGTTCGAAAATTATCGGCAAAAAGTGTCAGGACCAAGATGTAGCCTATGAGGAGCTCCCTCTTCTCCTTTGAGATTGCTTCAGACGCAGGATCCACAAACAAAGAGATGAACCTCTGAAAGACAACTTGTGGTATATAATCTGCTGTTGTACCCTCCCTAATCTTTGACCTGAACCTGTGCTTGTCCGACGACATATTCAAGAAATTCACTAGGTGAGTGATATAAGAGAGTATTCGTGCAAATTTCCTCTTCTTTTTCTCGTCCTGTTACAACAGATAAAAAATCAACTGTTTCAAGAACGAAAAATATAATGTCTGATGTTAAATGTGAAAGGAAGGGCTGGTAGATGAAGCAGATAAAAGGACAAGACAATGTAGTATTGTAGCAAATAAGGTTGGTAGACACCTACCAACTTAAATAACTGAAGGATTGTAATCCAAAGAATGCAGTGACTAAACATACCTTGATTGCTTTTAATTTTTCTATCCGCTCCGAAACAAAGACAGGATAACCGAGTTCATCCCACTTAATGCCGGGAGAGGCTTTATCTTGTGATTCTATAGCTTCAAGAATGTCCACCAGATGGCTCCATTCAGACTTAGGAATGATCCTGTCAAGAAGATACGCTTTCTCTGGAGCATCTGCAGTAAGATCATGAGGTGGTATATTATGAACTACTTCACTGGCATCCGCCAGTGCCTTAGTGTTTACTTCCACATCCTGCAACTCTTTTTTCATATATTCTTGAGCGTCAGGGTCATCAGCTTGTTCCCGCATCTTCACAAATTTGTTGACCTGAAATAACCAGCACATAATGAAAGACCGCACTTTTGTAATTGTGACTGCTTAAGTCTACAGCTCAAAGCATAACAATAAAATTGAAATCTCTTAAGAAGCATAAGTTCGAAAATTGAAGAAAATGGCGTGCATAGAAAAATTACGTTATTCAATGAAATGTAAGTCATAAAGCATTCACCACAAGCATGCACCTAAGGCCCAGTGTGAAGTAGGGGTGCATCATGACTCACAACTTCACTAGATCTCTGAAATTACAATTTACCTTGGTGGACTGGGTTACAACCAGGAGTTCCCTAAATGTCATTTCTAAAAAGATTAACCCTACAGTGTGGGGATTTATTTCGTCGGCATCTTTGTCAAGAAACAATCAAGAAATTATCTACAACTCCTCATGAAAACTAGACTAATCTAATCTACAAGTTATACCATCAAATACTCAAATGCCTAACTGCCTAACCGCCAATTTTACAAGCATGCCCTCCTTCCAAGAAAAATCACCCCAACATATATTCAAATACACACACCCAACAACCAAAAAACACACATTCCAATCGTATCATTCATATTCTTTAGCAATCCTTTTTTTTGCAGAAAATCACAAATTTATAGCATGAACTATTTATATGGTTAGAAAGGATAACACACTCCACATGAGAGCGGCCTCAAATTCAAAGAATTCATTCTTCTAGGTGATCAACAATCCACCAGAATTTCCTACCAAGCTCTTCTCCATAAAACCAATGAATGATGACATTCATATGCATCCCCATCTCCTTGCATCAGACTCCATATATGCCTTTTGTAGCAAGGTGGCATCCATAAATTACTCTTACAAATACCTTCCCAAGCAACCCTTTTTCGCTTCCTCCACACACCATCACAAGTCTATATTCACCCCACAACAACATCCCATATTTTTCTTTGCTCATCTTTTTCTGTGGAATCCAATCTTCTAGTCCTTATTCTTCTCTCAACCAGCCAAGCTTGTAGTGTTTTTTATTCCTTCTCACCCCCAAATCTCGATTGCATCAAGTGTTGTTAAAGCCCATCAAATCTCCAGTGTCCACCGCAAAGAAACATCAAGATACAAAAGACATTGAACCTCACATGCATAAACTACAGAGAATGCTCACCGGAGCTTGTTGAAAAGACTTGAAGATTGGAACATCTTCAGGACTGGCTTGCACTCTTGAAATGAGAGTGTAAAGACTTGTTTAAAACCGACACCAATGCCTAACAACCATCATCGACTCATGCTTCCTACATACAATTGAACTGCATTATGTGATCACGGGTCTTTTGGTACCAACAAGACCTGACTGCCTCAGTCACAGCAACAACCTATTTGTTACAAACTTGAAAAAATTTCTTCCAAGCCTTGTCAGAATAGCAACCTAGTCACACACAAATATTCATACCCCAAGAAAACCTTTGAGAAACCAAAATGTGCTATTCACATGTTGATCATCATAACAAATGAACTACCTTAAAAATACATGCTGTATCAGCATGTGGCTACAGATAAAGGGCACGGCACATTCATACATATGTAGTCGTAAATTAAGGTCATCTAGCAAACACAAGAATTGAGCATCCACTTCTGTAATCTCGAGTTGAAAACACCACCAAATTCCTTGCCATTCGTTTTTTGAGAGAAATTTATTCATAAGGTGAAGCATCCAATACGGGTATTTACATGTCTCTTAATTCAAGTTAACCCATTACTGGAACACCATAAGAAGTTCCTTACAACAGTACTGCAACGTTCTTCAAAAACGACGGCATTCAATAAGAAGACTGAAGAAACTACCCCCAATCCCATGCATGTTCATGCAGTATTTCACATAATCAACAAGCAAGAGATCAAAACTCACCCAGCTAACCCAAGCGTGGATCCCTCTAACTGTGCATCCTATAAGATATTTAGTGATTGGTCTACCAAATGACATGCCCAATTTGGGCTAGATTCTTAGAATATTTTTCTTGAAAAGCTCTCAAGTCAGTTCATATTTTACTCTATTTAATGTATTTCTTTGCATCCATCACCCATATATTTTGACTAAACTACACAGTGTTTGAGATAAAATCTTAGACTTTTCAGAGAATTTGTTGAATGTGTAATTGGTGTGTATTTTTTAGTAACAAGAATGTATCTTAAGAGAATGTTTTCTATTTAAATGGCAAAGCCTTCTCATACTATAAGTAGGGTCGGTTACATGGATTCTTGCTCAAATCCATGTTGAAAGATTTGACTATTTTTTTACGTTGGTACGCAACACCCACAAGCGGGAAAGTGAATCCATAGTCTTTTGGGTGGTAGGCACACTGCACTACAGCCATGTCATTTAAGTAGGAAAAAATTATTTCTATTTAAATAAGAAAAATGTAAAAGATCAATATTTCCTAGATATCGTTTATCTTTGTCTCAACCTATTTGACAGGACATTGAACACCACTTTTGCAATCGTTCCACAAGAAAAGGTCACTGATATTGGCACCTTGATGTAACGGAGTAGTCTTATGGCACTGCTAATCCAATCTTTTACTTCAATTTACATCAATACTTTTTTTGCAAGAAAAAAGCGTACACCCAAAATGATGCCCACACATACTATAGATTAAGAGAAAAGCTTTCCCGTCTAACGAACCATGACTCAACGAGAGCCATGGTACGACTCGCAACATTTCCAACAAAAAAACCTCTCCTCATGAATGAACCACCATGTCATTATGAGTCGGCACAGGACCCAGATAAAAAAGTGGTTGCCAACATCTAAATTGAGCTATGTCAAGGGAATTATAATAGCATAGTGGACACAAGTAGTCGAGCAACTCAGTAAATGCCTACCCCAGACGTCCCTAGCCCGCCATAAGTAAAGAAAAAATGTTCAATGTCTACAGAATTATCAACATCATGACCTCAAATTTCAAATGAAATTCTATTGAATTTCTCAGAAATTTCCATTTCTCCAGGTCACCGAAATCAAAATGCTACCATATTTTTTCCATGATTTCAACGAAATATCAATGTCAACGAAATTTCATCGAAATTGTATATTGTTTCAGCAAAACAACAAAAATAAGGGAATATAACCTTCGCTTTCATCGAAATTTGCATATATTAATGAGTTTTCACTTTTTTATACATCGATGTGTTGACTTTTTAGAGTGTTCACATTGTTTGAAGAATTTCTTTAGTTTCGAAATTTTAGATCAAAATCCAAACCAAATCAATTAGACACGAGATTAAGAGTTAAATTCAAGTTTTTTGAAGTCAAGTCAAAGTCCAGTTTTAACTACAAAGTTTTACATTTTTTGCTCTTTCTCTCTCTCTCTCTCTATATATATATATATTGATTAGAAGTTATTGTATGTGTCACCTCATTCTTATTGACGAAGTGATTATCATGTGTTGAGTTGTTAGAGTGTTTACATTATTTGAAGAAGTTTCTTTAGTTAGTTTCTAAATGTTACATCTAAATCCAAACCAAATCAGTTAGGTACAAGATTAAGACTTAATTCAAGTTTTAACTTAAGAGCTTTATATCTTTTTGTTTTTTATTTATTTACACACACACACACACACACACATATATATATATTGATTAGTAGTTATTATATATGTCACCTCATTCTTATTGACGGGATGATTATCATATTTTTTTGCTTCAAGTTTAGCATACATTTTTTACTCTAGGCAACACGTTGCTCTACATAACATGTGATGATTATTATGGAGATGAAAGAATGAATTGCGATATTGAGAAGCCCTAGAATTCTCTTATATAAGAGAGAAACATGTTGGGAAAATTGCAAGAAGAAGACCGAAAATAGAAATTACAAAAAAATATGAAAGATAACTAATATCTCAACACTACTCCTCAAGCTGGAGCATAGATATCAATTAGCTCAGCTTGGAGCAACATCTCTGGTAAGGCCTTCTGGCTAATTAGTAAGTACAACTGTTGTCTGGTCTCCAGAGCTGACGTGAGTAGTGGTGATGAGACACTTCTGTATCACGTCACGAGTGTAGTGACAATCCACCTCTATGTGTTTGGTCCTCTTATGGAAGGCAAGGTTGTTTGCAATGAACAGAGCATCCTGGTTGTCGCATTGGAGGTGTATGGAGAAATGCACCTCAATAGTTAAGTCAGAAAGAACAGATCTGACCCACATCGTCTCTGTGCTAGCCTGCACCATGGTCATATACTCTGACTCAACACTAGACCAAGCAACCACATCATGCTTCTTGCTCTTCCATGATACCAGGGAATTCCTTATGAACACTGCAAAGCCTAAAGAAAACTTCCTATCCTTAGGACTAAGGGTGCACATGGATCGGACTGGATCGGATTTGGGCGTAATCCGTGTCCAATTCACACTTAACGGATTTTTATTTTTCCAATCCAATCTATTAAAGATGCAAATCCAATCCGATCCACTGGATTACGGAATGGATCTGATTGGTTCGAATTTTTGATACTCGCCTAATCTATGATTAAGTTTGTAGCACACTAAACCTCAACATTCAAATCATGGTTCTAAAATTGAGATTGTAGATAAATGTAAAGAAAATGATAGATAATTTTTGAAAGGCAAATATATATGCTTGTTACGAATTTAGTTAGAATAATCATTGTTTAACTAAATATAAATATCATGCTTGTAATCCGTAGATTCCAAAGAAGCAACTTGAGTTTGATAAAATTTCAAGTTTGTATATAACAAATCGGAAGTAGAACTAACATTCTTAGTAACGTGGTGCGAGAGGGAGGACCATGTACGAAAGAGGTTTCGGACAAAAACCATGCACGATTGTGCGGTGCGGGAGGGATATATCTGAGGTTCATGGATGTGTGCGTGCGAAGGAGGTTTGTGAGAGCTGAAGATGAGGTATGTCTACATAGGCACGAGGGAGGTCTACCTAAACGTGCGCATGACTGGGGACAAGGACGGCGCTGTTGAGGACGAGACAATAGCTGGTTGAGGAGATCTGGATACACATGCGTAAGGGAGGTCTAGGGGAGCCGAGGAAGAGGTATGGTTACACATGTGCGAGGGAGATATGGTTGTGCATGCACGCAACTAGGGAGAAAGACGGCATCCTATGGAGATATGTGCACTTTCTGGTGGAGATGTGTGCAGCGCGAGTGGATGTTTGTTTGGAATGGTCCCAATGGGGTTTAGGCTTTGGTATTATTTTTTTACGAAGGATGTTTTATTTATAAAATTTGAAGGGCTTGAAGAACGTTACGGTTAGGTATTTCTTTTTTCTAAACCAACGAGTGAAATGGGATAAGGGGGTTTACAATAAATGGTGTGGGGTAAATCTTGAGTTGGAATGGGTTTAAAATCTAAAGAGAGTAGCTTCGATATTTACACATAGCTTTCGAGTAAAATTAAATATATAATATGCTTTAACGATAAGAAATAAATTATTATATATTTTTTATCAACGGATTAAAGGATTGGATTGGATCAGATTTTGACAATAATCCGATCCAATCCATAAAACAACGGATTTGTAAACTCTCAATCCAATCCGATCCATTAGGCTTATAAATCCAAACAGATCCAATCCAATGACAACAGATTGGATCGGATTACGAATTTTATCCGATCCATGTGCACCCCTAACTAGGACACCCAGCATAATCTGCATCTGCACATGTTGTAACTGAAAGAGATGTACCTCTGTTGTATAGAAGCTCAATGCCAGGTAACGTCTTCAAATAACTCAGAATAGGTGCATGTCTGGGCTGCTCCGTAAACTGACTTACTTTGCTCACGTCAAAGGATATATCTGATACGGTAATGGTCACATACATGAGCTTGTCAACAAGCTCCTTGTACCTCGTCTTGTCGACCTCCTTATTGTCATCATCGTGGAGCTTCATGCTTGGGACCATAGGAGTAATGGCAGGTCTGCAATCTGCCACACATGTCTTAGAAAGATGATCAATAATGCACTTCTTATGGGTTATCACAAGACCTCGTTGGTTCATGGGAAACTCCAGTCCAAGGATGTAGCATAAATTACCAAGGTCCTTGGTCACAAACTGATGTCTTAGGAAATCCTTGGCAACCTGAATGTCAGGTTCGTCATCCCCTGTAACAATAATATCATCAACGTAGACAAGAACGACAATTGTACCTCTATGAGTCCGGTGCACAGAGAGTGATTGGCAGTCGATCGCACAAATCCATGTTGCTCTATCAAATCCGAGAGCTTCTGGAACCATGCTCTTGGACTCTTCTTAAGACCATAAATAGCCTAGTGTAGCATGCAAATCTTCTCACACTCCCCCTCAACAACGAACCCAGGTGGTTATTGCATGTAAACCTCATCTTATAGATCATCATATAGAAAGGCATTCTACACATCAAGTTGGTCGCGGGGTCAATCTCCTGTCACAGCAATATATAGAAGGATACATAGAGTAGAATGTCTGGCAACTAGAGAAAAAGTATCATGATAGTTCACCCTATATGTTTGGGTAAACCACGTACCACACGTCACGCCTTGTAGCGATCTACACTGCCATATGTATGGTACTTCATAGTGACACCCACTTGCACCCAACAACGGATGCGACAACTCGAGCTGAAACAAAACTCCAAATGTCATGCGATTGAAGTGCGCCCATCTCATCTTCCATGGCTAGACGTCGCTGATTGTCCTGAATAGTCTCCTGATATATCCATGGTATCTCCACGACTGATAGTGCCAAGGTAAACCTCATGAAATCATCTGACAGTCTGCTCAAGGAAACATGGGTGGCAAGAGGATATGTAGCACGCGTACGTTTCTGCTTTCGCAAAGCAATCGCAACTTCAAGATCATCTGTCATGTCATGAACATGTAAGTTTCCCTCTTGAGAGGGCACCTGCTTATCCTCAAGGGAATCCTACTGCACAGACAACTCAATAGTGCCATCAGTAGAAACAATGTGCTCATGACATACCTGAGGCGTGCTGGATGATGGGGAAGACCTGTGAGCATGGGGAATGGAGCGAGACCTATGAGTATACACATGTGACAAAAACTCAATCAAGGTAGATGGTGATCTAGGAGTAGCCATAGGAGCAGGTGGAGGAGCGACATAGGGACAGGAGATGGCGACGACATCAGTGGTGGTGGAGGTGGTGGGAGAGCAAGAGTAGGTGTAGGTGGTGGTATGACAGTACGAGGTGGAGGCATGTAGATCTCCTCATCATAGTATAATGGGGTTAGTCTGTCACCTGTAGGAGAAAAATACATGACATATTCATAGAAAGTAACGTCAGTACTGACAAAATATTTTTATCGAAGCGGATCAAAGTAGTGGTACCCCTTTTGGGTACGAGAGTAGCCAACAAAAATGCACTTGACAGCTTTAGGCGAGATGATGTCATGACTTGGTGAGAAATCATGAATAAAAGCAACTGATCCAAACACACAAGATGTAAGGGAGAACAGATCCTTCTCGGAAAACGCAATCGAGAAAGGGACATTCTCCCTCAACACAGAGGAGGGCATGCGGTTCATTAGGTAGCATGCAGTGAGGACCGCATCACTCCAGTAAACGTGTGGGGCACGACTCCGAATCAACAAGGTTCTGATCACATCAAGTAAATGATAACGTTTGCACTCAGCAATACCGTTATGTTGGGATGTATGAACACATGAGGTCTGGTGAACAATGCCAAGAGATCTAAGAAACTCAAAGTTGTAAGGTGCATAACACTAAGGCATTATCAAAACGTAGATATTTGACATTGGCAGAAAAAATATTCTTTATCTCAATAATGAAAGATTTGATAACAGACCGAGACTCAGACTTATTCTTCAATAAGAAAATCCAAGAAAATCAAGAAAAATCAACAACAACTCGATAAGAATGGTGACCCTAGTGATCAGGGATACAACTCGGACCCCGGATATCTAAATGAAGGAGCTCAAACAACTGAGAACTGCTCCGACTCTGAAGAAATGGAAAGAAGGAACGGAGGTACTTCTCAAGCTGATAAACCTCGTGTTGGAAGGAAAATCGTATGGAAATCTATATGAGAACATAACACAGCTTCTGCAGAGGAAGATGGCTAAAACAAAGATGCTACAGGTACATTGAGACCGGTCCAGTAGGAATAGTTGAGACATCAGCATGAGGAGGCTGGACAAATCTATAGAGCCCCTGCCACTTACGGTTACATCCAATCACTCTGCCCATGAATATGTCCTAAAACACAAGAGAAAAAGGGTTAAAAAGGGCATGACAATGCAAATCCTAGTAATCTGACTAATAGAAAGTAAGTTCATCTGAAAATCATGGCATATAAAACATTCTGAAGGCACATGGATGGTGCCAGATGCATCGCCCCTGTCTTGTGATGGGTGAATGGACCCCATTAGCAATAACAACCCATCTACCATGAGGTATAGTTCTGTAAGACCTCAATTGAGCTCTGTCTCCATACAGATGGTAGGATGCACTAGAGTCCATGATCCACTCTTTCATATATGCACCTCTACTACCAGTAAATATGTAAGCGATACCTGAGGAGCTCGAAGAGACTGCGGCTATGGTATCTGTAGATCCAGTAGTGGTGGTGCATGCCACTGATGTTATGATCTCTCGTACACGAGAGGCAACATCATCCAGGCATGGATCGGTCTGGAAAGTTGGAGTCTCTGAAGGCTCGATCTGTTATGCCAAACGAGCAGATGAAGGGTATCCATGCTTTTGGTAGCATGTATCCTCCGAGTGTCCTGATCGATGACAGTAGGTGCAAGGATCATGCTGACGTCCACTGCATCTGCCACGAGGGGTACACTCTCTGAACTAGGTGGACCCGCCTCTGCCGCGAGAAGTAGTCATCGTTGAAGAGGGTTGTAGAGTGGCAACCATGGCCTCAACTTTCATCGAAATTCAGTCAAATTTTTGTCGAATATCGATATCCAATCGAAATTGAAATTCGACCGAAATGATTGAAATGACCGAAATATGGGGGTCAAGGTACAAAAAATGACCGAAATGACCGAAATTCCGGTCGATAATTCCACCTAAATTCTGTTTTGGTCGATACTGAAATGGTGATCGAAACCGACATTTAGGGCCTTGGTGGCAACAAGAGGAATAAGAAGCCTGTTGAGATGGTTATAGGCCTCCTTCATGGAAGGTATTGGTTGCCCCAACGAGTAATTGTGCATGTGCAGCATCATACTTTGGGTCAAGCGCAACCAAGAAAATCCCAACCAACATGGAGCTCAAGTATGTCATCTGTTGCTCTATAGATGTTGTAATAGGCATGAAGTTGTGAAGCTTCTCGAACATGCCACAGAACGAGGAGTAGAACGTGTGCAGAGGACGACCATTATGTTGGGTCTTGTAAATGTCAAAATAAAGCTGAAGAATCTTGGCCTCGTTCTTCGCTTGGGCATACGTATATTCAAAATATCCTCCATCACCTTGGTGGTGGGCTGATCTACAATATCTTTGGCTATCTCCGTGGTGAGGGCCCCAGAGAGCCAAAAAATGTGCATACGCACTGCACCGTCTTGTTTCCACGAAACATTGTCCTCAATCTTATCTGTCGGCTCCAACTTTTTCAGAATGTGCTCTTTATTGTTGCATTGCATAAGAGTAAGAAACTGCATGGACCACATCATAGTTGGTCACATCCATCTTTACGATTGGAGCCGGGCCCTTGAATGCATCGGAAGAAGAAAAAATATCACCCTTGTTTTTTGACATGATAGAAGAATGACTGAAAACGGAACTCGACTGGAAACAAGACTGATCTGAGCAAGCCTACACAATCATATGGAGGATTGGTTATACATGTAGATTCATACACTCATCCTCGTCAATTATTGGTGTGTGCTAGGCCGGAAAATGTGATTTATATGTTTGAAATCACATTTTCCTATCACAATCAGACCGTTTTCAGATCAAATCAGACTGTTGGGTGTCACTAGCGACGCCTATGATCCCCTAGAATACAACAATGGCAACAAACAGGGCATGGAGTCATGCTGGCAGTAACCAGCAGCGAGCCCAACAACCTGGTTGACGACGCAAGAGAGAGGCTTTTGGAGCCTCTAGCCAGTGGCGCAATGACCTGAAGAGGCTCGCGGAGAGGTGTACAGTGTGCGAAGGCCGACGGCTGCGCACAAGGGTTGCGCGAGAGCGGCCTCCGAGTGGCGGTGCTCGGTCTTGTCGTGTTAATGCTTGTGATGGCAATGGGGATTATGTGAGAACTCTAGTCTAGGATTGTTGGTCTGATACCTTGTGGAGATGAAAGAATGAATTGCATTATTGAGAAGCTTTAGGGTTCTCTTATATAGGAGAGAAACTTGTTGGACAAATTATAAGACAAAGAAAATATACATAAACAATATGAAAAATAACTAATATCTCAAGAATTATGATGATAATACTACTTCAAAACTTATATTTACAATTCTAATTTACATATAAGTGTGGATTTCTATATTATTTATTGACTTATGAATATTAAAAGCTTTAGTTTTGGAAAAAGTAAAGCCTGGAGTCACTTCCAATGATTTCAACATAATTCTCCGAAATTTCTCTTTTGGGGCTTTTTGGCGGAACGAAATCGAAATCCAAAATTTAAGATTTTGCTTTTTTGTGTCTTCTCTCTGCTGCAAGAAGTATGTGTGGTTGGGTGAGTGTTATATTGTTAGAAACCTTACAAGTCTTGTGACTGTAAGTCTTTGCCACCTATCAGACTGAATATAAATAGTGCTTGCAAATGCTATGCACTTTCTTGGTGTTAATAGATTTGCTTATGTCATATATAGCATATATTTACGATCACAAGCTATGCAATGCAATTATTAGATATACATGTTAGAAAGATTTGTGAGTGTGTCTTATTTTGTTTCTAAAATTAAATACTTTTCTAAGTTGAAAGTTTTTGGTTAGATATAAGTTCTAGGCTATCATTTCGATCTTCAATTTCTTACATCAGATGTCATTTTGCTAGTACTCTTAGTTGGCATATGTTTTTCTATGTTATTATTGTGTGTGTAATCATTCTCTTCATGTTTAAGAGGTAAAACTAATGGCTTCTTCTAATTTAGGTTCTAAATCTAGTTCTAGTTCTGGACAACAATACTTTTTTGACTGTTGGAGGGATTGTATGGAAATTAATGTACCATATCATATTAATATCTCACTATTAGCAAAAAATGTGTATTTCTATCTCATTTATTGAGTTAAAGATATTAGAAATCTTAAACTTAAAAAAATGTGTTTTCAAGTAATTTCCCCAATTACCGGCCATTTCATCGAAATTCACAGATATTTCACTGAATTTCTCTTTCCAGGTTTACCGAAACGAAACTGAAATCAACAATTAAGACCATGATCAGCATATAAAGGTCATGACATATCCATATCAAGGGAAAACCTAGCCTTATCACTTTTCGCCATAAGCTATCCTCGTCTGAACAATCAGAGAAAAATCTCCACCCTCGAAATCACGTTAGAGCTCCACATCGGCTCGCAGTCACATTGCTAATAGTTAGGATAAGACAAAATGACAAACGATAAGGAAATATGACTGAAAAACATGTCTCGACTCCATTGTTCCCTTCTTAATGAGGGACCCTCAATGGAGCCATGCTCCTCCGTCAGCCCCAAAAAATCTTGCAACCTCTGATCAGAGAAACTAATATGACCAAGCATCATCATTATATGCCTCTAGCATGTTCGTGTCACAATCAGCCACCAAGGTGAAGGCCTTAGGGAAGCAGATACATGATGTCATCCTCCAATTAGTCATCAGTTTAAAATAAAAAGCTGCATCCATCAATCCTTGATTATCATAACATAAACATCACATCTGCATGCACAAATTTGACACCCTTCTAAAAGACATATGAAAAGCATTCGAATAGGGTGCTGACAAAAACTGCAAGGAGATATAGCAAATACCTCTACGAACCTACAAAGCAAATCACCACTATTCCCTAAAGCCTAGATGCTCACTTCGCTAAGAGAGCACTATTTATCTCCTCAAACTCAAAAACACAATCTCCCCTAATCTATAAGTCGCATGATCGGCATCCAATCAACCATTGAGCACCACATGTTTGACTACTCGAGCTAGCTCAAGAGAATCCCTCATCATCATCATCATCCCAAGCCGATGACGCACTTTAACCACAAGAACCATAATAGAGAAAAAGAATACTTGAATCGCTGAAAGTACCGCCTTTAGAAGTTTTCCCCTAATTTTCAATTGTGTGTTGCATCAACTCTCCATCACTTTGAAAAATTCATCTCGCAAGGAATTGCTTGATCTTCAACTGAAACACGTAAAGGATCAATCTTGGTTTGATCCTAGAATTCATCAACATTTTTTCATAAATGTCGTATTTGTCATGGGCCATAATCGTTAATTGTGAAAACCCTCCCAAGATAGTGTCTCCTCCCATCCCACCCGACACACGGAAGAGATTGTAGGAAAAAAAACATAAGCAAAAGAAAATCACATAGAGGCCCAATAACCATAGAATTTCAAGAACAATTCAAAACTTTCACATATGTAACAAAAACAAATATAAATATATGAAGATTTGTGGAGGTGGAGGAACCCTTCAATGTTGAAGTTGCTAACATCAATTCAATTATGCCATCCTCCGATTAGTCATCATTTCAAAATCAAAAGCTGCATCCATTAATCCTAGATCGTCAGAACCTAGAAATCAGCTCTATCAACCCTAGATCGTCAAAACCTAGAAATCACCTCTGCATGCACAAATTTGACGCCCTTCTAAAGGACATAGGAAAAGCATTCGAATAGTGTACAAACAAAAACTGCAAGGAGATATCACAAATACCTCTACGAACCTGCTAAGTAAATCACCATCATTCCCTAAAGCCTACATGCTCACTTCGCTAAGAGAGCACTATTTATCTCCTCAAACTCAAAATCGTAATCTCCCCTAATCTGTAAGCCTCATGAACGACATCCAATCAACCAATCGAGCACCATATGTTTGACTGCTCGAGCATGCTCAAGAGAATACCCTCATCATCATCCCAAGCCGATGATGCACTCTACCCGTAAGAACACTAATAGAGATAAAGAATACCTGAATCGCAGAAAGGACTGCCTTTAGAAGCTTTTTTCCTAATTTTCAATTGTGTGTTTCATCAACTCTCCGTCTCTTTGAAAAAATCATCTCGTAAAGAATTGCTTGATCTTCAATTGGAACACGTGAAGGATCGGTCTTGATTTGATCCCGTAATTCGTCAACATTTTTTCATAGCTATCATATTTGTCATGGGCCATAATCGTTGATTGTGGAAACCCTCCCAAGATAGTGTCTCACCCATCTCACCCGACACACGGAAGAGATTGTAGAAAAAAACATAGGCAAAAGAAAATCAATAGAGGCCCAATAACCATAGAATTTCAAGAACATTTCAAAGTTTTCACATATCCAACAAAAACAAAAATAAATATATGAAGATTTGTGGAGGTGGAGGAACCCTTCAATGTTGAAGTTTGTTAGTGAATTTGAAGTAAATAAAATTTGCAAGCAAGCCCTTACTCACCTTGAAACTTGTCAACTAAGTTTTTGTCATGGTCAACTATTGTGAAGAGACAGGAGTTTTTCAAAGCAGAGCAATGATACAGACAAATAAGCCCAATAACAGTTTTATAGTGAATTAAAATTTTCAGATTTCAAGGGTCTAATTATAAATCTCAAGGTTTGAAGAAATGCGTTATAATTTATTTAACTAGATGAAAGGATCTAGAATCTTCTTCCCCGTACTCTTAGTTAGATGTCTCTAAAGTTTTATCCTCTTCTTTATAGGTTTAAAATATTCTAGAATACTATTGTACTTTCTACTATGTTGCACATCCCATCTATAAAATAAATTTGTGGCTAATAGAATGTAACATCCAAGAAAAATAAATTTTAAGCGAAAGAAAGCATCTCTCATCCTTCCTCTTTTTTTCTACCTCTCTCATCTAGAGACTTATTTCTCTCACATCTCTTCCTAATCTCTCTCATTCTATCACTCCTTCATTCATCCATTTTCCTTCTCTCTTCTTCCCTCCCTCATTCATCTTCATCATCTTCCTGTTATCTCTTGCCTTTTTTTATCATCAAAGATCTCCACTCCCGTCCTCGCTCTCATATCTCTTCCTTATCTCGTTTCCCAACCCACATTCCTCCATCCCTCTCATTCTATAATCTATTCCCACTCTTTTTGTTTCTTTATCCCCCTCTCCACGTTCTTTCTCTCTCTCCAGTTCTATCTCTCTCCACTTCCCTCTCACACCCTCCCCTCTTTCATCGGGATCACTGTTGATATGGCACATAAGGGGAAGCATGAGATAAAAAATAATTAAAAAAGATAATTTGGTGAAGTAAGTTAAATAGTTTTATCCGTATTGATTGAAATTAAAAAGAAGCATTGATGTGACATATAATGCATACAAAATGGAGTTATCAGAAAGTGTGCAGGCTGGTAGTTAACCCATTCCTGTCGTGTGATTTTTTCATTAGCTTAAGTAGTTGATCCCCTTTTAGTTGATCCCCTTTTATGGTTTCACTCCATTAACCCCAATTCAAACAGAAAAAAATGGAAAAATCCACGAACGTGCACATCCGTTTGAAATGTGCACAAACAAAAGTTCTTTTCAGCCTCTTGTTTGGCTCTATTCCATGTACATAGATTATGGCTTCTGCTATGGGCCTATGAGGCGTGCTTCTGTATTGTTTTTTAACCAGTGATGGCACCTACCCAAAGACACCTGGCACTTACAAAACTTTAAGAGCTAGGGTCGCATATGAATCCTTTCTTTCTCCTTCACTCTAGGGCCGCATAGGAATTACAAGCAAGGCTAAAAGAATGGTGGGGAAGCGAACGGTTGCTGCTGAGTATAGGAGCTGCAAAAAAGTCAACATATAGATTGGTGTTCTGCCACATGGTTTGGCTAAAGCTCGAAGAATGCACAAACTGTGCTCCTCTTTTGATGCAAGCTAAGTTGTTATATCCAACATAAATGGTGCCATATGGGGAAATCATCTATAGGCTGCCTTGTGGGCTTGGTAATTAAGGGAATGCACGCTCATTTCGAGCATGCACACAATATTATGCTTTAGATTCAATTGTTTCTCTGGGTATGTGTCGACATGTTATCTTTAATACTTGCTCTTTGTTGTTGATTAACGAATGTTTGGGATTGAGGTTGATGCTGGGAGCTGATCTGTCTTGTGCATGCTGCAAAATATTAAATGTTTCTAACACTCTAGAAGAAATTTTTTTTGTAACGTCTCTTAAAGTTATTCTTTACTGCTTAACAATCTTGTACAGAATGTTCTTAAATGAATGAATACTGTTTCTGATTGAGAGCCACCTTTGAGATTTTTTGACTTTGTTGATCATGTTAGTTAAAATTAAGAGTAAGGGTTCAAATGCCTCCATTTATTCATGCAAAGATGGATAATTGCATGAGTTATGAACATGCATGCATATAGATTCAACTCTGCTTCAGTTCAGCCATGTTAGCATTACCATTCCTATACATGTAATTATCTGTGTCTCAAAGCCATCTTAGTCATTACATATATAAACTTTTTTTATAGGCCATGTTGGTGGCGTTAAAGTTGGGAATTAATGTAAACATCTACTTTGGATAAAGTTATCAGATTCAAAAATGGTAATCTGGATGCTGCAACTTCCAGTCGTATAGGGAAAAAACAAAGAAAATGGCATGCTTAGTTCCTTTCAACTAATGCATAAAAAATGGCATCAAAAAATTTTGAAATATCTAATATAAGATTGTAGGCATCAACGGGCATACCATTTTCTTGTTTTTCTTTGACCCATACAAAAGAGAAAGCTCCAAATTTCTTTCTTTCCACTTGTCTTCAGTAAGTACTTCAACTGGCGCCTCCTCATCCGTGACCACCTTAATTTTTGGATCTAACCTGAATATCTGTAATGACATATCCGAGGTTTGAAATCAATAATTTACGCCAAATAAAAGAACTCCATATTCATATCAAAATTAAATAGACTTTAATCATGTGGGTTCCATGTGCTCCGCTACATTCTCCATATAGAACCTCTCATCCAGAAAAATCACATGATTGCTCACAAGCCAAATCGCTCAAAGAATGGCAGCCACACAGATTTTCTCCGACATTAGGGTAGCCCTCTCGCTATAAGTGAATTTTCTACTTTTACAATATCATATCACAGCAATACCAAATAAGACAAACCCCTTCCACTTCATCTCTTCTTTATTTCTATTCTCTCTCTCTCTCTTATTCTTCTAAGTGTTGTCTCCGATCCACCGAGCTGTCAAGCCCAACCGTTCTCATCATGACGCCCTGCCATCACCTCATCATAGTGATCATCCTCGCCATTAAGTGTTGGCATGATCATCCCATCTTTAACTTCAACCAGCCCTAGCAGACCCGACTCAGCTCAAATTGGATTAGCATAAAAGCCCATCCTGACTCAGCTCGGATTAGATCCCTCTAATGATCTGTGCACATGGCATTATCTACTAAGATTGGATCACCTGATTCAAGTTAGTTGGTTATGAGTATGAGTTAGTCATGGCCTCAAATTTCAGCGAAATTCGGTCGAATTTCTGTCGAATATCGATATCCAGTCGAAATCGAAATTCGACCGAAATGACCGAAATGACCGAAATAGGGGGGTCCTAGTACAAAAATGACCGAAATTCCGGTCGAAATTCCATCGAAATTCTGTTTTGGTCGATACCGAAATGGTGACCGAAACCGACATTTAGGGCCTTGGAGTTAGTCTCATATGCATAATGAATAGTTGGTTAATCTTATACCATGTAAGTGCATCACATTGAGTGCAGGTATGCACCACATAGTTTATTTTAATTGATGAACTAAAATACCTATTCGGTTGTCTTTATGTTTAATTGGGTGTCTCCAATGCTACGACTTTAACCATAATGAATTTGGGTGGTCAGCAATAACCCATCTAGGTGTCAAACATGAAGTTTTACTAGATGAACTAGAACTTCTATAGAAGTTTATTGGTCGGCGTCTCCTCGACATCATGCTTTTTTCCTCAAATAAAAATTATCACTTGTGGATGCACAATATCGATTTTTTAGAAAGAGGTGTTAGTCCCCAGATGGCACCCCCTCAAAATATATAAAGTTGTTGTACAGATGGCTAGGCCACTTGCAATGATCCAGTACATTTTCATAATCGAAACACTAGCCGTGAAATATAATTCCATTCCCTGCACACCAAATAGACCAGAATTGAGCAAAAGTGTTCTATCCTCCTGAGAATTACCGCAGAATGCCTGTGTGGAGCTCCAGATACGATGCAATCTTCCATCTTAAGCCATGGTATTTATGCGCCTTCCCACACTTTCACCAAGAGCCCGCACTTGGAGAAGAGATGATCCATATCCATGCCATCTTCATCGCATCTCTGGCAAACCACGTCAGTGCTCTAAAGGAGCAAGTCCCTACACGTCTTCGTAAGTAAACGACCGTACCTTGTGAACCAAAGGAAAATCTTGATTTTCTGCAGATTCCTACTCTTACATATTAACAAGCAGTCATGGCGGAGGTTTTCATGTATCATATTCTATGACCTTAAGAAGGCCCAATACACCTTCTTAACCAAGAAAGGGTCGGTATTTCAAACCCAATAATCATGCCCAATCGAGGGGCTCTCAACGTCATCCAGATCATTCAACATGCATCAGAACTCTGCCAGTCTATGCTCGGAAAAATCCGCAAGGAAGGAGAGAACCCAAGTATCCATCATCCAAGCCTGAGCCATCGATATCATTGAATTTGTCTATACACGTGGCAAAGAGTACATTCTTAAGGAGTTCAAATAAGTATTCATCCATAAAGAGCAATAATGTGTTTGTAAAGAAGTGCATCCAATATACTCTTATTCCCCTAAATACCCATTGAAACGATCCATTATCCCATGAAAAAGTGATGTCGGATTCTCTACACAGTACGTACTTGCTAACTAAGACTACCATCAAAGCATAACAGATGATGGATGTCTAAGGAGTCCAAGTAAAAGAATTACAAGTATTCATCCATAAAGAGCAATCATGTGTTTGTAAAGTCATGTATCTAATCTACTCTTATTCCCCTAAATAGCCTATGAAATGATACACTATCGCATGGAAAAAGTGATGCTGGATTCTTTACACACTACGTATTCACTAACTAAGATTAGATCGAAGCATAAGAGATAATGGATGTCCCCGATTAAAGCACTTCTATAATATGAGAAGAACCTTTAAAAGGTTACACAACTATGGCCTTGTCTGCACATGTTTTTCTCAGGTCTCATCCCGGGAATGTAATAAGTTGGGCATTTCCTTCTATCCTTGACCCTACATATATTCCGTAGTCAGATAACGACTCTAGACAGAGATAATCCAAAATGGAGGAGGTATATGGTAGGTTGAACCATATGTCGACCTCTATGGCTCCTACAACTTTGGACACATACTATTATGATCATTTCACATGGCCACAAAAGTGGTTGTCGGTGTACTTAAAGAGGTCGTCTTTATAATTGGTAGGCATGGGCCCACTGGCCAATGCACCTATTGTGATAAGCTTGACTATATCGAGGACACCTGCTAGCAAAGATATAGGGCGACTTTTGGCAGTCAGGCTTTAGCTAAGAAATCCAATTAAGATTCCTATATGTCTAGATCACAGTATGATAAGTTACGAGACTCGACCAACTACTAGAGTCGCATCACTTTCAATTCTATCAACACTGTTCCTTCTAAATTTCAAGCACTTACAATGACGAAATTTGACTGGTTAGTTGATTCTTGGTGCATCTTTCCTTCTATGTTTAGATGCATAGCAATTCTCCGAGTTTTAATTAATTCCTAATGGATAGTAGTTAAACTTGATGCTGATGGACATTTGCTTATTATATATTAGGAGGAGATACAACACTTCCTCTAACTCAATTTCAATGTTATTTTAGTCCTTGACTTCCATTGTACTTTTATCAATTAGTCAATAAGTCAATTAGTCATTTTCTCCCACTACAAATAGGGTTGGTGATTTGATTCATCACACTAAAAGATGAAAATAGAGCTTCGTTCCATTGTAATTAGCTGCATTTCTTCATCTATTTTGCATTATTATCATTCATGCACTTGTAGATAATATTCGCATTTTAGCATGCATATTTGCACTAAATGATAAGCCCGAATTCCCTTGTAAATATCACATGTATAATATCCTATTTTATCCTATTTTTTATTTATTTTTCACTAACTTGAAATAAAATAAAATCAACGATACAGTGAAAATATTACTAACACTAATAAATGAAAGATATCAAAAAAATACTAACTTGTAAATTTATCCAATAAAACCCAAACCCCAGTTTGAGACTAAAAGCCTTAAAATGCGGATATCTCTCTCATACATTCTCCTATGAACCCCTTTTGAGAGCCTAAAAAAAAAGAACCCCTTTTGAATTAATGTACGTTTAATCATCTACAAAACAAGACAAAATTAAAAGGATCGAAGTTCATATGTGAAACTTGGATTTTGGGCTCTCATTGTAGATTGTGCATATTAACTTATTTTGACTTTATTATTTTATATACAAAAAAATCATTTTTGGTTTACCTCATTTGCATTTATTTTCTTTGATTTATGTTTTTATAAAAAAAATCCAAAAATCCAAATAAAAATTAAAACAAAAAACAAAGAAAATAAACCAACTTGAGTTGTATATATAATCTGTATAAAAGTCCCCTTTATTTTATTTCTTCATTTTATTAATTACTAAAAAATCCAAAAAATAGATTAAGGTGTAAATATGTATTTTATATTTTCTCTGATTTTATTTTGATATTTATCTCATTTAAAAATGCTGAAAAATCGCAAAATACAAAAATTGGGAATTTTATATCTATAGAGTACCACCAAAATACCTTTTGTACAAATGATTTCTTTTGATTTAGGTCCTTCACAAAAGTTCTAGATCTCGCTAAGATGAACAACTTGCATGTTGATCACTTTTTGATTTTACTTCATTTGCTATTCTTTTTTTATTTTTTCTTTGGATTTTCAAATTTTCCAGGAGCGACACATGGCCGCTCCCGGAGCCGCCACATGTCACCCCCATTTTTTTATTTATTCTATTTTATTTATTTATTCATTTATTTAAATTATTTAATTATCTTTGTTATCTATTTATTTATTATTTTAACTATTATTATTTCTTTTTCTTTCCCTTTTATTTATAATTATATATATATTTAATTTAATCATTTATTTATTTAAAATTACTTTAAGTATTATTTATTTATATTTATATGTGTATTATTTATTATTTTTAAATGTATTTTTCTTTTAATTTATAACTTTTATTTTCTCTCCCTGCCACATGGCAGCCTCCCCTGCGCGCCCAACAAATCTTACGTTCGTCTTCCCCGCACTGACTGCAGCCTCCGCGACTGGGGCCTCCCTCTCTCTCACCGTCGACGCGCGGGGTTTCACAATTGTCGCCCGTAGCACCCGTCGCACATCCCTCTCTCTACATTTCGCCCACCACGAATGACCCGCAACCTCCGTCAACTTCCAGTGCAACCGTCGCACGTATCGCGCGGAGGTGTGACGGTTCCGCACCATCCCTCTTCTCCATCTTTCCCTCTGCCCACGATCATCCCGTCTCCCTCGCATCGACCATCCATCCTCCCACGCTCCGCGTAACCGCCCAACAACTCTCACCAGCCCAACCGACCATAAGATCCCTTCTCCGCCTCCAGTCATCCCCATCCGCCATCTTACAGGAAGAAGCCACCAGCTCCAGACCTCCTGCTTGAGACAAAGTCGGGGGACCTTAGAAGGCGACGACAACTACTCCAACTTGGCGAGATCTGGTGACGTACAGCTGCCGCTGCATCTTCCTCTCATTGAGCAGTCACTACCAAGCTCTGCCCTCCGCTAAGGCGTCGAGCCACGACTTGGAATCGAGCTTCGCCCCTCCCTCCGACGAACCTTCCTTCTCTTCTTTTTCTTGTTTTCTTCTTCTTCATTCTCATCTTTCTCCTCCTTTCTCGATTCGGCTCTGTTCCTGTTTGATCCAGCTTCAAGACTCATCGCTCCTCCGCCTTCACTTCCACTGTGGATCATTGGCCACCACAACCTCAGTTGACTCGTCCACTACACCACTCACGATGCACGATCGTCGAAGTCACGCCACCGCCATTGCCTGCTTGTTGCCTGGCATTGATAGCCGACTGCCTCCACCGTTAGCGCATGCAACTCCACCCTCGACACGCGCACGCAGTCGTCCTCGCCGACAACCTCGACCTCGGACGTGTCACCAGAGATCGAGCTCCAATCACAATCGACTGCCGAAGCCACGCTATCGCAAGCTCTTCGACTGCGACGCATGCCTCGAACCACATACCCGATCACCGCCCCAGCTCCCACTCCTACGGAGCTCGCAGCCTCGGCTGACGTGTCGAGGATTGCCTCGAGCTAAGTACCAGACATGCCGACCCTCCGAAGCGCGTACAACACGCGTGGGGTCGGGGTCAATCACGGGAGAGCCCTTGCCCTTCTGATGAATTGTACTCACGCCCTTGCTTCCAGAAACATGTGAGGTGCAAGTGCCACAATGGAGAAATTGCACGCATCACCCTCGTTCCAGAATTTTGCAAAATGGCATGTCGACCAACGACGCATGCACAACACATGCGTGCATGCAAAAATTGCAGACATGCCCTCAGTCATTTTAGTAATTGCATTTGCATAGTTTTATTATTGTTGAATTTGTTTCTATTTTTTGTAATTGTATTTAGAACCTTGTGTTCGCATCCATGTTTGAGTATTCATTTGTCATCAATTTTCAACTTAAAAAATAGCATATTGTAGAACTTTTTATTCCTATCATGTGGATATTCAATGATAATTTTGTGAGTTGTGATTTAGTTAGTATAATTTTTTGTAGAAATTTGCATAATTTATCCACTGTGTGATATGAAATTCATATTAAATTGAATGTTGCTCTAAAAATTCCTTTAAAGTTCACAGTAGGTAGTGTTCCAAAAATACTTACATTTGTACGCATATCGAGGATGTAATAAATTAAATGGTAGTTTGAGTAATTAAATTTTAATAGACCGTAGCTCGATTATTTTTAAGATCTATTAATTTTCCTAGATACATCTTCATTAGAACTATATAGGATAATTTTATTTCTGAGAAATAAATAGATTTTCTATTTATAATAACTAATTTATGAAAAATCAACCAGAATGCATCATTAATTCATAATAAATTCATTTTGCATCGGAAATATCCAAAAAAACTTACAGTGCATCCATTTCATCATTTTTAACATTCTGGCTAAGTTCTACGATTTTGGGAAAATATTTGATTCAAAATATATTTTAGCCCCTAAACTTACCCGAAATTACATCTCATGATTTTTTTGCATAAAAAGGTAAAAAATGCCTCTCTGAAAACGTAGCTTCAAAACCGACTATTAACTGACCTGAGGAGATAGTGGCCTCCAAGAGTTCGACCTTGGTCTTGCCCAAGTAAAATAAAAATACGAGTGCTCGCTTTAAATGCTAAATTAATTAAGATGCCTTTTTTATTACTCCTAAGTGCCTGACTACAACAAAACAACAAAATTAAATAGGGTAAATAAGTGGTGTTTCAATCGATGTCGTTGCCGAGGAGGCACTAGTCTGACCCTCGACCTTTTCCTTGTAATTATCACTCCCTGCACTTATCTCTTTATTTTATTTTGTTTATTTTGAGTATCTCTCTGACCACCATCTTATTTTTGTGCGAGGGACTCGATACGACGGAGTAGCTACTTAGGTGGTCGAGAAACTTAGGAGCATTGGAGGCTGGCTTCTCTTTGAATTAAGCTGGCTGAAGGAATTGCATCAAAATTAAGATCGAGTCGAGTCATAAGAGAGCGTAGAGTTAAGGATATTATTCCTGAATTTTATTTTATTTTTATAATTAATTTGTAATAAGGTAAGTAATTGCACATTTCCGGTTGATTTCATTTGGGATCTCGCGTGTGTAACTGGACATTTGGAATTTTATTTGTTGTATGTCAAGGCAAGTTTCACTCTTCGGTGAGGGTGGGGCACGACTTGAAAGGCTCGTAGGTTAGACCTGCACTTGCGGCTATTGGAGCTTTATTGGGTCATTATTTGCTTATGCTCGTAAAATCTACGACCACACATTTTCACATTTAATAAGACGCATCTTAGAACATTCTATTTAGTCAAATTAAATCATATCCTTCCCGACTAATATAAGCTCTTTCTAGGTGCGGTTTTCTGACTTACATTGCATATTAGCATAAAAATTTCAATTTTTATATTGCATCCTGCATGTATAGTGCGAGGATCTTTGTAAGTCTTCTGAACTGGGTATGCATCAATGATTTTATCATTTGAATAAGCTTTTCTCGACTCCCTTCACCTTGGTTTTACAACTTAGGATAAAAGGAAATCGGGACTGCTCGTTAGGCGTGCCTTGTGTGGTGGATTTAATTTAGTGATAATATAACTTAAAATCGGGACTGCTAATACAATCTTGATCAAAAAATGACTAAAATTAACCATTATTTTCGAGAGAGCAACCCCATCATTGTACGCGTGTACGACCTCCAAAAAGAGTGGGTGAGGACGTACACACTAAGGTTAGAGCCCAGATCCATGGACTTGCCCCCCTATGTCTCCATTTCTGACTCTTGCGGATTTGGGAGCTGCAAAGGATTGCCTTCAACCTTAGTTTACATTTTGGTTGTATAATCATGTGTGTCTCCTTTGGGTGTGATATTGAACCCGACAGCCCAACCAGATCACCTCATTGATTGGGAGTATACATGAGCACTAATGGGCGTAAGGTGACTCACCTTGCGTGCCTGCATAAAAAGAGTGTTTTATCACTTAACTAAAACTATAAAGATAGCGGTCGGACCTTTGTGACCATCACTATGCTAAGTTGGTGAAACCAGGGTTTGCTCTTACGTTTGTTTTTGGTGCATGTCTGTGTGTATTCCTTTGTGCAACTGCATGTTTTTACTCCAATATGCTTTCACTTCTTTCGAAAGATGTCAGTTATCAATATTTGTATTTGAACTCTACACATCATATCTCCTTAACTGATTACTGACCATTTTCATCACCTCACTCTTCCATGTACCCTCCAACCCATTCCAGTTACGAAGTCGGACCTCCAACCGACCTTCGAGCCTCGTCTTCCTTCCAGCAGAACCCTCTCTTTAATACGGTTTCTCCTTCGCTTTCTCCTTATTCCACGCATCCTCCACCATCTGTGAGAGACCATTACCCGTGGTCGGTTTCACCCCACCCTGGGTATGAAGTCAGAACTTCGACTGACTTCCCCCACTTCTTCGCATTTCCCACCTACTCCATATTCTAACACTCTGGATCCACTTCCATCCTGGGTTGACTCACCATATTCTCAAGAGCTTGTTGGAATTAAAGAACCATTCGACGTGCAAGCTATTGCTGAGAACAATAACTCGTAGAGTTGGAGAGGGAAAGATGTCGGAGGGAGGCTACATGACATGAGAGGCTACGTCAGAGAGGGAAAGACGTCGGAAGGAGTCCACTCGATGGAAAATCTCAGCGGGGGTCCGCGCTTGGCGACGTGAGGGTGTTGCGAGTCCATGCTTTCACGAGAAGAAAGAAGTTGGGTGGATGTATGTTTCTCACCGCAAGCTGGGTAGGAGATACTTCCGATACGGGAGTCAGGTCACCTCGCTTCAGGATGTGTCCAGCAGCAGCAATGTTTCGGACGTGGGAAGGTCAACCATCACAGGGTATTCTTCCCTTCCGAGGGAACGACGTCGGAAAACTTATTGAGGCAGGAGAGAGGTGGTTTTGGCAGCAGGGCAGAGCAACAGATTTGTGAAGGCTTGGAAAAGCAAGGAGCATCATTTGCAGATGTTGTGGCTGGGGAGTCAGCTGCGGAACTGAGGTTAGGTTTGTTGATTGGCTCGTGGGCGAAGGACTCCTTATTTGTCACATCAGTATGGGCATGGATTTCGCTTCTCTTTGGTAAGGAGTTCATGGGGGATGTGGTGTTGTTAGGGAGAAGGAAGTGTTGCGTGCGTGGACGGACGCAAGGTCAGGCGATGCGCCTATTGAATCCGATGGGCAGGAGTAAGGTGGCTTGGAGGTATCCACGTTTTGCAGATGGAGGAGATCCATCATTCGTCTGGCGGGTTGCGCAGCAAGGGGGGGGTCACCTTCCTATCTCGGACTTTGAAGAGTCTCGGTCCGACTCTCAGGGAGGTCGGTATTGTGAAGAAGGTCCTGGCTGATGGTTGTTTACCGAGGTATGATCCTTGATGTCGCCACGTCATGTTGAAGTGTCGTGCGGATCTGATGATACCTTCTTCGGCGGTGGTGCTGAGGGTGGTCACGCCACTTTCCCAGTATCCATTCGTTTTTTGCCACCGTCGCCACCACCGTAGTTCTCAATGGATTGGTCTTTGGCATCCTGCTCCACCACGTCGGTGACATGTCAGACTGAGGAGATTTTGAATAGGCCGGAAGTTAGAGCGTTTTCTCGGGGCGCGACGCGTCCAATGATTTCGTGTGTCGTTCCTTTCTTCTGCCTCGCAAGTCTCGGGAGTCGTAACAATTGAGGAAGCTTCTGGTGTTAGCGTTTCGACTCCACTTCTTTGTGGCCATGACGATTCTTGCTTTGCTTCAGGTCGAGTCAACCAAATGGATCCAATGAACCGGCTACGCTCTTTGTTAAGTGGACCTCTGTTGTCGGGTCCTAGATCCAGGTGTTTACCCTCTTTCCCGGTTCCCGGTTGTGCGGGTCTTTTCTGGGCACGAGGTGGAGCGGGTCCGGATGTGGTCCTCTAATGTGCCCATAAAGATATGGTTTCCGGGTAGAAGGCTCCCTGAAACATCTGGAGCAGTTGGGCACGTGTGTTGGCTTCGGTTCTTGCCTCTGTCCCTAACGGTTCTACGGTCTGCCCCATCAGGGATGTTGCGTGGAGAGCTCAGCTTCCTCGGGCGATTTGCCCTTCTGCGGCTCCTCCCCGACTGGCGGCCCCTCCGCTTTCTTGGGCTCGTCCTTAATGGACCGTGGTTTTGAGGAGCTTGTACTGGCTAATGTTGATGGGGGTGCAAGGTCAGTGGATGCTCAGCAGGGTGAAGATTATTCCATGTGCTCTACGATTGAAAGAGGAGTTACGAAGAGGTATAAGCAAAGGCAGAAACGGAAGGCCTCGCGTGGGGAGGTCCAAATGTGTCACAACGCGTTTCATGTGGCTTTTTAGTTGGCCCAGTGAGCACGTTGGGTGCACAAGTTGTTACTAAATGAAGATTCTTTCTTGGAATGTTAGAGGTCTGGGTGACCCGAAAAAAGAAGGGCTTTGAGTCTCTATCCTTGACTTTTCTCTAGATTTCTGTCTCTCTTGTGATTTTCTCCTATTGTTGGACCTGCCTCTTTTCTAAACTGCGTACACATGTGAAGAAGAGCACTCTCCACATGATCGTCATCTGATTTCTTCATTCAGGAGACTGCTCTTGACCATAGGTATGACCAGCTTGTCATCTGTAGCGGAGTTGCTCACGGAAATCATCAAAGTTTCCCAACTGTCTAGTAGGGAATCCAAGAGAATAAGCGCTTGTAATTCATCATCTAGCGCCATGTCCATGGTACTCAGTTGATTGATGAGACTCTGGGAATTCATTTTACTTTAGATTCACAAACTTCGGAATCAAGAACGCTTTGTTGGTGGCCGTCTTCTGCTTATAAAGCTCCGTCAGTTTCTTCCATAGTTCCTTCGCATCTTTCTCTTCTTCAACATGATGGAATACGGATAAGTCCAGCCATTTTCGGATGGTGCCGGACTACTTTTCTGTTCAGCTTCATCCAGTCACCTGCGGACATGCTCTTGGGCTTGGCTGTTTCTTTTTCCATCGGATCATGGAAATCCTTGCAATACAAGATGTTCTCCATCTTAGCCTTCCATATTTGCTAGTTCATGCTCGTTAGCTTGCTCATCATGCCTTCGTAATCTTTCTCCATCTCGACAACGAATGCTCTGATATCATTTGTTGGAAATCGAGGGATTCCCTTAACCTGTCCTGCAAACGATGACTAGCAGCGGAGCGTTCCCTACATGGGAACCAAGAAAAATAATCGCAGCACAATAATCAAGCAAGCACAGAAATACGAGAAATTTTACGTGGGAAAACCCACCTCGATGTGAGAGAGGGTGAAAAAATCCACGAAGCACGACGACTCGCAACAAAGTCTACTAGGCCAGAAAAATGAGAGGGTATAATATCTTCCCTGTTTTATTGTCCAATAAAACTGAGGCCAATTACAAGAATAAATCAGATAACTGTCACATTGTACTTGGAGAGCACAATACCATTTCTCTCGTCACGTGATGCCCCTCCTTGAGAATGGACCTTCCTAGCGACCGCTTCTCGTGCCTCTAGCGCAAACGCTCTTCGCGGATGCGACTTCTCTTCATGCCCCTGCAGGCTAACTCTTCATGCCTTGCGTGAACTTGCTCCTCACCCCTTGCATGGGCTACTTCTCTCCTTGCTTGGGGAGAGAGAACTAAGAGAGAAGAGAGGGAAAGATGCTTGAGTTGGGATGATCCCCAATACCATACATGGGGTCTTATTTATACTACTCTTACCTCCTCTCTCTCTCTCTCAAATCCTATTCTTACATGAAGTAGGAGTCCTCAAAGGGATAATCAACTTTTTTCCTTTTTTTTTAATTATTGGAATGGATAATATTTCCAACAATCAGTAGTTTAAAAAATCGGAAAAGACCAATCGTTGTATTCTTCGTTTGGTTCGTACAGTTCAACCGAGTCGAACCGAGTTAGACCGATATATCATACAAATAAATACAAAAATGCTAGATTATATCTTTCGAGGATTTGTTTACTCTTGTCCTTTCAAGTTTTCTAATAACACTTATACCCATATTTTTAATACAACAGTATGTGTCCCCTGTATTTTTACAAAATCAACAGTAGTGGCCTTTTATTAGTATACTTGTGCTCCCATTTTATAGCAACATAAGGATGATATCGTTATTTTTTTAAGAAAATATAGGGGCACAAATGAAATTGCTTAAAAGTTAGCGGTATAAATGTTCTTAAACTCGAAAGGGCATAAATAACGATATTTTGTAAAATTTATATATATATATTTATATATATGTGATGTAAAAAACAAATAATTTTAATAGTATTTTAACTCTAATTAATGGCAAGTATTATTAATTTATTGCTTCTCCTAGTATGAATATGCTAATGAATTCTTCGTTTGTTATTGTTATAGGTGGACAACCTCATACACAATGTGAGAAGAGAGGAAATGCTCATATGACAGGAAAAGACAAGCGATAATGAGTCATTGACACATGTGGAGAAGAGATAAAGAGGTACTATACTATGCAAGGTTCAGAAAGTCGGTATGCGGTATTCGTTCGGTCAGGCGGTCCCAAGCGAGTAAGCGGATATGCGGAAGTATATGCGGAAGTATATGCGGATTATGCGGTTTGCATTTTTTTTAATTAAAAATATTAAAGATATATATTTAATTGTGATGTCAGAGACAAAAAAACTTCATGTTTCCTTTAGATTCCTACAAAGACATATATTGGAAAAAACGCACCATAATAAAAACCTACATACTTCATATAGATATCAAAATATGTTCCTGAATATAGAATGTTCAAATGTATAAAGTTATAAACCAGCTTCTAAATTCTAATCTAAATCATCTTCAAAATTGATTGTTGGAATATCATCATCGCTCTCTGAATCACTCATAAATTCTTCTTCTTCACCCAAAGTTGGCAAAGCTTCCACATTCCTTTGGCTCCTCCTATTCTCAACAATTCTTCTGCCCCACTTGCTTCTGCAACCAAGTTCCATGTGAGGCCTGACCCGTGGAAGATTTCTTCTTCTTCTTCACTGGCACCAATCCAATCCATAACATGCGTTCTGTCCTTTGAAACAAATGGATCTCTCCCAATTAGTGATCGACGTTCCTTCAGCTTTGAATTGAATTTCACAAAAACCAAATCATTCAATCTCTTAGTTTCTAGTTTGTTCCTTTTTTGGTGTGAATCTGCATTAAGAATAATATGTAACATTGATCAATTATAAATTATAATGACTCAATGAATATACTCAATTGTACATCCAAATGGTGAGAGTTATACCGCTGCAAAAGAGCTCCAATTCCTCTCACAACCAGAAGAAGAGGATGTCGACTTTAGAATTCTCAAAGCCATTTCCTTCAAATAAGGCGTTTGAGAACCATATAACAACCATCAATGAGCTACAAGAGATTAGATAATTAATTTCTTGTAAAATAGTAAATCTAACTTAAGAACTTTAAAGTCGATAATAAGCTTGAAATATATTACCAGGATTGAAATCATCATCATTGGTGGATCTTTGTCTGACTGCCATTGGCTTTCCAAACGCTCCTTCTCCCTTTCGATAAATATGAATCTCTTTCTTCGTGATGGCATCCTGAATCTCCAACTCAGGATAAAAAATCTCCACGCATTCCATTAAATCATCAACGACGAAACTATCCTTAGAAATCGCATCGCTATCCCTATAAAAATAATAGGGATTGAGATAGAAAGCTGCAAGATGGAGTGGGCTATCCAATCTTCCTTTCGTTTTCAAGGTAATGGCATCTATAAAGGGCTTGTATGAATGTTCAACATCTTTAAAAATGACCTTTATTTCTTTTTTTGCATCCTCCAATCCTCCATATACAAATCCCATTGACGGCTTCCTTTCTCCATCAACAACACGCAAGAGGCATATAAGTGGAGAGAAGATCTTTAGCGTCAAGGATACTTGGCTCCAAAATGATGAACTGAGGACAACGGATGCAGCCACCTCACCTTTTCTTGTTTTTGACCACTTACACTCCCTCCACTCATCAGAAGAGAACATCAACCGCAATTTCTCCTTCTTCTCCATTACGCTTTGTAGTGTGAGGAAAGTGGTGGCAAATCTTGTTTGCCCTGGCCGAACAATTTCACCCTTCTGGGTAAACTGTCTCATCAAGCTCAAAGTCTTTGCATGACTGTAGATAAAGAGAGGGAGAGTTCTAGCCTAAGTGATGCAATTTTTTATCTTTGATTCCTTGCCAATCTCCTCAAGTACAAGATCAATGCAATGAGCTGCACATGAAGACCAAAATATCCTTGGATATTTGGTCTTAAGGAGTCTCCCAGCTGCCATATTTGCAGAAGCATTGTCAGTAACAACTTGTACAACATTGTCTTCTCCAACATCCTTGATACACTCCTCCACCAGAGAAGAGATGTATTCAGCTGTGTGAGAATCTGCAGATGTGTCAACGGACTTCAAGAAAGTAGTGCCCAAGTCACAATTCACACACAAGTTCATAATGCTCCTTCCCCTCATATCGGTCCACGCATCGGTCATTATTGAACAACCATTGTTCTTCCACGATTCATTGTGGCGCTTTAAATGTTCCTTTGTTTCATCAACTTCCTCCTTCAACAAAGTTTCTGCAATTTCATAATATGAAGGCGGTTTGTATCCGCTTCCGTATTGTCCAATTGTCTCACACATTCGGATAAAGGAATTCTTGGTCACTACAATAAAGGGAATGTCAGCATCATAAAAGAATTTGGCCACATACTTGTTGACACGTGCACGCTCCTCTTTGGCTAATGCATCTTTAATCACCGTCTGCTGCATTGTTGCACCCAAAGATGCATTATCTTCAGAAACACGAGGTCTTTTTGCACCACTTTCTGAGGCTTCTCGTTCATATGGATGGTTAGAAGATCCATCAGATGTTTTGATTGCCACTTCCTCACGCAGTTCTCTCATACTAACAAATTTCTCATTCTTCTTCTTCTTCGTAATATCTTCCACATAATCTCTGATTTCCTTCTGCACTTCACCATCGGCCTTTGAACATGCCCTCGTGTTTCCCTTTATGTGTACGAGATGCTGCTTCATTCTATTGATTCCTCCTTTTATGATCTTGCCGCACAAGCGGCACCCAACCGTGTTCGAATCCGTCCTCTCAACAAGGTATGCGTATTTCCACCCTGGATTGGTAGAGCCAGGTGGAACATAAAATGTGGAGGAATCCGTAGTAGGAGTGGAAGGGGTAGCCATATCAAAAAACCTAAAGATGACACAAAAATTGTGACATTAAAAAAAACAAATACACAATGTAATCTATAAAACTCAGTTATATTCAATGCTGAATTTATTTATAATAATGAGGTCATTGTATCTATTTTTCTAGGTGTAGTAGGACTACAGCGTTTTATAGAATAAATAAACCACTGTAATAAACTTTTAGCAACTTATTAATGATCAACATGAGACAATTTAATTCTTTTAAGGTAGTCCATTGACTCAAAGAAATCACATGTATTATTTAGTTAAGGTAACATGTGAACCATATTCGAGATATCTATTGACAAATTGTTGTGATATGGATGTTTCTAGTATAATAGTAAGCATATTTACTTAATTTCACAATGGTCACACTCATATAGACACACACCACACATTGTCAGGTTTATAGCAACGAGAGCATTTGTAAATGAAAATCATTATAAGTAGTATATAAGTGGCGTTATATATGATACTTTTCTTCTTGAGCGATGGCATATTTTGTAGTTTTTTGGATTTTTTTATAGATGTATAAAGAATGAACTATTGAAGTTTGAAATAGAAATATTTTTAACAGAGTGAGAGTCACTGTAAATTCTTCGATGAACAAGACAGAGTAGATGGTATTCATGGCTCATGATTTATCACTTGTTTTCTGTCTCGATTTTGGTCTAGCCAGAATACTGACTATGGGAGAGGCGAAATTATAAAATGATAAAATTGTTAGAAAACCTAACATAATTTCTGAAATTTTGAAGAAAACAAAGTACCGAGAACTTGGAGTATGGCGGAGGCACTGCGGTTGGACCGTTGGAGTATGGCGGAGCTTGGCGGCGCAAAACGGCGAGGCTGGAAGGCCGAGAGGGAAAGGCGGCGCTTGGCGGAGCAAGAGAAACTACATGCGATGCAAATCGGCGAGGCTGGAAGCTCTGCGATGGTGGAAGGCCGAGAAGGAGAGGAGGCGCAACAGGCGGCGCAAAACGGCGAGGCCGGAAGCTCAGCGATGGTGGAAGGCCGAGAGGGAGGGCGATTGGGGTTTGGCCTTTAGGGTTTATCGAATTTGGGGGTTAGGGTTTGGTGCGTAAATGAGTTTAAGACCCTAAAATCGGATCTTTCTTTTTGAAGTCCAAAATCGGATCATGCTATTGCGTATACCGCATATCGCACCCGCCTACTCGGCCGCATATGCGGTTTATGCAGCCCGCATATGCGTGAGACCCGCATATCACTGCATATTCAATATGCGGTGCGGCTACCCCTCCGCATGCGCATATGCGGCCGCATCAACCGCATTTCTGAACCTAAACTATGGGTTAGAATGAGACTAGATTATGAATATTTCCGAAAAAGTTTGTTTTTTGTTAATTTATTGGAAATTATTTTTTGCCAAAAATGGGTGGTTGAACCGATGGTTTGGTTCAATTGATTCAACCTAGTTTAAGCAATCCAACTGGGTTTTGACCGGTTTTGACTTACTTTTATTTTCTGAATAAAAACTGGTGGTTAGACCGTTTTTCCCCTGGTTCTTGGTTTAATCGATTCAACCGACCCGTTTGATTCGATTTTTTAAAACCTTTTTATGTAGTCTTCAATCCTTTCAGTCGAGCCCGACTTTGGAAGAAGAAAGATCAAAGCCATATTAAGCCTTTCGAATCTTGCATTGCATCGATAACTACTCCACAACCTCCAAAATCTCACCGCCCACCAGGTCTTAGAACTCTTTATAAAAGAAAATCGAGAAGCCGTTCGGACCTGACACCCCACCTGTATTCAAATTCCACACAGCTGTCCTAATCTCCTCCAAGGTAAACGGTAAAATCAAGTTAGCCGCGTGCTCCTCAGAGAGATGAGACGCCCCAAGGCTGCTCCACCTCCAAGACATAAAGGAAGCCCTCCTTGAGAGGCCATGAAAATGGTCGGCAACCGCATTTCCCAGCTCTCTTTTACCCTCAATTCTGTTGCCATCAATGATCATAGTTCGGAAGAAGTTGTTCATACGTCTGCCATTGGCCATCGTATGAAAAAGCAGTGTTTGCATCTCCCTCCTTTAACTAAGCAAGCTGTGATCTTTGATTCCATTCCGTCACATGTTTCCGATCTTCTTCCATTATCACTCTTTAAACCGGAAGCCCTTTGCCCTAGCTCCATAGCGCCCAACACCCTGCCATCCTCAAGTCTATTAAGTCTCATGACCTCCTGTTCTGCAGATACCTTCCGATTTCTTCTGAACTCTCTGATCTCCTTATAGACACACAATCTCTGACGCAAAGACTTCAACTTCTCTGAGAATCCCGACGCCATCGATCCATACACCTCCAAAGATGACCAATGAGAGCACACCACTTCCCTGAAAGAGTCTCCCAAGAGCCCAACACGATCAAGTCTGAAAAACCCCTAAGCCTAGAAGAGCTGCCGGAATCTAAGACAGAGGCGTGTGATCAAACCGTATACGGGGCATGTATGACTCAAAAGAAAGAGGGAAACGGTTCCAGAAGCTCCAACGAGGCGAGGAAGCGATCGATGTGAGAGTGGAATCTTGAGCTCCGCCAAGTATACTTTTTGTCTGTAGCATCTAAGACCTCAAGCTCCAAGTCATCGACAATATGTGCAAAATCAGTAGAACTCGGATCCTTGCCTCTTCACGAGCGAGGACGGTCAGTAAACATCAAGACATTGAAGTCTCCCTCGTAAACCACCCGACACCATCTTCAGGGGAAGTGTTAAGATATTATTTATCTTCTTTCATGTGTTTTATTCTTTTCATTTATATTATGTAATTTTCCAAACAAGAGTTCTCTCTATATAAGAGAACTTCCAAAGCTCTCTCATAATACATTTTTTATCTTTTCTCTCAACAGTAATAAAGTGAATAAGGTTCCTTATGCATCTCCACTCTCCGGTTGGTCATAGCATGAAAGAACGTGGAAATCACATCCCCCTACAAAAGCTAAGACCGCCTCGACCTCTACCTCCGCTCCACCTTAATCTTCTTATCTTTGTCGGCAATGCTCTTATTGTTTGTTGCCCATATCTAGATTGTGTGGGTTTAGAAACTATAAGAGCTTTGAATCATTTATTGAAATTTTGATTTCCTCTTGTATGGAATTCAATGTATTCCCACACCA
>JAZKJV010000122.1:221170-455346 GCA_037367405.1 Ottelia alismoides
TTGGCAAAGCCTTCTCCCACTATAAGTAGGGTCAGTTACATGGATTCTTGCTCAAATCCATGTTGAAAGATTCGACTATTTTTTTACATTGGTTGTCTGCTACCTAACGCAACCCCTACAAGGGGGGAATTGAACCCTGGTCTTTTGGGTGGTAGGTGTTGGAGTATGTGTTATGTGCGCCTATTGAGTTGTAGCAGGGTAAATGGATACCTCCAGGATCCATTTACCCCATCCAGTGGTTTAGTCCCACACCGTCCAGTGGTGGGACTTGGAGGCCCTGTGGAGGCTATATAAGGAGCCCCAGGCCTCCTGTAATAGTTGAGAAAGTCAATAGAAAAACACGCCCCTTTGAGGGCTTCTCCCGTGGTTTCATCCCGCTCCTCACGGAGTAGGGTTCCACGTAAAATCCCGTTCTTCTTTATTCTTCTTTATATTTTTCCATGTTCGCTTCCGCTTCCGATTTCTAACATGGTATCAGAGCGGGTCCGATTCTCGAGGTTTTCATGTTCTTTGTTTTCGAGATCCGATTATTGATTCGGTATGAAGTTATGTTCAAGATCTTTGCGCATCATGTTCAAGTTCTATTATCGGGTTTCTTGAAAACCTAAAATATTCGGCGCGCATCACGACTTTCCAGAATCTCCTCGTCTTTGTTCTTGCTGCAAAGCATCTACAGGGACTCCTTCCAGGCAGATGGCGCATTCTGCGCGCGTTCCAGAAGCAGCGGCATATCTTCTCCCCAAGTCCAGGCGCAGGCTTCGCGCGAGGTCCAGGCGCGACACGCCCTCATCACCCACAGCGCGAGCGCGCGCGCCTCCATGGTCCCAGCGTGAGCGCGCGCCTCCGCAGGCGCACAACGCCGCTCCACGCTGGCCTCCTCCCTCGCGCCATCGAGGGTCCAGACCCTCCAGCGGCGCAAAGCCCTCTCCAGAAAGCAACGGTGTCCCCTCTCCCAGGCGGCGATCCCAGATCTCGACCTCCAGCAAAGGCGAGGCGGCGCGGTAGCCTCCCAGGCGATGGCGCGACCTCCTGGCGCATCCCCAATCGCCCTCGGATTCGTCTCAAGGCCCAGTCAGAACGGCGTGCTCCAGATCTGCCCCCCCCCCAGGGTCTCAAGCTCTCTCCAGTTCCAAGCCGCATCGCGGCGGCGGCGCAACACCCACATCCAGGCGCTCAGGCGACTCCCCTCCTTGGCGGCGCCGCAGGAAGATGAAGCCCTCAAAAGGGCGGCGGTTTTATTTTGGTGTGTTGGGTTTCACAACCCTAAAGGGGGGAAGGGGCACGTTTTATTTAGAGAAAAATTTTGCTCGGAAAAAGGGGAGGGCAACAGCCAAAATCCTTGGGACCGTGAGTTATAAAAAAAAGAAAAAGAAAGGAGGAAGAGAGAGTTGGGCCCATGATGGCTGAAAAAAAGAAATTTCTGTTTCGAAAAAAAAAGGTGCGTACAAAAAAAAGGCCGTACGCATGTGTTAAAAAAAAGAGGCACGCACAAAGAAAAGCCGTGCGGAAAATATTTGAAATTTTTTTTGCAAAAGCCGAAAAAAAATGGAACGGCTTACGGAAAAAAATGTGACAGCTTATTAAAAAAATGAAAAGCCGCAAGTTCATGTTTGTTTTCCCCATTATGTTGTCTTCTCCTAACTTTGTCGATTTGTCTGTTTTCCGACAAGTATGGGAGAAAGGGGGAGTATATATGTAGAGTCACATGTCTTGTATTCCAGATCCAGATTTCAGATGCCAGTCTCCAGACCAGCCAGTTGATCAGACTCTACAGTTCAATTTCAGACTCGACGATCATTGTTTCTGAGTCTCCAGTTTCAGACATGCACGAGTGTGCGGTCATTGTCAGATGAGCATATGTTGCCATCATCAGTTCGAGGTCCCCATCATTCTTGTTATTGTCAAAATGTAAAAGATCGATTATTTCCTAGATATCGTTTATCTTTGTCTCAACCTATTTGACAGGACATCGAACACCACTTTTGCAATCGTTCCACAAGAAAAGGTCACCGAAATATTGGGACCTTGATGTAACGGAGTAGCCTTATGGCACTGCTAATTAATCTTCTACTTCATTTTACATCAATATTTTTTTTAGAAAAAAAAAAGCATGCACCCAAAAATGATGCCCACACATACTATAGATTAAGAGAAAAGCCTCCCGTCTAAGGAACCATGACTCAACGAGAGCCATGGTACGACTCACAACATTTCCAACAGAAAACCTCCCCTCATGAATGAACCACCATGCCATTATGAGTCGGCACATGACCTAGAAAAAAGAGTGGTTGAATCTGATCACAACATCTAAATCGAGCTATGTCAAGGGAATCATAATGGCATAGTGGACACAAGTAGTCGAGCCACTCAGCAGATGCCTACCCCAGACCTCCCTAGCCTGCCATAAGTAAAGAGCAAATGTTCAATGTCTTCAGAATTATCAACATCATGGCCTCAAATTTCAACGAAATTCTACAAAATTTCTAGAAATTTCCATTTCTCTAGGTCACCGAAATAAAAATGCTACCTTGTTTTTTTCTATGATTTCAACAAAATATAAATATCAACGAAATTTCATCGAAATTGCATATTGTTTCAGCAAAACAACAAAAATAAGGGAATATAACCTTCGCTTTCATCGAAATTTGCATATATTAATGAGTTTTCACTTTTTTATACATCGATGTGTTGAGTTTTTAGAGTGTTTACATTGTTTGAAGAATTTTCTTTAGTTAGTTTCTAAATTTTTAATCTAAATCCAAATCAAATCAATTAGACACGAGATTAAGAGTTAAATTCAAGTTTTTTTTGAAGTCAAAAGAGGAGAAACACGCTATGGTGTCCGCCCCAAGTCAAAGTCAAGTTTTAACTGCAGAGCTTTATATTTTTTGCTCTTTATATATATATATATATGTTTTGATTAGTAGTTATTGTATGTGTCACCTCATTCTTATTGACGAGGTGATTATCATGTGTTAAGTTGTTAGAGTGTTTACATTATTTGAAGAAGTTTCTTTAGTTAGTTTCTAAATGTTACATCTAAATCAAACCAAATCAGTTAGATACAAGATTAAGAGTTAAATTCAAGTTTTAACTTAAGAGCTTTATATCTTTTTGCTCTTTATTTATTTACGTATATACATTGATTAGTAGTTATTATATATGTCACCTCATTCTTATTGACGTGATGATTATCATGTTTTTTTGCTTACAGTTTAGCATAATATTTTTACTCTAGGCAACACGTTGCTTTACATAACAGTGTGATGATTATTGTGGAGATGAAAGAACGAATTGCGATATTGAAAGGCCCTAGAGTTCTCTTATATGGGAGAGAAACATGTTGGGAAAATTACAAGAAGATAAAGAAAATATAAATTACATAAACAATATAAAAGATAACTAATATCTCAACACTACTCCTTAAGCTAGAGCATAGATATCAATCAGGCTCAAATTGGAGCAACATCTCTGGTAAGGCCTTAGTAAGTACATATGTTGTCTGGTCTCTAGAGCTGACGTGAGTAGTGGCGATGAGACCCTTTTATATCACGTCACGAGTTTAGTGACAATCCACCTCTATGTGCTTAGTCCTCTCATGGAAGGCAGTGTTGTTTGCAATGAACAGAGCAACTCGGTTGCCGCATTGGAGGTGTGGGAAAATGCATCTCAATAGTCAGGTCAGTAAGAACAGATCTGACCCACATCATCTCTGTGCTAGCATGCGCCATGGCCATGTATTCTGACTTAGCACTAGAACCCGGCAGCCACATTTTGCTTCTTGCTCTTCCATGATACCAGGGAATTCCCTATGAACACAACAAAGCCTAAAATAGATTTCCTATCCTTAAGACAGCCAGCATAATCTGCATCTGCACATGCTGTAACTGAAAGGGATGTACCTCTGCGAATAGAAGCCCAATGTTAGGTGACGTCTTCAGATACCTCAAAATCATATGGACTGCATCCATATGTGCCTGTCTAGGCTGCTCCATAAACTGACTTACTTTGCTCGCGACAAAGGATATATATGGTATGGTAATGGTCACATACATGAGCTTGTCAACAAGCTCCTTGTACCTCCTCTTGTCGACCTCATTGTCATCATCGTAGAGCTTCATGCTCGAGACTATATAAGTAATGGAAGGTATGCAATCTGCCATGCATGTCTCAGAATGAACATCAATAATACACTTCTTATGGTCATCACCAAGGTTTTAAAAAACGTGAGGCGTATCGAGGCATTTTCCTTGTATTGCATCGAGGCGTAAGCCTCACTCGTGAAAGAAAATTTTTCATAAAATATAATAATTAATCGTAATTACGATTTTCAAGTTCTAGAAATTAAATAGTTATGAATAAATACATAACTCCATGATATTTCAAGGCTAACATCATGCCTTAAACATCTAAGTTGTTGTATAACTCACTCTTTTTTTACTCTGAGTCTGTAAGGCGTCAAGTGGATATACAAGAATAATAATGGGCAACTCTCCGCAAAATTTAAAGTTTTGAATAAAATTTAAATAAAGGGACTAGATGTAATACACCATTTTCAAAATTAGGTGAGATATGTGTGTTATTCAATTGAGAAGGATAAGAGAGTAAGCAATGAATCAGTGATCACTTTTTACTTTACCATAAGGATTAGGGGATAAAATACTTGAATATTGCATGTTATGACCATCTTTGTTCATGCATGCTTTGATGCATATAAATTTAGTCCCAATTGAATAAAAGAAAAGATGAGGCATGTTTACAAAAATATGCTCTAAATTTAGGTCAAAGTAGGGGACTTGTATCCAAACATTTTAATAAAGAAAGCATTTATGCTTGATTCATATTAAAGAGTAAAGGCATTAGATTTAAGGATTCGAGACTCATTTTTTTGTTCATGTTGATTTATAAAGAATATGCATAACAAAGTAAAAATAAGCTCAATATGCTAATAAACTAAAAAAATGCATTTCAGTGAATCGTGAGCTTAAGGACTTGAAAATACTTGTTTATGAAAGATGAAAAGCTCACAATAAAAAGAAAAGAAAAAATATTGTAGAAAAAAATCAGCTCATACATGAGGCGAGCTTCGAGGCGCACGCCTCAATGAGGTTGAATGAGGCTATAGCATTGAGGTGTTTTTCCTTGAAAAACGCCTCGAGGCGTACGCCTTAGCGCCTCGAGGCGTGTTTTTAAAAACAATGGTGACACTAAGACATGCGACATCCAATAAAAAAATAAAAAATGGATGTCGCATGTCCTAAACGCGACATCAGTTTTTTTTAAAGTCCAAAATAAAGAATGTATAAGGAATGTCACATTTGGAAAATGTGATATGAGTCTCGCATTTCAAACATGTGATATTATTGCACTACTCAAGTAAAAGAAAAACATTCTGCATTATTCAGGGACCTATGTAGTCCTGAGACATTAGTAAGGAATTTGCCTCTCTGAAGCTATGTCATGATACTTCCTCTTGTTATGAGCCCTACAAAGATCCTCATTTTGAGTAGGGTTTATACCTTCCATGTCAAACGATTGCCCTTACTAAATCAGCATCCCTTTGATTATCTTGTCAGACCAAAATGTCGTAAACTTTCTTTGCCAAGACATCATGGTCTTTCCAAGTCAAATGATTTTGGTTATCTCTCACAGGTCCTTCAGTGTTTAACTCCTTTTAATAGTACAAAAAGATCTTTAGCCTTTGTTCAGAGAATCTGAGTCCCTTCAAAGAGATGGATTCATTTTCTATTGATGTGTCACATAATATATGCTAAAGATGTCTAGAATGGAGACACATTGCATTGTTAGAGTTTCTGATCAATATAAGTTCGGAAACTAAGCAACTTGTTCCTATTCATATCACTCAAGTGATCATTATTCCATATTCTATCCATCCCATTCCTCCTACTCGCCAACATAATTGAGATGCATAGTTGTCATTGACTCATCACAAGACCTCGTTGGTTCCTGGCAAACTCCAGTCCAATGAAGTAGCATAAATTAACAAGGTCCTTGGTCACAAACTGATGTCCTAGGAAATCCTTAGCAACATGAATGCCATGCTCGTCATCCCCTATAACAATAATATCATCAACATAGACAAGAATGACAATTGTACCTCTATGAGTCATGTGCACAGAGAGTGATCGGCAGTCGATTGCACAAATCCATGTTGCTCTATCAAATTCGAGAGCTTCTGGAACCATACTCTTAGACTCTTCTTAAGGCCATAAATAGCCTTGTGTAGCATGCAAACATTCTCACAATCCCCTTCGGCATGAACCCAGGTGGCTACTACATGTAGACCTCATCCTATAAATCATCATATAGAAAGGCATTCTACATATCAAGTTGATAGAAGGGTCGATCTCGTGTCACAACAATATATAGAAGGATACATAGAGTAGAATGTCTGACAACTAGAGAAAAAGTATCCCGATAGTCCACCTCAAGTCCACGTACCACAAGTCTTGCCTTACAACGATCTACGCTGCCATCTGTAAGGTGCTTCACAGTGCAACAATGGATGCGCCAACTGAAGCTGAAACAAGACTCCAAGTGTCACGCGACTGAAGTGCAGGCATCCCCTCCTCCATGGCTAGACGTCGCTTATGTCCTGAATAGTCTCCTGATATGTCCATGGTATCTCCATGGCTGATAGTGCCAAGGTAAACCTCCTGAAATCGTCTGACAGACTGCTCAAGGAAACATGGGTGGCAAGAGGATATGTAGCACGCGTACGTTTTGCTTTCGCAGAGCAATCGGCACATCAAGATCATATGCCATGTCATGAACATGTAAGATTCCCTCTTGAGAGGGCACCTGCTCATCCTCAAGGGAATCCTACTGCACAGACAACCCAGTAGTGCCATCAGTAGAAACAATGTACTCATGACATACCTGAGGTGTGCTGGATGATGGGGAAGACCTGTGAGTATGGGGAACAGAGTGAGACCTGCGAGTATACACACGCGACAAAAACTCAGTCAAGGAAGGTGGTGATCTAGGAGTAGCCACATGAGCAGGTTGAGGAGCGACATAGGTACAGGAGATGGCGGCGGCAACAATGGTCGTGGAGGTGGTGGCAGAGCAAGAGTAGGTGTAGGTGGTGGTATGACAGTAGGAGGTGGAGGCATGTAGATCTCATCATCATAGTCTGATGGGGTTAGTTTGTCACCTGTAGGAAAAAAATACACGACATACTCAAAAAAAGTAACGTTAGCACTGGCAAAATATTTTTACCGAAGCGGATCAGGGATACAACTCGGACCCCAGATATCTAAATGAAGAGCTCAAACAGCTGAGAACTGCTCTAACTCTGACGAAATGGAAAGGAGGAACGGTGGTGCTTCCGAAACTGGCAAACCTCGCGCTGGAAGGAAGATCGCGTGTAAATCTGTAAGAGGACATGACATAGCTTCTGCAGAGGAAGGTGGCCAAAACAAAGACACTACAGGTACAGTGAGACTAGTCCAGTAGGAATAGTGGAGACATCAGCATGAGGAGGCTGGACCAGTCTATAAAAGCCAATGCTGCTCACGGCCACATCCAATCACCATGCCCATGAATATGTCCTGAAACACAAGAGATGAAGGGTCAAAAATGGCATGACAATGCAGATCCTTAGTAATCTAACTAATAGAAAGTAAGTTCATCTGAAAATCAGAGGCATATAAAACATTCTGAAGGCGCATGGATGGCGTCAGATGCATCGTTCCCTGTCCTGTGATGGGTAAATGGACCCCATTAGCAATAACAACCCATCTACCATGAGGTATAGTCATGTAAGACCTCAACCGAGCTTTGTCTCCACACAGATGGTGGGATGCACCAGAGTCCATGATCACTCTCTCATATCTGCACCTCTACTACCAGTAAACACGTAAGCGATACCTTAGGAGCTCGAAGAGGCTCTGGCTGCAGCTGTGGTATCTGTAAATCATGTAGTGGTGGTGCCTGCCACTGAAGTCATGATCTCTCGTATACGAGAGATAATGTCATCCAGGCGTGGATCGGAGTGGAAAATTGGAGCCTCTGAAGGCTCGACCTGTTCTGCCACACGAGTAGATGGAGTCTATCCGTGCTTCTGGTAGCATGTATCCTTCGAGTGTCTTGACCGGCGACAGTAGGTGCATGGATCATGCCGACGTCCACCGCCTCAGCCACGAGGGGTACGCTCTCTGAACTAGGTGAACCCGCCTCTGCCGCGAGAAGTGATCATCACTGAAGAGGGTTGTGGAGTGGCAGCATGAGGAATAAGAAGCTTGTTGAGATGGCTATAAGCCTCCTCCATGGGAGGTATGGGTTGCTCCAGCGAGTAACTGTGCACGTGCAGCATCATACTCCAGGTCGAGCGCAACCAAGAAAATCCCAACCATCGTGGAGCTCATGTATGTCATCTATTGCTCTATAGAAGTCGTGATAGGCATGAAGCAGTGAAGCTTCTCGAACATGCCACGGAATGAGGAGTAGAATGTGTGCAGAGGATGACCATTTTGCTTGGTCATGTAAATGTCAATCTGAAGCTGAAGAATCTTGGCCTTATTCTTCGCTTGGGCATACGTAGATGCCAAAATATCCTACATCGCCTTGGCGGTGGGCTGATCTACAATATAATTGGCTATCTCCGTGGTGAGGGTCCCAGAGAGCCAAATACGCACATACGCACCGTCTTGCTTCCACAAAGCATTGTCCCCAGACTTATCTGTCGGCTCCAATTTTGTCAAAATGTGCTCTTTATTGTTGCACTGCATAAGGATAAGAAACTGCATGGCCCACAACTTATAGTTGGTCTCATCCATCTCTACGATGGGAGCCGGGCCCTTGAAGGCATCGGACGAAGAAAAAATATCACCCTTATTCTTTGACATGATAGACTAACGATTGAAAACAGAACTCGACTGGGAAGAAGACAAATCTGAGCGAGTCTACACAATCATATAGAGGATGGTTGTGCGTGTAGATTCATACAACCATCCTCGTCAATCCTTGGTGTGTGCTAGGCCGGAAAACGTGATTTATAGGTTTGAAATCACATTTTCCGGTCAAAATCAAACCGTTTTCAGATCAAATCAGAATGTTGGGTGGCCTGCAGATCCTTGACGACCACAAGCTGCAACCTTAGAGGGACCTAGCGGTGCCTACGATCCCCTAGAATACAGCAACGACAACAAACAGGGCATGGAGTCCTGCTGGCAATAACCAGTAGCGAGCCCAACAGCCTGGTTGGCGGCGCAAGAGAGAGGTTTTTGGAACCTCTAGGCGATGGCGCAGTGCCCTGAAGAGGCTCGCAGAGAGGTGCACTGCACGAAGGCTGGCGACAACACGCAAGGGCTGCGCGAGAGTGGCCTCCGGTGGTGTTGCTCAGCTCTTGTCGAGTTAAGGCTTGTGGTGGCGATGGGGATTATGTCAGAACTCCGGTCTAGGATCGTCGCTCTGATACCATGTAGAGATGAAAGAATGAATTGCATTATTGAGAAGCCCTAGGGTTCTCTTATATAGGAGAGAAACCTGTTGGACAAATTATAAGAAGACAAAGAAAATAGAAATTACATAAACAATATGAAAGATAACTAATATCTCAAGAATTATGATGATAATACTACTTCAAAACTTATATTTACAATTCTACTTTACAAATAAGCGTGCATTTCTATATTATTTATTGACTTAGGAATATTAAAAGCTTTAGTTTGGAAAAAATTAAGTTTTGAGTCATTTTCAATGATTTCAACATAATTCTCCTAAATTTCTCTTTTCGGGCTTTTTGGCGAAACGAAATCGAATCCAAAATTTAAAGTTTTTCCTTTTTGTGTCTTCTCTCTGCTGCAAGTATGTGCGGTTGTGCGAGTGCTATATTGTTAGCAACCTTACAAGTCTTGTTATCGTAAGTATTTACCTTCGATCAGACTGAATATAAATAGTGCTTACAAATGCTATGCAATTTCTTGGTGTTAATAGATTTGCTTGTCTTGTATAGCATATATTTTACGAGCACAAGCTATACAATGCAATTATTAGATATACATGTTAGAAAGATTTGTGTGTGTGTCTTATTTTATTTCTAAAATTAAATACTTTTCTAAGTTGAAAGTTTTTTTGGTTAGATACAAGTTCTAAGCTATCATTTTGATCTTCAATATCTTACATCAGATGTCATTTTGCTAATACTCTTTGTTGGCATATGTTTTTCTCTGTTATTATTGCACGTGTCATTATTCTTTTCATGTTTAAGAGGTAAAACTAATGGCTTCTAATTTAGGTTCCAAATCTAGTTCTAGTTCTGGGCAACACACTACTTTTTTGACTGTTGGAGCGATTGTATGGAAATTTAATGTAACATATCATCATATTAATATCTCACTATTAGCAAAAAAAATGTGTATTCCTATCCCATTTATTGAGTTAAAGATATTAGAAATCTTAAACTTAAAAAAATGAGTTTTCAAGTAATTTCTCCAATCACAGGCCATTTCACCGAAATTCACAGATATTTCACTGAATTTCTCTTTCCAGGTTTACCGAAACGAAACTGAAATCCACCATTTAAGGCCATGATCGGCATATAAAGGCCATGACATATCCATATCAAGGGAAAACCTAGCCTTATCGCCTTTCGCCATAAGTTATCCTCGTCTGAACAGTCAGAGAAAAATCTCCACCCTCGAAATCGCGTTAGAGCTCCACCTCGGCTTGCAGTCACATTGCTAATAGTTAGGATAAGACACAATGACAAATGATAAAGAAATATGACTGAAAAAAACATGTCTCGACACCATTGTTCCCTCCTTAACGAGGGACCCTCAATGGAGCCACGCTCCTCCGTCAGCCCCAAAAATCTTGCAACCTCTGATCAGAGAAACTAATATGACCAAGCATCAGCATTATATGCCTCTAGCATGTTCATGTCACAATCAACCACCAAGGTGAAGGGGTGAAGGCCCTTGGGAAGCAAATACTCACATGATGCTATTCTCCAATTAGTCATCAATTTAAAATCAAAAGCGGCATCCATCAACCCCAAATTGTCAGAACCTAGACATCACCTTTGCATACACAAATTTGACACCCTTCTAAAGGGCATAGGAAAAGCATTCGAATAGGGTACAGACAAAAATTGCAAGGAGATATCGCAAATACCTCTACGAACCTGCAAAGCAATTCACCACTATTCCCTAAAGCCTAGATGCTCACTTCGCTAAGAGAGCACTATTTATCTCCTCAAAAACTCAAACCCGCAATCTCCTCTAATCTATAAACCTCATGATCGACATCCAATCAACCAATTGAGCACATGTTTGACTGCTCGAGCTAGCTCAAGAGAATCCCTCATCATCATCCCGAGCCGATGACACACTCTAACCACAAGAACCCTAATAGAGATAAAGAATACCTAAATCGTTGAAAGTACCGCCTTTAGAAGTTTTTTCCCTAATTTTCAATTGTGTATTGCATCAACTCTCCGTCACTTTGAAAAATTCATCTCGCAAGGAATTGCTTGATCTTCAATTGGAACACGTGAAGGATCAATATTGATTTGATCTCGTAATTCATCAACATGTTTTTCATAACTGACATATTTGTCATGGGCCATAATCGTTGATTGTGGAAACCCTCCCAAGACAATGTCTCCTCCCATCCCACCCGACACACGAAAGAGATTGTAGGAAAAAAAAACATAAGCAAAAGAAAATCAAATAGAGGTCCAATAACCATAGAATTTCAAGAACATTTCAAAGTTTTCACATATGCAACAAAAGCAAATATAAATATATGAAGATTTGTGGAGGTGGAGGAAACCGTCAATGTTGAAGTTGCATCCATCAGTTCAATTATGCCCTCCTCCGATCAGTCACCGGTTCAAAATCAAAAGCAACCCTAGATCGTCAAAACCTAAAAATCACCTCTACATGCACAAATTTGATGCCCTTCTAAAGGACGTAGGAAAAGCATTCGAATAGGGTGCAGACAAAAACCGCAAGGAGATATTACAAATACCTCTATGAACCTGCAAAGCAAATCACCACCACTCCTTAAAGCCTATGTTGGAAGAAAAAGAATAGATGTTTATTCCCGTAACCCTAGGCTCTCTTATATAGGGGAGAGACCTATGGGTAAATTACATAAGATAGACATAAAGAAATAAAATAGTTGGAAAGATACATAGGAATGTAGAAATATCTCAACACTCCCCCTCAAGATGGAGCATAGATGTCAATCATGTTCAGCTTGGATGAACACTTCTGAAATGGCCCCCTGAGTAATGCATTGGTAAAGATATCTGTTGTTTGCTCTCCTAAACTAACATGAGAAGTAGAAATCATACCCTTCTAAATCACATCTCTAGTATAATGGCAATCTACCTCAATATGTTTCGTTCTCTCACGGAATGCGAGGTTGTTGGCAATAAACAGAGCAACCTGATTGTCACATTGGAGGTGCATGGGAAGTGACACCTCTATAGTTAGGTCAGTAAGAACAGATCTGACCCACATCATCTCCGTGGTAGCTTGTGCCATAGCCCTATATTCTGACTCAACACTCGATCTAGCAACCATAGTCTGCTTCTTGCTCTTCCATGAAACCAGAGAATTCCCATAAACACAGCAAAGCCCGGGGTAGACTTTCTATCCTTTGAACATCTAGCATAATCTGGATCTGCATATGTTGTAACTGAGAGAGATGTGCTGCTGCTGAAAAGAAGTCCCGTACCAGATGAAGTCTTCAGGTATCTCAGAATCATATGGACTACATCCATATGTGCATGTCTGGCATGCTCCATAAACTGACTGACTTTGCTCACAGCAAAGGATATGTCAGGCCTGGTGATGGTCACATATAGTAGCTTGCCAACAAGCTCCTTGTACCTCCTCTTGTCGACCTCCTCAGTGTCATCATCATATAGCTTCATGCTCGGGTCAATAAGAGTAGTGGCAGGTCTGCAATCTGCCATGCCTGTCTCTGAAAGAAGATATGTAACATACTTCCTCTGGGTCATCACAAAACCTCGCCGGTTCCTTGCAAACTCCAACCCAAGGAAGTAACGTAGATATCCAAGATCCTTGGTCACAAACTGCTGACCTAGGAAGTCCTTGGAACCCTAAATGCCCTGCTTGTCATCCCCTGTAACAATAATGTTATCAACGTACACAAGAATGACAATAGTACCTCTTTGGGTCTTCTGCACAAATAAGGAGTGATCGGCAGTCGATCGCACAAACCCATGTTGCTCTATCAAGTCCGAGAGCTTCTGGAACCGTGCTCTTAGACTCTGCTTAAGGCCATAAATAGCCTTGTGTAGCATGCACACCTTCTGACACTCCCCCTCAACAGCAAACTCAGGCGGTTGATGCATGTAGACCTCCTCCTGTAGATCACCATAAAGGAAGACATTCTTCACATCAAGATGATACAGGGGCCAATCTCGTGTCACAACAACTGAAAGAAGAATACGCAGAGTAGAATGCCTGACCACTGGAGAGAAAGTATCATGATAGTTCACCAAATATATTTGGGTGAACCCACGTGCCACAAGTCTCGCCTTATAGCGATCCACACTGCCGTCCGTACGGTGTTTCACAGTAAACACCCATTTGCATCCCAAAACGGATGCGTCAGCTAGAGCGGAAACCCGACTCCACGTATCACATGACTGTAGCGCAGCCATCTCCTCCTTTATAGCCAAGCGTCGGCGACTATCCTTCAATGCATCCTCATAATTCCATTGAATTTCCACGGCAGATAGAGCTACTGCAAATTTCTGAAAATCCCCTGTTAGAAGATGAACGGAGACCTGAGAAGTCATGGGGTAGGAAGCACAAGATCGCTTCTGCTTTCGAACTGCAATAGGAATATCCAGGTCAGAAGGAACATCTCCATCTGTATGCTAATTTCCTGCAATGATTCATGCACAGATACATCTCCAGACCCATCGTTAGAAGCTATGTTATCAAAACAAACCTAGGGCTCCGTGGATGATGTGCGATGACCACCATGAGTAGAGGCAGTCCGACGAGTGTAGAACTTAGGTAAAGATGGAATAAGTGGCGCATATGACTAGGTAGTAGGAGGGGGTGGAGGAGGAGGCGGAGATGGTGGTGGTGGTGGAGGTGGAGGTGGTACAACAGGCACGGGAAGAGGTGGCATGTAAACTTCATCATCTAAGTTCGATGAAGCCAACCTATCACGTGTAGGAGAGTACATCACAGAGTCAAAAAACGTGACATCAGCACTGATATATATTTTCTTCGCAGAAGATCATAAACCCGATATCCCTTCTGAGTCCTGGAGTATCCAACAAACACACATTTTACAGCTCTAGGAGCGAGCTTGTCAAGACCGGGAGTCAACTGGTGAACAAAAGCACCAGATCTAAACACACGAGGAGTGAGTGAGAATAACTCCTCAGGAAAAGCTATGGAGAAAGGGATTTTCTCACCCAAGACAAATGACAGCATACGATTCACCAAATAGCATGTTGTGAGAACTGCATCACCCCAAAACAAATGTGGTGCACGAGTCTGAATGAGAAGAGTCCGAGTGACATCAAGAAGATGGCGATGCTTTCTCTCAGCAACACCATTTTGTTGAGAGGTGTAAGGACAAGATGTTTGATGAATAATTCCTCTAGATGAAAGAAAATGAGATAGATCACAAGTACAAAATTCCAATGCATTATCAGTTCGCACAAACTTCACAAAGGTAGAGAAAACATTTTACACTTCAGTAATAAAGGTTTTGATCGCATCCCCTACTTCAGATTTATTTTTCAAGAGAAACACCCATGACAATCGTGAAAAATCGTCCACAGCTACATGATCAAATATGTGTCCCTGGTGATCAGGCACACAACTCAGACTCCAGATGTCAACATGAAATAACTCAAAAAGGGAGCTACTGCTCCGACTTTGACGACTAGGAAAGGCAGACCGATGATGCTTTCCCAACTTACAAACTTCGCACTGAAATGAAGAATTAGGTGAAATCTGCGGCAGCATATGACACCTCTTCTGAAGAGGGAGATGACCAAACCGGAGGTGCCAAGTGAACGAAGAGATTGATCCAGACGAATGAGAAGATAAACCTGCATATGGAGTCCGAACCATGTGATAGACCACCCTGCTCACGGCCACACCCAATCACTTTGCCCGTAAGAATGTCCTGAAAAACAAGAGATGATGGGTCAAAAATGGCTCAACAACCTAGATGCTCACTTCGCTAAGAGAGCACTATTTATCTCCTCAAACTCAAAACCGCAATCTCCCCTAATCTATAAGCCTCATGACGACATCCAATCAATCAATCGAGCACCACATGTTTGATTGCTCGAGCTAGCTCAAGAGAATCCCCTCATCATCATCCCAAGCCGATGGTGCACTCTAACCACAAGACCCTAATAGAGATAAAGAATACCTGAATCGTAAAAAGGACCGCCTTTAGAAGCTTTTTTCCTAATTTTCAATTGTGTGTTGCATCAACTCTCCGCCGCTTTGAAAAACTCATCTCGCAAAGAATTGCTTGATATTCAGTTGGAACACGTGAAGGATCAGTCTTGATTTGATCTCGTAATTCGTCAACATTTTTTTCATAACTGACATATTTGTCATAGGCCAGAATCGTTGCTTGTGGAAACCCTCCCAAGATAGTGTCTCCTCCCATCTCACCCGACACACTGAAGAGATTGTAGAAAAAAAACATAAGCAAAAGAAAACTACATAGAGGCCCAGTTTTTGTCATGGTCAACTATTGGGAAGAGACATGAGTTGTTCAAAGCAAAGCAAAGATGCAACAAAATAAGCCCAATACCAGTTTTACAGCGAGTTAAAATTTTCAAATTTCAAGGGCCTAATTATAAATCTCAAGGTTTGAAGAAATGCGTTATAATTTATTTAACTAGATGAAAGGATCTAGAATCGCCTTAGTCCTACTCTTGGTTAGAAGTCTCTAGAGTTTTATCCTCTTCTTTATAGGTTCAAAATATTCTAGAATACTATTGTACTTTCTACCATGTTGCACATCCCATCAATAAAAATAAATTTGTGGCTAAGAAAAATAAATTTTAAGCGTAAGAAAGCATCTCTCATCCTTCCTCTTATCTTCTTCTACCCCTCTCATCTAGACACTTATTTCTCTCACATCTCTTCCTAATCTCTCTCATTCTATCACTCCTTCATTCATCCATTTTCCTTCTCTCTTCTTCCCTCCCTCATTCATCTTCATCATCTTCATGTTATCTCTTGCCTTATTTATCATCAAAGATCTCCGATCCCGCCCTCGCTCCCATATCTCTTCCTTATCTCGTTTCCCACCCCACATTCCTCCATCTCTCTCATTCTATAATCTATTCCCTCTCTTTTTGTTTCTTTATCCCCCTCTCCACTCTCTCTCTCTCCAGCTCTATCTCTCTCCACTTCCCTCTCAGACCTTCCCCTCTTTCATCGACATCACTGTTGATGTGGCACATAAGAGGGAAACATGAGATAGAAAAATAATTAAAAAGATAATTTGGTGAAATAAATTAAATAGTTTTATCCGTATTAATTGATATTAAAAAGAAACATTGCTGTGACATATAATGCATATAAAATAGAGTTATCAGAAATTGTGCAGACTGGTAGTTGTTAGAAAATCGGAAGCGGAAGCGGAAACGATAATCAGAGCATAAACTCAAGAAATATAAAACATGGAACACGGGATTTTACGTGGAACCCTACTCCGTGAGGAGCGGGATGAAACCACGGGAGAAGCCCTCAAAGGGGCGGATACTTCATTCCTTTTTCTCAATGAGTACAGGAGGTCTGGGGCTCCTTATATAGCCTTCCCAGAGCCTCCAAGTCCCACCACTAGACGATGTGGGACTAAACACATGGATGGGGTCAATGGATCTCCTCCAGGATCCATTTACCCTGTTACAACTCAATGGGCGCACAACCAAATACTCTAACACTCCCCCTCAAGCTAGAGCATGCAATGCTCAGCTTGGACAAACAAACAGAAAGAAACTCAACCCACGCTACAGGACACTACGGACAATATCAACCCAACGCGCACATGCTGCAGTCGAGGACGTTGCTTCTCATGCCGTGCAGGTGAGGAGGACGAACGGGCTGGAGTGTGAGTCAACTAAAGACTCGGAATCGACCATCGAGTCTGAAACTGCGCCTGAAATCTCCTCGTCGGAGAACTGGGTCTCTCCCATCTGGCTCAGAGAATGGTGCACTGCTCTGGTGTACCTATGATACCACATGAAAACCCTTGCCCTCAATGACATAGGGAATGGTCCTCTGCTCTGGAGTCCCTATGGCTCACATGAAAACTCTAGCCTGACAACAAAGAAGAATGATGGGGACCTCTGACAATGATGGCAACATATGCTCATCTGAAAATGACCGCACACTCGTGCGTGTCTGAAACTGGACTCGGAACTATCTGATGTCGAGTCTGAAACTGGATCTGAACCGTAGAGTCTGATCATCTGGCTGGTCTGGAGACTGATATCTGAATCTGGATTCTGGATTCTGGATCTAGACCTGTGACTCTACATATATACTCCCCCTTTCTCCCATACTTGTCGGAACATGGACGTCGACAATGTTGGGAGAAGACAACAATAATGGGGAAGACAACATGAAAACTCTTTGCCGATAATGATAATATATTTTTTTCCGGCTTTTGCTTCCCCTTTTTTTTTGAAAAATTGCATACGGCTTTTCTTTGTATGCGACTCTTTCAAAGGAAACTTTTTTTTTACTATGCGTACGACTTTTTTTTATTGTACGCGCCTCTTTTCCTCAAAACATTTTTTTCTCCTTTTTTTTGCAAAACTTTGCGTACGACTTTTCATTGTACGCGCCCTCTCTTTTTTTAATCAATCCACCTCTCTTCTTTTTTCTCTCTCCTTTTTTTTCTCTCTCTTTTTTTTCTTTTTTTTTGAACAATATAAATATGGTCCATTTGGACCCAAATATACTTTAGGCCACTTGGGCTTTACAAAAAAACCTCTTTCACTCTCTCTCTCTCTTCTCACTCTTCTTTTTTTTCGAAACATACGCCCACTTGGGCCCAACACACTCACCCCCCCTTTTTTAATAACAGAGAGGCCCACCGGCCTCTTTTGACATTAGGGTTCCCAACCCTTTTCGAATGCCGCCTGCCCCATCAGGGTTTTCATATGCCGTCGCATGGAGTTGAGATGCGGGTGACCACGGCGTGGTTATAGAGCGCTGGGACAAGGAGCGGCGCACAACCGCCTGTGGATTTGGAAATCGAAGGACTCGAAGAAGAAGCTCCGCCGCGAGTTGCAGTGGAGTCGCGCGGAGTGCGCCACCTGTGGCGCGCGAATGCGCCTGGATGCGCGTTGAGGGCTAGATCGCAGGGATCGGTGCAAGGAGGCGTCGTTGGAGGTCTATGGCGCCTTACGGGATGGGTTGTGCCGCCGATGATGGCGGGGGGGACACCTCGCGCGTGGTTTGCGGCCTGGGGGAGCGCTGCAGACCTGGAGGGCGCCGCCTGGGCGTCGTGAACTGGGACAGGGGCTCTGAGCAGCCGCCGCCCGGGCCTGTCCTGGGCTTGGGATTCACGGGCCTGTGAGTAGGGTTCCAGACACCCTTGCCTGGGAGAGCAGCGTGCGGCCATATAGACAGAACAAATCTGGGGTTCAAAAAACCCTGGAACATAGAATAATCTTCGAAAATAGATGTGATATGCGCAATAATCTTTCAAGAACTGATCTCCGAACATGTGAATAATATGCCGACGAAGCTTGAACACATAAGAACAATCGAATCTCGAACAATAAAAACAGATCTCAAGAACAAATCCTTGAGGATCGACCCGCTCTGATACCATGTTAGAAAATCGGAAGCGGAAGCGGAAACGATAATCAGAGCATAAACTCAAGAAATATAAAACATGGAACACGGGATTTTACGTGGAACCCTACTCCGTGAGGAGCGGGATGAAACCACGGGAGAAGCCCTCAAAGGGGCGGATACTTCATTCCTTTTTCTCAATGAGTACAGGAGGTCTGGGGCTCCTTATATAGCCTTCCCAGAGCCTCCAAGTCCCACCACTAGACGATGTGGGACTAAACACATGGATGGGGTAAATGGATCTCCTCCAGGATCCATTTACCCTGTTACAACTCAATGGGCGCACAACCAAATACTCTAACAGTAGTCAACCCATCCCTATCGTGTGATTTTTTCATTTGGTTAAGTAGTTGATCCCCTTTTATGGTTTCACTCATTAACCCCAATTCAAACAGAAAAAAATGGAGAAATACACAAGAACATGCACATCCATTTGAAATGTGCACAAACAAAAGTTCTTTTCAGCCTCTTGTTTGGCTCTATTCCATGTACATAGATTATGGCTTCTGCTATGGGCCTATGAGGCGGGCTTCTGTATTGTTTTTTAACCAGTGATGGCACCTACCCAAAGACACCTGGCACTTACAAAACTTTTAAGAGCTAGAGTCGCATATGAATCCTTTCTTTCTCCTTCACTCTAGGGCCGCATAGGAATTACAAGTATGGTTAAAAGAATGGTGGGGAAGCGAACAGTTACTGCTGAGTATAGGAGCTGCAAAAAGGTCAACATATGGATTGGTGTTCTGCCACATGATCTGGCAAAAGCTCGAAGAATGCACAAACTGTGCTCCTCTTTTAATGCAATCTAAGTTGTTATATCCAACATAAATGGTGCCATATAGGGAAATCATCTATAGGCTGCCCTGTGGGCTTGGTAATTAAGGGAATACACGCTCATTTCGAGCATGCACACAATATTAAGCTTAAGATTCAATTGTCTCTCAGGGTATGTGTCGACATGTTATCTTTAATACTTGTTTTTTGTTGTCGTAACGAATGTTTGGGATTGAGGTTGATGCTGGGAGCTGATCTATCTTGTGCTTGCTGCAAAATGTTAAAAGTTTCTAACACTCTAAAAGAATTTTTTTTTAAAACGTATCTCGTAAAGTTATTCTTTACTGCTTAACAAGCTTGTACGAAATGTTCTTAAATAAATGAATACTGTTTCTGATTGAGAGCCACCTTTGAGATTTTTTGACTTTGTTGATCATGTTAGTTAAAATGAAGAGTAAGGGTTCAAATGTCTCCATTTATTCATGCAAAGATGGATAATTGCATGAGTAATAAACATGCATGCATATAGATTTGACTCTGCTTCAGCTCAGCCATGTTAGCATTGACATTCATATACATGTAATTTTCTTTGTCTCAAAGCCATCTTAGTCATTACATATATAAGCTTTTTTTATAGGCCATGTTGGTGGTGTTCAAGTTGGGAATTAATGTAAACATCTACTTTGGATAAAGTTATCAGATTCAAAAATGGAAATCTTGATGCTGCAACTTCCAGTCGTATAGGTAAAAAAACAAAGAAAATGGCATGCTTAGTTCCTTTCAACTAATGCATAAAAAATGGCATCAAAAGATTTTAAAATATCTAATATAAGATTGTAGGCATCAACGGGCATACCATTTTCTTGTTTTTCTTTGACCCATACAAAAGAGAAAGCTCCAAATTTCTTTCTTTCCACTTGTCTTCGGTAAGTACTTCAACTGGTGCCTCCTCATCCGTGACCACCTTAATTTTTGGATCTAACCTGAATATCTGTAATGACATATCCGAAGTTTGAAATTAATAATTTATGCCAAATAAAAAAACTCTATTTTCATATCAAAATTAAACAGACTTCAATCATGTGGGTTCCACGTGCTCTGCTACATTCTCCATATAGAACCTCTCATCCAGAAAAATCACATGATTCCTCACAAGCCAAATCGCTCAAAGAATGGCAGCCACCCGGATTTTCTCCGACATTAGGGTAGGCCTCTCACTATAAGTGAATTCTTCTCCTTTTACAGTATCGTATCACAGCAATACCAAATAAGACAAACCCCTTCCACTTCATCTCTTCTTTATTTCTATTTTTCTCTCTCTTTTATTCTTCTCTGTGTTGTCCCCGATCCACCAAGCTGTCAAGCCCAACCGCTCGCACAACACTGAGAACTATCACCAATTTATCTCAAAAGATTATTGTCGCGAAAACATGAGCACTAAAAAAGGGTGATCGTTTCCATCCTTGAGCTCTATGTCAGTATGTTGTGATCTCGCAATTGCCAAGCCACCACAAGGAGGTGAGTCGTTTTGAATAAGTACACGTCTCTCATCATATGACGCCCTGCCATCACCTCATCATTGTGATCATCCTCGTTCATTAAGTGTTGGTGCAAGGGATCATCCCATCTTTAACTTCAACCAGCCCTAGAAGATCTGACTCAGCTCAAATTGGATTAGCATAAAAGCCCATCCTGACTCAGCTTGGATTAGATCCGTCTAATGATCTGTGCACATGGCATTATCTACTAAGATTGGATCACCTGATTCAAGTTAGTTGGTTATGACTACGAGTTAATCTCATATGCATAATGAATAGTTGATTAATCTTATACCACGTAAGTGCATCACATTTTTTTTGACTGAAAAGAGGGTGTGCTCCCGAGTCGGGATACACCTCAAATTCTATTCAAAGATAGAAGGATGTATTACATTAGCGAGATGCCCAGAAATTAAAAAGAATCGTACAATGAGATACAACATTCTCAGGATAGAATCTCTGGTTCTTGAAAATCAGATCATTTCGCCCAAACCAAATGGCCCAGAGCACCGCAAACGGCTTGGAACAGTCATCCGACGAGCCCATGCCCACACCGCGAATTGATCTCTAGAACGTCACAAAACCACTGGTCTCCACCCAAGCCACCTCGGAGTCCCTCCAGATCTGCCTCGAAGAATCGCACCCAAAGAACAAATGGTTTGCATCTTCAGTTGATTCCCCACACCTGTCGCAGCGCGTGTCCTCCAAGCCAAACAATCTCCCCCTCCTCGCCTTATCGCAAACGCGATTCCACCTAAGACACCATAGGAAAATCTTCACCCTTTGTGGGATTATGGCCGCCCACACGATCTTCATGTCCTGACAAAGTTCCTCATCTGGCTCTTGTACCGCAGACGACCCCCTCAACACGTAGTAAGCCTTCCTTACTGAGAATCTCCCCCCTTCCCACTCAAAGTGGTCCGCCTCCTGGGTAAACTCCCCGACGGAGGCACCTCCGCAAGCATCCTCATGAAGTCCCCTGTGCATTGGTCCGAAAGCTCCATAACGAACAGCGGCATCCACGCCCCGTGATCCGCCATCTGAGCAAGCGTGGAATCCTTCGACACCGCTAGTGCCTCCAGCCGCGGAAATCTCCTACCAAGGACACCCTCTCCCGTCCAGTCGTCTCTCCAGAATCTAAACATCTGCCCATTCCCCACGTATGGACGTAGAGAAGATGAGATGGTCGGCAGAACACTGCGGATTCTGGCCCAAAGCGGCGACTCAAATCTTTTCCTGCCGGCAATCAATTCCCCATTGACTTCATAGATGCTCCTCAGCAATCTGGCAGCTAACGATGACGATGATCCCCAAATCTGGATCACCCACTTGGCAAGTAAGGTTTTTGATAACACGGATTTTGCGAGGGTCTAGAGTAATCCACACAAGGCGGGATCACAATGTCGTTGAGGCGACCACTCACGAAACCCGGGTCAATCAACAATTAACCCACAACAAAGATCAAACAATGAAAAACGATGCGGAGTTAAATTTTATTATAACTCTACAATGTATGTGTATAGTGTGCAAGCATGTAGAGGACGAACACAGGGAACAAGCAGGATAGATCGGGCAAAATCAATGCTTAAGAATGAATGTGATGAATTAATCTATATAAGTGATTTTTTTTGTGGGTTTTTAATTTTATATTTATTTTTTTAATTTTTTTAATTTTTATATTTTGATTTTTAATTTTCTAATTTTGTTTTTTCTTTTTATATTTTATATTTTTTACCTTATATTTTCTTTTTCTTATGAATTATAAAACAAGGTATAAATACAATGTAAGAAAAGAGAGATAATATATTTATAGAAATAGGTAAAACTAAGCAAAAATCAGGAAATAAGATGTTTTTGTGCTTTTTAAGTTTTTCTAATGTTTTTTGTGATTTTTCTATATTTTTCCTATTTTTTTTGCTATTTTTAAAGTAAAAAATACTTAGAACATGGACTAAAATAAATGCATGAAATTAAAATGGAGATGAAAAATACCAAACAGGAACCAAAATTCTCCAAATTAATTTTAAAATAGAGAGAATAAAATAGAGAAAATTAGGAAAGAGAAACTATATTTTTGTGATTTTTTCTGGATTTTTAATATTTTTATGGATATTTTTGGGGTTTTGTAATTTTTAGGAGTTTTCTTTTATATCTTTTAGTGATTTTTGGTCTGAAGGTTAAAGACACTAAATTACACAAAATATATTTTTTTGGAATTTTTCAAAAAATGATTTATAATTTTTATAAATTTTTTAATGCAAATAGGGATGAAAATGCATGTTTTTGAATTTTTATAAATATTAAAACGCAACAAAAATGCAAAATAAGAATATAGCGTGATAGAGCAATGCAACAGGAACGTATGCTAATTTTTTAGGATTTTTTAGGAATTTATAAATGCATGAAATAAATGCAAACAACAAAGAGAAAATGGGCACTGGCAGAGGTATTTTTGTAAATATTTGAAAGTCCAGGGGCCAACGTGCAATTTTCCCACAAATTATATAACTAAATAAAAATGTTTTTGGACTAAATAAATCCCAAAAACCCAGGCGTATTTCTGCAAATTCACAAAACACGCACGTGACTGACACGTGTCTGGCAGGGACCTGTACGCAATTTTCCAAAATCTGGGGGCTCAAATGCAAATTTTCCAAAAATAATATAACTTAATTCAGAAGTTTTAGGACATAATAGAAATAATAAAAAAGACGCGGGGCCCTCCGCAAAATGGCCACACCCCTCACATGTGCGAGTCATGTGAGGTAACGTGGCCAAGGACTTGTTAGCAATAATACAAAGTTCGAGGGGCTTTTTATAAATATTACAGAAATTCTAAAGGCGAACGAAAGATTTAGTATACTAATTAATAAATACAGAAAAGGTCGGGGGGGTTGCAAAATACCCACGACTGGGGATCCAACGACGGATGTTATCTCACTTGCCACGTGTCGAAGATCCTACGGTTGATGACGGTTCGCGCCAACGGCCACGATTAAAAGGCCCCAACGGATCTGACGGTTCAGGGTTGGGACGATCTAACGGTTGAGGCAGACTTGGGCCGAAGATCTTGATCCGACGGTGAGGACGGGCGGTGGAAGAACAGGGAGGACAGCTCGCCGCTGCAAGCTTCCTCCAGTGATGGCGTCCTCCTCCGACGTTCTCGGCAGCTGCAAAATGGCCCAGGCACCTCCGGGGGTTGTCCTCTGTTGGTCGGAAGCTCCAAAACACCTCGGCGACGGCCGAGGCTCACCAGCAAGGACGAAGAAGCACGGCGGCTCCAGGTGCCTCCGGTGAGGTGTAAAACGAGCTCCGGGCTATTCTTTGGGTTCAAGACCTGCAAGAGAAGTGAGGGGAGGTTGCAGGCAAATTGCCGCAACCTTCCAGAGGGGTAACGGGGCGGAGATAGCGTGGATGGGAGCTTGCCGGAGCGCAGCTCCGGCGAGGTGGTCGCGAGGTGAATCGACAAGGGAAACACAAGGAGGAGGATGGAGATCTACTCCTACGACTACGGCAAATAAAAAAATGCAATAAAACAAAGAAAAAGGGGACCTCGAAGGTGGGGATCACCTGAGATAGACCTCGACGGCGAAGCTCGCCGGAGGTGGGTGGAACGACCCTTAGACGCCTCCTCGATCAGCCTGACGGTGGGAACAGGGACCAATCACCTCCCTGGTTCGATAGAGCACGAGAGACGGAGAGAAAATTGGTCAAAAGGTGTTCAAGTTTGAATGGGAAGGTCGGATCTGTTTTTGAATGAGTTGACGGGCCGACTCCAAGATCGAGCGAGATCAGGAGCCTCAACGATCCAATCCTCGATGTTGCGTTTGGGCGTGAATCATCACATAACGAGGAGGAAAAGTCAAAGAGACCTCGTCATGAAATGGTGAAAGATGGAGGCTCGAAAAATCCGAGAATCGGGCAAAAATCGAGGTGTCAGGAGGGCAACAAAGGCGGGTCAGAGAATTGACCCGCAGTCAACTCTCGGACCCTCCTGGTTGGTCCACGTGGACCAACCATGAAAAACCTCTTGGAAAAAGATTTCAAATATATTTTAAAAATAGTAATTGATTTTATTGAATTTAGATTATTAAATAAAAATGTTTATTATTTTATAAAGTATTTTATTATGATTTTTATTTATTTTTTAGAGGTATAAAATTACAAGTTCCCCTTTGAAAGCTATATAGGTATATGTATCTATATATTTTAATATTTTATTTTTATTTTGTATAATTAATTTTATTAATTTTGTTTATTATTTTATAAATTTATAAATTATTTTTATGAACTTAAATATATTTTTATTTTATTTTTCTAAGGTATTTTATGCAATTAAATAAATAGATGTATTAAGTATATAGGTATATTTAGAGGTATTATACCTATGTGTTTTGTTTAAGTATTTTATTTTTAAGTTTTATTTAGTGTTTTATTCATGTTTTAACGTTTACATATATTATAAATAATATTTACAAAATTATAAAAATATAAAATTATAAAAATAATGAATAATAAATAAAATAAATATTTTAATCAGTACAAGTATACAATATGGGTCCTAAACCTAACTTTCACACCGTAACTCAGAAAAATATGAAGCCACCTTCATTAAATAGCTTATTAAAAATTATATACAATTAAAGGTGATTTTGATACATTTTGAGTTTTTATTTGAGAGATACAGGTCTGGGAAGTTGGGATTCTAGAATCTTATTTAGATCATAACTTTTTATATGTACATTATTTTAGTGTGAAATCAATTTTGTATTTTTCTATATTTAATTATCTACAACTTTCATGTACAATATAAAAGTGGAACTAAAAATAGGTCCCGAAAATGAATAAAGAATGAATAAAATAAAAGGAATTTTTATTGTATTTTGGCCCCTATCTCCCCCTACTTTATTCCTTGTCGACCTATTCATCTAGATGACTAGGTCTCGGGGTTCTGGGTCATAAAATATTTACAATATTTTATTCTTTTTCTTTATTCTATAATTTTGGTATTAAAAACGGTATTTTATACAATATTTACACATACATGGATGAATGCTAAAATGCAGGAATTAGGGGTATTTACATGCATTTACTAGGGTATTTGAGGCCAAAATGATACAATAAAGATGATGAAATTGAGGTTCATCAGCTTTGTTCATAGCTTCAACATCATGGGCACCAAGACCGGCGTCGCACAATCCCTTCGTAACATCTTCCCAACTCACGAGATGTAGCCCGGATTGTTGTTGCCATCCGTCCGACCAAAAGAATGCCCTCATCAAAGACTCCACCTTCTTCTGAATCTTGATCGGCATCAGTCGAGTCAAGTAAAAGATGGGGATGGCAACAAGCAAGGCCTTAAATGTCGGATTTCGGTTTCGTTTCGGTGACTGACCGAAACGACATTTCGGCCGAATTTCGGTCGAAATTCGACCGAAATTTCGGTCATTTCGGTCGTTTTTTGAACTAAGGCCCTCAAATTTCGGCCGATATAGGCCATTTCGGTCACATTTCGGTGATCCACCGAAACCGAAATTCGACCGAAATTCGGTCGAATTTCGGCGAAATTTGAGGCCATGGCAGCAAGGACATGCTTGAGGAGAGTCAACTTCCCACCTCTAGAAAGAGTGATAGCTTTCCATCCAGCCAGCCTCTCCTCCATTCTACGCACTACGTTGTCCCAGTCAGATCGCCTTAATTTGCCATCCATCAGCGACAGTCCCAGATATTGAATAGGCAGATTCCCCAAACGGTAGCTCACCACGTCCGCCAGCCTACTACGCTCATCCTCATCCAAATTGAAGGTCACGACCACCAATTTCTGCTTGTTAATCTTAAGGCCCGAGAGACTGCCAAAGATATCGACGAGGCGTGCTGCATTCGAGCCTTGCTCCTCCAAGCCACCAAGAAAAAGGATCGTATCATCTGCATATTGTAGCAATGGGATCGATAGTCTCCCCAAGCTGAAGCTTTCACACCACTGAATCTCCACTGCACGGCTGAGTAAAACCGACAGACAATCCGCCACCAACACAAATAGCATGGGAGCAAGCAGGGACCCTTGACGGACCCCACGATGCGGCTGCACCAAACCTCCCCTCTGGCTTGCCATTCACCACGATGGAGTACGAAGATGTCGTGACATACCTCTTCATCCAGTGTATCCAAGTCACCGGGAATCCCCTCTGACGTAATGAAGTCCATAAGAAGCTCCAATCAACACAATCATAGGCTTTAACGTAGTCAATCTTCCATATCGCGCCTTTCTTCTTCGATCTTTTCCATTCAAGGCAAATCTCTGAGGCAGCAACCAAGCCCTCCGCCATCTGGCGCCCCGGGATGAAAGCAGACTGACCCAGAAGCACCACTGAATCCATGACTAGCCCGAGTTTGTTCGCAAGCACCTTCGCCACATTTAGATAGATCACGTTGGATATCGCTATGGGCCTGTAATCATCCACACACACACCGGATTATCCTTCTTCAGTAATAGGAAGATCAACACCATGTTCACCCTGTCGAAGCCTTTGTTAGCAGCGCTGAACTCATTAATAACCTCCTAGATATCCTCCTTCAGAAGATCCCAGAACTCACGATAGAAGAACACCGGGAACCCATCGGGCCCAGGCGTCCCATCTGCATTCAGTCACCACACAGCTCTCCTCACCTCCTTTGAGAAAGTCGCTACCAGACCTTCCGCCTGTCCCCTGTCCAAAGTTCTCGCCCCCATACCCCGCCAACCCTAGCCATCTCTTTGCCTCCTGCGCGAGAATGCTGCAAAGTGATTTCGCAGCGTTCCGCCAATCTGCTCCTCCCCAGTCACCCGTACCCCCCAACCCCCACCTCATGCAAAAAGTTTCTTCTCCTTCAACCAGATGCCATGGAATAAAAAAACCTCGTGTTTGTGTCACCTTCCTTCAACCATTTCTGCCTCGATCTTTGCTTCCACTCGGCCTCCTCCTTTCTGTCTTCCATCATCAGCTCCTCCAGCAGCCCCATCCTCTCAGCTATCTCCTCCTGAACCAAACCCCTCTCATCATCCAAGCCATCCAGCCATGGAACTAAATTTCGCGATACTTCGACGAAATTTCGTCGAAATATCGGTTTCGACGGGTGGGGGATATCGAAACTGATATGTATATTGATATCCCGGGTTTCGACCGAAATCTCGCGAGATATCGGCTAGATTTCGTGGCATTTCGAGATATCGGCCGACAGAGAGAATCTTTCATTAAAAGTCCACCGAGATGCTGATATCCATAGAAATTTCGGTCGAAACTCTCACATTTCGACCGAGTTCCAACAAAGCTTTCTCCAACTTCTTCTAAGGCCTTCTTGCTTCAAGGTAAGCCAAATTTGGCCAAATCTTTTTCAAATTCTTAAATTTTTTTAGGGGTTTCACTTTAGGATGTTGATATAGCTTGGTATGGTGTTTTTTTTAGAGATTTCCAATATATAGCTTTAAATTTGTAGATGAAAATTAGGGGTTTTGTGTTTTAATTGCACAATAGTGATAGCTATGAACATATTATCTCGGATCTTGTGTATAACATGAACTAAAACATAGTTTGAGAACATTTTGTTAGATCTATGGAAGAGGAAATTGGGGCTTTTGAGGTTTAATGTGGAACGATGATGAGTTCTTCAATTATAAATTCGGATCTTAAGTTATGGAAGTAGAAATCATGTTTCCGAATTTTTTTTGGTAAATGAAAATTAAAAATTGAGTAAATCCGAAAATCATATGTTAAATCTTTTGGTTTTTGTACATATTTTGTGTCACTTAGGCAGTCTTTCTTGAAAATGGTCCCCTAATTGCTAGATCTAAGACCCTAATGTATAGATCTAAGGTCTTTTTTATCTGAAAATCAGAATATTAATAGTATTCTTTCAATTTCAAACACCAAGTATTTATGATTTTACCCACAGTGAATCAGTGATAAGAGGCGGAAATGCAGTTGCAATACAGAAAGCGGGAGGAGGAGATGAGGGCGAACGCGCAGCCGCGGAGGCAGGAGGAGGAGATGCGGGTGAACACGCAGGCGAGAGGCGGAAGGCAGGAGGAGGAGGTGAGGGCGAACGCGCAGCCGCGGAAGGCAAGAGGAGGAGATGCGGGTGAACGCGCAGGCGGAAGGCGGAAGGCAGGAGGAGGAGGTGAGGGCGACGCGCAGACGGAAGGCGGAAGGCGCAGCGCAGGCACGGTGGAGGCTCTGAGGCTCACGAAGGCGGAGGTTGAGGGTTTCGTCGAGTTCCAGAAAATTTTGAAAGGGGGAGGGGAGTCGAAAGGGCAGAAGCAGAACGCAAGAAATCCTTTTGGTTACTCGGTCGGATCCTTAAATGGATCAGCCGCATGTAGGACCGCATGAACGGCCGCATATGCGGTTTATGCGCCCCGTTTGTGCGCTTGGGCCGCATATAACTGCATATAGCATATGCGGTTCGGTTGGGTGCCCGCATGCGCATATGCGGCCGCATGGGCCGCATTTCTGAACCTTGTTACCCATAGAGCTTTTCTCCTGTATAAGAGAGCTCTAGGGTTACGAATAAACATCTTTTCATTCGTTAATTCCACAATGAGTAAACAGATGATACCAGCAGCATTGCATTCGGAAACTCGACTGCGATAGAGGCCTTTATAATTCATAGTACATAATCGTTGTCATTTCCATGATCTTGTCTCGGTCATTAGGATTTTAATAAAGAGAATTCGAAGGACGGGGAAAGATGGGGAGAAAAACGGGACCTTGTTGGCGGCGATGGGGACGATCTTGAGGGTGCGGGTCTCCTTGTCGAGGATCCCGATGGAGTACTTGCAGATCTGGGGCTGAGCCGCCTCGCCCGAGTAGCTGGTGCCGACGAATTCGACGTTGGAGGCCTGTGGGCGCACCACGAGCTCCATGCGATTGGGGCGGGACTTGTGCTGGTAAAGCTGCACCTGCGGTCCGTCCTCCTTCCGGAACATGTCGTAGCCCGACGGGAAGTAGCCGACGACCGGCGGGGCGAGCTCGCTGGACGGGACGACGTACTCCATAGTCACCCGCAGACGCTTCTTGCTCTTCTTCTCTCGCCTGCCCTCCTGCTCCGAGCCCATCGAGGGATCTTGTGGCGATGGGAATGGCACCGGCGGGTTACTCTGCCGCGTTATAGGGTTTTTAAGGGGCTTATGCGGCATTTGGTCCCATGTTGCTAGCGGAGCAGGGGAGGTCCGCCACCAGATGCAATTTACGGTACCGGTGTGTTCTTTTTAGGGTTTTTATCCCTTCTACCCTTCTTAACTTTGCAATATCAGTTATACCCCTTTTTTTTTACAACATCGTTGTGTTCCGAACCTATAAAATTTATAGTTTTGTTCTTTTGTAATATTAGTTATGCTCCTACTTTACCTTGATGGAAGGGAAGAACTATGAACTTTGTAAAAAGTCGGTAACACAATTGATATTGCAGTAAGGGGAGGGGCATAACTGATATTACATGAGTTAAGAACGGCACAAGTGATAAAAAACATTGTTTTTAATTGGTTGGTTCAGTTTTCTATCAAAAAACAAGAGTTGTGTTGGTTTGAGCTTACATGAAAAGCTGAGTTGAGACTTTTCATTCGGATAAGTGATGATCTCTCTTTTCAAATATATATGGCAATTGTCAGCTTTTCTCTCGACAATGATCTCTTGATCAAATGGTCCACCATTAGTCGAAGTGGTTCGATCCTCACGAGGGTTCTCGAGAGGAGATGACACAGAGGTGGAGAAGATAGCAGACGGGGAGCAAGTGGTGGATGGTTGTGTGTAAGGATAGATGGCTAGTGGGTGGTTTACTAATAACATAGAATGTTGCTTCGTTGGATGAGGAGGATGCTTCATTGGAGTATGTTGTCTACATTGGAGGTGGCATTGTTGAGTGGGGATTAGAGGCCTCCATTTGCTAGGTGTGACTTTGCTTCAATCCCTTTCACAAACGGATTCCAATCAATACAATCCTCCAAACCCCCACGTACGAATCATCTTTACCAAGAATAAGCTCCCCAAAATATATTATTCTCTTCCCCACTTCTCTCTCTTTTCCATCCCTCCAAGATTGGGGGATCGGCAGTGAAGCGGGCACTATGAGTGTACATGTGAGACTGGGTTAAACAATAAATGTTGTCAATAAAATGTATCGTAAATAAACATAAGGGGAATGCACTTGGTAATTACATGGAGAGCTAAAATTGAGCCATCACGTTTGGATCTATATGATAAGTGACGATGTCTCTTTTTATTTCTACCAGTCATTTTGTCGGCTTTTCTTTGAGAGTGGTCTCTTGATTAAACATCCAATTATTAGCTAAAGTGGTTCAGTCCCTACGACGGGTGTAATTTATCTTCTCTGATTTTTTTCGTTGTATGCTTCTTACTTCGCATTTCCCTACCATATGTTGTGTATTCTTCTAGTTGGGAGCTCTTTGTACCCCCTTAACCATAAGTAAAATCTTGTATGTCCCTCGTTCATTAACAATGAATGGCTGATTTCCGTTAAAAATATAGTCGTAAATAAACTAAAGTTTATTCATGGAAAGAGATATCAAAGCAAGATTAGTGTAGTTGGACGGAAAGTGTTGGTTCTATTCCAACATAGGTTTCTTTCTTGGCAAATAGCAAGCAAGACCCTCGCTATTCTCCCATCCTTGGAGGGCAAAGTACGTAAAGATTTGACATAATTTAGAACAACGGAAGCGTATGCGAATGTAATTTTCACCCAAAATTAGTTGTCATATTTCAAAATACAATTTTCAAAATGTTTGTCAAAATATGTACAAATCATTTTGAAGGCTATAGAAAACCCTATACATTAAACATCTAAATACATGTTGTAAATTCTTCACCCAAAATTCTTGTAAATAAAGATGCACTCCCATGTAAATATATGCACACAAGTATTTACCAAAAATCTTTTATTTGAAAAATCACTAAAATTTTGTAAAATATTTTCAAAAAGTGAAAAAAAGTTTCAAATTTTTTTCGAAAATCCATAAAAAGTTCAAAATCAGAAAACCACGTCATAAAATATTTTATGCACTGTGTATAACATTTGCATTTTTGGGTTTGATAATGACCATTGAACAAGTCTAAATAAAATCCGGAGTTGGAGCTTGATTTGACCTTAAGACACTTAATCACATGAACCTTAAGGGAACTGGAATTGAGGCACTTCATGTCTACTAAATTTAATTCTTTGAGACCGTAAGACTTAGTTCAGTATCATCTTGACTGACTGAGTAGAATATTTCAGAACACATGCATGACTCTTATCGATAATAACCTAACTTGCACACCTGCACATTACACTGTGCTCATCTTAGTTGAAGTGGTAGAGGGTTGGATTTGCCGGCATATGACACAAGCCAATAGAAACATCGGAAGTCACACATTTACGGTCATTGTACTCCAACCCGATCCAATAGCCATGAGGTCTAATGACAGAAGTTGTGGGTTGCAATAATGCTTCAAAAGAGGGATAGTCTACTGGCTCAAGAGGAAAAAGTCTTTATGTAAATGTTGTCGTATATAAAAATATAGAAACAAAATAAAAAAAACTCCAAAAAGAAAAGACAGACAAAGTTAAAAAAATCAATTCCTGACAGAACATGTATTCCACAAGAAAGCTTGAGCTTTGAAGTCAATACATATGTGAGACTGTAGCCGGATGACTTGTCTACACTAATCAAGCATCCTAGGATAGGTAGCTACACTGGCTACCGTCCATTCTCTTCTCCACCTCCTCTTATTGAGTCGGTTGCACTTGAAATTAGAAGAGAATATACCGCTTCTAGAGAGAAGAGTTGTTGGATTGGGGAATTAGGATCACCATGTCGGAGAAGTCTGACTTCTACCGCTTCAACCAAGAGGAGTGATGACACGAAAATCGAAATGTTAAGAGATAAATAATATGCATGTGTGTCGTTGTTCTCAACCACTCGAATCGGTCAACGAGAAAAATAATATAAACCACTTAAGAGAAGATCAATCACTCAAAAAATGTAAGCGGCTTTCGCTATTCTTTTTACCTGGTATAGCAATCAGGGTTGAACACGAGGAGCACGATTTAAAAACTATGCAGTCAACTTTCATAGTTAATTTTTTGTGGTTTTTGAATTTTTATTTTTTTAATTTTTGAAACAAGCACAAATGATGAAAATGCACTGATGAATCCATGATTCATTGCCTTTATTCTTTTATTTTAGCCTCTTTTCCATAGTCAAATACATGTATATACCACTAATTCCATAAAATTACCATTCTGTATGCATTTGTTAAAATTGCATTTTTTACACTTTTTGTACATAAATAAAAGAATAAAGAAGAAAAGAAAAAGAAAAGGATGTGTTTATGCAATAAATACAGACTGACCCGAACCCCGAGAGAAGGTCAAGAGTTGACCTGATCGACCATGAATAAAGTAGGGGGAATTAGGGTCTTCTGTCAGAAAAACCAAAAATATCTTGTAAATATTTTTCATGTATATTTGTACAAAACTTGTATTATTTTATTTGTGCATAATTTGATCTCAAACTAATCATTTTTGTAAACAAAAGTTGTAAATAAAAATGTGTTGTAAATAATAAAAATATTTGTAAAATAAAATAATGTATATATTGCAAAAAATTACACCCAGAAAAGGCCGCAAAGTAATACTTAAAATATCAATTTCGACTCCATATGAGCTCAAATCGAACCAAACTCACTTCCATCATACTCTAATTATCTTTCAAATGGCTAGTTTCATAATTTTTGGAGTTACGGTTAAAAAGTCGGTTTTCTGGGGTGTTTTGTGCAATTTTCCCACTTCGGAGAGCCCAGACTCGCTCTCCGAACCTGAGTTCACTACCACCCTGTCCCACCTCGACCACCCTTCTTCCACCAGTCCTGAGATACATGTGCAGAGAACAACACAGATACATGTTAACTTGACGGCACCTAAGCCTGGGTCTTTTGCCTTTGCAGAGACCCACAAGATGGTCAGCAGTGATGGACGAACCGATGGACAGCCCCAGAGTTCCACTTATGTTATAGATCAGGGCGCCATCAACAACAACTTGTTAGCCTCCTTAGAGATGATGCAGAGATAGATTCGGGATCAAGGAGCATTCATGGCAGAGGTTCGTCAAGAATTAGCACAGATGCGAGCCGATAGAGGAGAGAATAACCGAGCAGGCGGTGGAGAGATTCCAGAGTTTGGAGGAGGATCGGACGGAAATCCGGAGGACCAGTCGGAGCAAGCTAGACAGCCACGACCGATGAGGCATTTGCACAACTGATGACTGGGGATCTGTCAAGATCGTATCTTTCCACAAGGCGGAGAGACAGTCGCTGAGTTGACCTCAGACGAAATCCCCAAATCAATCAACAATTAACCCACAATAAAATATATGCAATGAATATCCAAAAAAATGTGAAGTTAAAATTTATTATAACTCTACATGTAAATGTGTATAGGTGTAAGTACAGGTAGAGGTCGAACACTGGGAGGCGAAGGGAATGTATGTGGCGTATCATTTATTCAATCCGTTGTTCATGTCCAATTATTGTTTTTGTGGGTTTTTGGTTTTTACATTTTTTAATATTTTTTTATTTTTATTTATTTTTTTAATATTTTGTTTTTATATTTTTTTTATATTTTTTTCTTTTATTTTCTTTTTATATTCTTAACTACTTAATATATAGATATGTATTAATGTATAAAGAGATATATATAAGAAGAGAGAGAGGGGTAATACAATATATGGGTACATATAAATATATATAGATAAAAATGCTTAAAATATATATAGATATAATTTTTTTAGCTTTTTAATATTTTCCTAATTTTTTTATTTTTCTGGAATATTTCTAATTTTTATGTATTTTTAATTTCAAAAATGTCCACAATATAGGACTAATTAAATAGTCGAATATAATTTGGGTTTTAAAAATGTAAAATAAACTCCAAAATTACCCAAATTAATTTTAATATATTAATAATAATATATAGATAAATATAAAGGAGCAAAATGTATTTTTGGTATTTTTTAAGGATTTTTCTATTTTTTTTGGATTTTAGAGCTTTCTGATTTTTTTATTTTTCTTTTTCATATTTTTAGGGTTTTTCAATTTCTGGACTCAATATATTTATAAATATACCATATATGATTTTTTTTTGGAATTTTTCAAAAACATTTTATATTTTTTGTATTTTATAATTTAGACAGTATAAAATGGGTTTCTTTTTCATTTTTAATAATTAGGATAAATGCAAAAAATGTGGACTAAAATATGGGCGTAGAAGAACACTACATGAAGCACTTATCCTCATTTTTCTGAATTTTTAGAAGCACCCTAGGTATTTTTAATAAATAGATAAAAGACACAAAAATCAAACAGCCTGGCAGGGGAATTTTTGCAAATAAAATAATTTCCAGGAGCATCAGTGCAAAAATTCCAACAAAAATAAACATTTATTTAAACTTTTAGAACTATTTTACAATATACGAAACCCGCCAGGGTTAAAGTGCAATTTTCACACGCCTCACGTGGGACTGCACGTGAGGCGCAGAAGAACCTAAATGCAATTCTAAGAAACTCAGGGTCCTTTCTGCAAAATTTACATTTTATTTACAACGTGCTATATAATTTACAATATTAAAAATTAAATACAAAAAGTGTGGGGGCTAAATATGCAAATTACCCCCAAAGGCGCGCTATCCAACGGTTGTGCTTTCTTCACTTGACACGCGTCGCCACCTCCTTGCCCGATGACGCTTTGCCGATGGAGGGCTGAGATTAGATCAGCCGAGCTGATCTGACGGTCGATGCAGAGCTCCATCCAACGGCTGCTTTCTGATCTGGGCTGGGACCACGATCGGACGGTGAAGATGAAGGCACGAAGAACAGGGAAGAACTCCCCCTTCCCCGACCTTTGATCAGGTGCTGCTCTCTCGTCCGACGCTCCCTCGGGCTTCTGATGCTCCAAAAAGCTTCCTGGGGCCATGCTCTATTGATTGAGCTGCTCAGGAGAGCCGGAGGCTCACCGGAACAGCCCAGCGGAGTCGGTGAAGGTCGAAGGTCTCAGGTACCTGCAGAAGAATCAAATCGACCCCAACGGGGGTCCTTTGGCCTCCCAGCACCTGCAAGAAAGCTCAGGGCACAAAAACAAGGGGCTGGAGGTCTTATTTGGGTCAAATGAGCGAAGGGGGACACGGGGCGGTGATCTCCGGCGAAGGGCGGAGGAGGGAGATCAGATCTCCAGATCTGAGGAAGATATGGGTGAATGAAAATGCCTGGGGCGTAGGGAAATGAAGGGGTATGGAAATGGAGGCGAGGTGGTGGTCGGAAAACAGTCGGAGAACGGTGGTGAAGTCGCCGGAGCTGAGTTCCGGCGAACTTCGAATTAACTAAATTAGGCTAATCTAATGTCCTAAATGCAAAATAAAAGATAGGAATGAAATGCTAAAACAAAATCCTAACTAAAATAAGTAAAAGCGTAGCTCTTAGACCTGGGGGCCTCCAGGGAGCAGGGCGAACGCCGGAGCTCCGTCGCGACGAAATTTTCCTCCTCCATGGGCCGAACCGAGGTGCTGGGAAGCGCCTCCTGTCACGAGGGCTCCTCCAGGAACTGATTCAAGCTTAATGGGGGAATGAAATTGTCCAAATTCGGCCAAGGAAGAGGAAGGACTTATTTATAAACATTCCAGGGGACCCCCATTGACCGGCGATTATTGAAGAATCGAATGGTTGTACAAGGGTTCCAAGATCACGGCGCGAATCACGGATGGTCAGAGAACAATTTTCATGAAGGGACTGTTGGCGATGGAGCAACCAATCGAGCGGGAAAAATAGAGGAATATCGGGGAAAAGACAGGCCTGACGGGAGTCAGAGGCGCAGGGGGAGTTGACCGGAGGTCAACTTTCCCTGGCCTCTGATTGGCCCACATCAGCCAGATCTTGAATTATTTATTTAACCAAATAAATGAATTAATTAGAATTTACTTATAAAATAAAAAATGTTTATAAATTAATGTAGTATTTATTTATGATTTTTATTTATTTTTTTGAAGTATTTTATTATGGTTTTATTAAAATAATGTATTTATAAGTATATTTATATATATATATATATATATATATTTTATTTTGTTTATTTTATTTTATTATTTTATTTTCTTTTTTTATAAATTTATAACTTACTTTTGTGAGTATAAATATATTTTTATTTAATTTTAGGAGTTTATTTTCATTTTTAAATAAATGTGTTTATGTATATGTAGGTATACTTATAGGTCTTTTACCTATATATTATATAGACTTTATTTATTTAATGTATTTTCTTGATTTTTATTTTGGATTTGTATTTTTAATAAGTTATGTGTATTATTTACATTATTATAAAAATATGGATGAATAAAGAATAAAAGAATTAAAATCCCCTTTTATTTATGTACATATTCAACATAGGTATTTTGCCTATGTGTTCCATAGACTTATTTTATTTTGCAAATTCTTTTTGATTTTCTTTTGATTTTAATATGTACATATATTATATACATTATTTACAAAATTCTAAAAATATAAATTTATATAAATAATAAACATTGAATAAAATGAATATTTTAATCAGTCCTATATACAAGGAGGGCCAAAAACCTAACTTCTACAGATGAATTCCAAAAATTCTGAAACCATTTTTATTAAATAGTTCATGGAAAGCTATATACAATTAAAGGTGGGTTTGGGTGATTTGGAGTTTTTATCTGCAAGATATGGGTCTGTGAAGTTGAGATTTTTGCCTTTTATTCTGTGTATAAAATGTATACTGGATATTATTTTTGTGTAAACTCAATTTTGTATTTTTATTTACATTATTATCTACAACTTTTATGAACAAAGTTTCTTTATTTGATGAATAAATAATTATGAACAAAATAGGTGTCAAAAATGCATAAATAAATGAATGAATAAATGAGGTATTTATTGTATAATTGGCCCTTACCTCCCCCTACTTTATTCCTTGTCGACCAATTCCATGCTGACCTTGGTCTCGGGGTTAGGGTCATAAAATATTTGCAATATTTTATTCCTTTTTCTTTTCTTCTCTTTATTCTATAATTTTGGCATTAAAAACCTTATTTTATGTACAATAAACATAATAAATAATGAATGCTATTATGTACAAATTGATGCTATTTACATGCATTTGCTGGGGTTTTTAAGGCCAAAATGATAGAATAAAGGTGATGAAATGGAGATTCATCACCCCCTATACTTGCCTTTGCTAGTCCCTAGCAAATACTTATGCAATAAGTATAAAAAGAACAAAGAATAAGAAGAAAAGAAAAATCAAAAATAAAGAATTTAAAGAATAAATTGAATTGATCATGATTATTAAACTCATCTGTACAAAATCAAAGTTTGGAGCTCAGGTTAGACCTTGGTGTGAGAATGTGTGTGGAACCTAGTCGGGACCCAAATTTAAAACACAACAGCCTTCGAGAGTCACAGAACTTGGTTCAAATCACTTCAATAGCCAGGTCAGAACTAGCCTACATCATACGCAAACCCTTATAACTATGAAGCTGACTTGTACGCTGTAAGTGATAGTGGCTCTCTCCAACTGGGATGACAAAGGAACTGACTTTTCCAGAATGACAATCCAATGATTCCCCAATCCAACAGCTCTTTCCTCGAGGAGCAGGGTATTCCCTTCTAAGTTCAAGTGGCATCCAACTCAAGAGGAGGAGGTAGAGAAAAGAATGGACGGTAGCCAGTGTAGCTACCTATCCTGGGATGCAAGACCAGTGTAGTCAAGTCATCCAGCTGCAGGCTCACACGGTGTAACTTTGAGGCTCGAGCTTGCTTATTGTCTATACAACATATATACATACTTTGCAGGCATTTTATTTTTGTACAGGCCTGACCATTTTTTTTCTTTTTTTTAACATACTATTCACAGCAGCATTTACATAAAGAGTTTTTCCTCTTGAGCCAGAAGACTATCCCTCTTTTGAAGCTTTATCACAACCCACAATCTCTTGTCTTTAGACCTCATGGCTATTAGACCAGGTTGGGGTGCACTTCCCTCCCTAGACGAGGACGAATGTTTCCACCCGTATGCGTCTCAGACTGGCAAATCCAACCCCCTCACTACTCCAACTGAGTTGAGCCAAGTGAAAGGTGCAAGTGTCCAAGTTAGGTCACGGTCGTCAAGAGTCATGCGTGTGTTTCGAAAAGTTCTAGTTAGTCCACTGAGGTGACTTGAACCTAGCCCTGATTTCTCAAAGAATTAAGTCTGAATAGACCTGAAGTATCCTAAACCTAGTTCCCATAAGGTTCCAGTGCAGTTCGGTGCAGTAAGGTCCAACCAAGCTCCAATCTTCGACTTTATTGGACTAGTTCAAACATCAAGCTCAATCAAAGAATATAAATGCTATGCAAATGCTTTTTACAAATATGCAAAGAATAATGCAAGTTTTCAAAGAATTTGAAAACAAAGAGAAGAACTTTCACACAAAGAATTTTTGCACATAAAATAATTTGGGCACTCACAGTATAAAATACGTACAACTATTTACGCGGGCGTGCTGCTTTATTTTACAAGAATTAAGATTTTACAATATAGTTTTTATTAGTATATATGTACACTTATTAAAGAATTTTATTTTTATTTATAATGATTATAATATATATTATTTTAGTTATATGTGACTATTCCTCTTATTTGACATAAATTTTTCAAATAATTTTTGAAAACTATAGTCTAAAATAATTTTTACAATCATTTTTACAAACATGTACACACCTTTGAAAATCATTTTGCAAAGGTTCTTCAAAACAGTATATATAGATTTTCAAGATATTTTTGCAACCATTTTTCAAACCATTTGCAAATCATTTTCAAATATTTTATTTCACACAAATAAAAGAAATTTTTACAAACCACACATTTTTACACAGGTTGAAAACATGCAACAAAACGTTTTCAAAATAGTTTTCAATAAATGTTCACAAAGATTTTCAAACTATTTTCAAACATTTTGCAAAAAATATTTTCTCTTGATTTATTAATCAGTATATACAAAAAGAATTTGAGGAATAATCACATCTTTTTATTAATAGTTTTTAATGAATTTAAGGATTTATTAGCCATATTATTAAGAGAATACGAAAGTACGAGTTATGGCTAAAGTATATACAGAGTATATACGACCCCCCTATACTTAGCTTGAGCTATGTCCTCATAGATCTAAAAGAAAAGAGAAGACATAACTCGTACTGAGTATAGACAAGTCTAAAGAATATATATATATATATATAAGTAAGAGACGAAGGAAATAGAAGTTGACCGTCCCCCCTATACTTATGATCAAGTAATCCTAAGTATATCAGACTGTACACCAAGCAGGGAGGGTCAAGGGTGGGAATAAACAGATGAACAACTCAGGGGTGCACCCCCCTATACTTAGGACAAAGTATGTCCTTAGTACAGAAAACTGACACAAAGGGGCGACACCTTTTATTTAGATACAAAATATAGAAAAGGAAAAGAAGAAAAGAGAGATATATACAGATAGATGAAATGATCGTGGAGAATATACGCATCACTCCCCCTATACTTAGACTGAGATATCCCTTAGTATAGGCAACAACAGGAGTGACAAAACTGAACAACGAAAGAACAATGCGGTGTGTACCCCCCTATACTTAGGACAAGGTACGTCCTAAGTGTAGACACAAAGATATGGCGATAGATCTTTGGGCACACAAAAACATGCGGGAGAAAGAAGGAAAAAGGCACACATATATACAAGCGGTGAATAAACTAGTACAGGACGGTGTCTGGTAAGCAACCACCGTGCTCTCGTCGTCGTCTCCCTGTGAGAACGAGGACGCAGTCAGAAGGTGAAAAGACACCCTGATATGCAGTCAGGTGAGTGTCGGCTACCGGGGACACACAGATCAGAAAGTAAAGATATCTGATCCGGTAGCAGAAATCAGTCAATCGGCTCAGAAGGTCAACATGAGGGAATATAGCCGATACCGTAAGACCAGGAGGAAGAAAGAGCAGTACAGACTCCGCCTAGTCAATCAGAGTCTCAGATAGATAGGAAATAAAGCCTATGAGACTGTGTGATGTACGATGGTGATATAATCTGAAAGTCACAAGAATACACCGAACAACACAATATGTGGCTCACCCTTGCGAGGGTCCTCAAGGTGAGCGGAATCATAGAATAATCAGAAGACTCGGCTCCGTACTCCAACAGAAAGGAGACACAACCAGGGAGGAGACCGAGTACACAATGCAGAAGACCTAGCTTCGTGCTCCAACAAACAGGAGACACCAGAAATGAAGCTGAGTACATAGAAAATGATGTACTCTCCCGTAGAGAACCCTCGAGGAGTAGTACATGCTAGTCAATGAATAATCAAAACAGAAGCTCACCCTTGCGAGGGTTGTCAAGGTGAGCGGGCTCAAAGGAGCCTGACCCATCAGAGGGATCATCAGGTACAGTATCGGTAGACGACAAATCGGCTACCAGCAGAAGAGACCGTCAAATCAAGAAAGTGTGGCAGCGTCCCGCAGATAACCCTCGGGGAACGTACTGCCAGCTAGGCATGAAAATAGCAGATATCTGAAGCTCAACCTTGCGAGGACCATCAAGGCGAGCAGACTCAAAGGAGTCTAATCAGATGGGTCCCATGATCCGCAGATCGGATAGGCAACTCAAGATGGGACCAAAAGTCATCTATATCAGACGACTCAATTCCGTGTTCCGCAGATTGGAGACACAGTCAGCAGTGGGAACTTAGCGTAGAAAGAGTGGCGCGGTCTCTCGCAGATAGTCTTTGGAGAGTACTGCGATCTAGGCAAGGAATAGTCAGAATGTATCTCTACCTTGCGAGGGCCGTCAAGGCGAGACGAGGCTCAAAGAAGCCGGATCCTTCAGACGGATCCACACAGTGGTCTCAGTAGTCGACACATCGGCTACCAGCAGAAGAGACCAATCAGATCGACAATATGTCATAGCTTCCTGCAGATAACCCTCGGGGAGCTACGAACTAGGCATGGAATAATCAGAAAAGTGGAGCTCTGCCTTGCGAGGACCGTCAAGGAGAGCAGTCTCAGATGAGTCTAGTACATTGGCCTCGTGTACTGCTAGGTCCGGTACACAATCATAGGGGGAGGCCAATCAAGCATATCATCTGACTCGGTTTCTGGTCCCGTCACAATGGCGACCCAAGCAGTGAATGAAACCGCAGTCCTAGAAATCATCGCATTCTCCCGCAGATAGTCCTCGGGGAGGAATGCGAGCTATATCAATGTAGATCGTGGGAATGCTGGCAAGTCATCTTAGGTCCTCAAAAGCAATAAATCACTCAATCATTTGGAGGGCATAAGATCAAACAAGGGAGCAAATAATCATGTCAGTCACCAAACATCCCTCGGGTCAATCCAATCAGCTGAGATGTCACGAAAAATAGTCAGGAATCCTCTAAGTGCCAGGGTGGATTTGAGAGCCAGGAGATCAAGGATGGGTCAATCGGGAAGATGAGAGATCACGTAGGAACCATACACCTATATCAGGAAGTCCAAATCAGAATAATCAGTCAATCCTCAAAAATCAAGATGGGTGGAACCTCAAGATAGATCAATCAATACCCATGAACTCATCATCGAATCATTGCATCATATCACATCCTTAATCTGATGTGCGAGAACTAAAATTCCTCAACAATGCATCACACCTCTACTCTATGCATCAGCAAAAATCTTCAAGAAGCTCATATGCATGTATCAAAGACAAATCCATCACAACAATCTCAGCATCCTCAACATCATAGGCCCGTCTTGCACAGATAATCAAGTTAATCATGGAATCCTTGATGCGGGCCTCTTTAATATGCACAGCATTCCCGGGTAAGGGAGAGAAGATACGGGGTACACGAGGAAGATGGATAAGAAGGGTACACAATGGGGTGGAGAAGCTGATTGAGCGTGCGTGCCAATATCGTGTGTGGGAGAAGAGTGATACAGAGGGTACGAGGAGGGCGGGTGAGAAATCGGGACATAGAAAAAATTGGGTGTTCCACACAAGGCGGGAACACCGTCAAAATGGTGGTCCGAAGAGAGTGTTCTCCCCGAACCTGAGAAGATGGGGATGATACAGAGAATACGAGGAAGATGGTGAAGAAGAGGGGAAACGAAGGACTTGGCGAAGAAATGATTGAGCTCAAGCGCCAATATCATGACTCGATGCAGATGAGGAGATATATGTATAAGAGAGGTAGAGAGACTCAAAGATGAAAAATGCATGACTCACACGGTGTGAACGGCTACTCAAATAGTGAACGAAAAACACAACAGACTCCAAGTCACATTCAATACACAAAGCAAACCCCCAATTCACCTACTCGATACAGTGAAGACCGTCAGGTGACGATCATTTTTCTTTTCAGTTTCAGAGTGAGGTGAGAATCACAAAGTTGTACAAACACTTAGGGGGCTTGATAGGATTTGGGCTCTACTCCTTAGTGTGTACGTGAGCAATTTAAAACGCATACAATGAGGGGGTTCCTCTCCCCAAGACAAGGAATCCATTATGTTTTATTTTTAGGTCCAATAGAGTTAGCAATCCCCATTTTATTTAAGTTATCACTTTTTTTGGGTATTTTCAATGCACGTGCCTATCGAGGTTCCAATTTCCATTAAGCATCCTAGGTTGGCAAAATCAGAGGGAGAAGATCGGAAAAGCCATGCAAGTCGGAAATCGATGATGCATGCTAAGTAAGAAGACTTACTGTGCCTCCCAGCTCTCTCCATGTGGGATGCAAAACAGAATTTGAAACCTATGCTATATGCAAATGCAAATCGAAGAAATCGCCCTAGGTTCAGAAATTGTTATTATCGTGAAGCACCACAAGTCGCTCATTCATCTTTAGCCTCAAAAAGTCCGGTCTTGGCCCACCCCTCCTCTGCTCAACACACTTGAGGGTAGGAGAAAGCGCTTTGCGGGGCTCGCTTTGGCACAAAGGCTAAGAGATAAATGAACGGCTGTTTAGAGTTTGGTCTAGGTCCAAAGCGAACTATAGGTACGTGCAAATATATATTAGGGTGTTTGGACCTAACTCTACGAGCAAGCAACTCCTAAGCTAAGGCTCATTCACACAAAATAATAAAAATAAAATAAAGAAAAGAAAAAGCGTCAAAATCATCGAGGCCTCCAAGGGAACAATCCTTCGGGCACTGGACCTCGGGAGTCGGGATGTACCTGTGAGAGTCCTGTATTAGTACAAAATTCAAGTGTCACTCTCTCACATGAATATACATAATGAAATAAAATAAAATGCATAAAAATGGAGGCTGTCTTCAAAACTTCTCCTTCATCTCCCTTTGATGCTCTCCCCTGTTGGCTAGTCATAGAAGAACCAACTCCACCTTGCTTGGGTGCATAGGTCCTCCTAAGAGGTCCTCCTTCGCTTGGTGGTCCCTCGCATCAAAGACAAAGGAAAGAAATGGTCAGAGCAGTCAATCAAATAATATCAAATAGAAATAAAAACCAAACAAATAACTGAATCATGGACATGAGCAAATAATTGAATAAATGAACAAATAAGCTCACAAAATCATACAAAATCCATTGCCTCCCCGGCAACGGCGCCATTTGATGACTGGGGATCTGCCGAGATCGTATCTTTCCACAAGGCGGAGAGACAGTCGCTGAGTTGACCTCAGACGAAATCCCCAAATCAATCAACAATTAACCCACAATAAAATATAAGCAATGAATATCCAAAAAAATGTGGAGTTAAAATTTATTATAACTCTACATGTAAATGTGTATAGGTGTAAGTACAGGTAGAGGTCGAACACTGGAAGGCGAAGGGAATGTATGTGGCGTATCATTAATTCAATCCATTATTCATGTCCAATATATGGGTCCCAACTCGGGATTTCACCCTCTTTTTCATCAAAAAAAATATATATAAGAAGAGAGAGAGGGGTAATACAATATATGGGTACATATAAATATATATAGATAAAAATGCTTAAAATATATATAGATATAATTTTTTTAGCTTTTTATTATTTTTCTAATTTTTTTATTTTTCTTGAATATTTCTAATTTTTATGTATTTTTAATTTCAAAAATGTCCACAATATAGGACTAATTAAATAGCGGAATATAATTTGGGTTTTAAAAATTAAAATAAACTCCAAAATTATCCAAATTAATTTTAATATAATAATAATAATATATAGATAATTATAAAGGAGAAAAATGTATTTTTGGTATTTTTTAAGGATTTTTCTATTTTTTGTTGGATTTTAGAGCTTTCTGATTTTTTATTTTTATTTTTCATATTTTTAGGGTTTTTCAATTTCTGGACTCAATATATATATAAATATACCATATATGATTTTTTTGGAATTTTTCAAAAATATTTATATTTTTTTGTATTTTATAATTTAGACAGTACAAAACGGGCTTCTTTTTCATTTTTAATAATTAGGATAAATGCAAAAAATGTGAAATAAAATATGGGCGTGGAAGAACACTACATGAAGCACTTATCCTCATTTCTCTGAATTTTTAGAAGCACCCTAGGTATTTTAAATAAATAGATAAAAGACACAAAAATCAAACAGCCTAGCAGGGGCATTTTTGCAAATAAAATAATTTCCAAGGGCATCAGTGCAAAAATTCCAACAGAAATAAACATTTATTTAAACTTTTAGAACTATTTTACAATATACGAAACCCGCCAGGGTTAAAGTGCAATTTTCACGTGCCTCACGTGGGACTGCACGTGAGGCGCGGAAGGACCTAAATGCAATTCTAAGAAACTCAGGATCCTATCTACAAAATTTACATTTTATTTATAGCGTGCTATATAATTTACAATATTAAAAATTAAATACAAAAAGTGTGGGGGCTAAATATGCAAATTACCCCCAAAGGCGCGCTATCCAACGGTTGTGCTTTCTTCACTTGACACGCGTCGCCACCTCCTCGCCCGATGACGCTTCGCCGATGGAGGGCTGAGATTGGATCAGACGAGCTGATCTGACGGTCGATGCAGAGCTCCATCTAACGGCTGCTTTCTGATCTGGGCTGGGACCACGATCGAACGGTGAAGACGAAGGCACGAAGAACAGGGAAGAACTCCCCCTTCCCCGACCTTCGATCAGGTGTTGCTCTCTCGTCAGGCGCTCCCTCGGGCTTCTGATGCTCCAAAAAGCTTCCTGGAGCCATGCTCTGTCGATTGAGCTGCTCAGGAGAGCCGGAGGCTCACCGGAACAGCCCAGCGGAGTCGGTGAAGGTCGAAGGTCCCAGGTACCTGCAGAAGAATCAAATCGACCCCAACAGGGGTCCTTTGGCCTCCCAGCACCTGCAAGAAAGCTCAGGGCACAAAAACAAGGGGCTGGAGGTCTTATTTGGGTCAAATGAGCGAAGGGGGACACGGGGCGGTGATCTCCGGCGAAAGGTGGAGGAGGGAGATCAGATCTCCAGATCAGAGGAAGATATGGGTGAATGAAAATGCCTGGGGTGTAGGGAAATGAAGGGGTATGGAAATGGAGGTGAGGTGGTGGTCGGAAAACAGTCGGAGAACGGTGGTGAAGTCGCCGGAGCCGAGCTCCGGCGAACTTCGAATTGACTAAATTAGGCTCTAATCTAATGTCATAAATGCAAAATAAAAGACAGGAATGAAATGCTAAAACAAAATCCTAACTAAAATAACTAAAGCGCAGCTCTTAGACCTGGGGGCCTCCAGGGAGCAGGGCGGACGCCGGAGCTCCGCCGCGACAAAATTTTCCTTCTCCATGGGCCGAACCGAGGTGCTGGGAAGTGCCTCCTGTCACGAGGGCTCCCCCAGGAACTGATTCAAGCTTAATTAGGGGAATGAAATTGGCCAAATTCGGCCAAGGAAGAGGAAGGACTTATTTATAAACATTCCTGGGGACCCCCATTGACCGGCGATTATTGAAGAATCGAATGGTTGTACAAGGGTTCCAAGATCACGACACGAATCACGGATGGTCAGAGAACAATTTTCATGAAGGGACTGTTGGCGATGGAGCGACCAATCGAGCGGGAAAAATGGAGGAATATCGGGGAAAAGACGGGCCTGACGGGAGTCAGAGGCGCAGGGGAGTTGACCAAAGGTCAACTTTCCCTGGCCTCTGATTGGCCCACATCAGCCAGATCTTGAATTATTTATTTAACCAAATAAATGAATTAATTAGAATTTACTTATAAAATAAAAAATGTTTATAAATTAATGTAGTATTTATTTATGATTTTTATTTATTTTTTGAAGTATTTTGTTACGGTTTTATTAAAATAATGTATTTATAAGTATATTTATATATATATTTATTTATTTTGTTATTTTATTTTATTATTTGATTTTCTTATTTTATAAATTTATAACTTATTTTTGTGAGTATAAATATATTTTTATTTAATTTTTCGGAGTTTATTTACATTTTTAAATAAATGTGTTTATGTATATGTAGGTATACTTATAGGTCTTTTACCTATATATTATATAGACTTTATTTATTTAATGTATTTTCTTGATTTTTATTTTGGATTTGTATTTTTAATAAGTTATGTGTATTATTTACATTATTATAAAAATATGGATGAATAAAGAATAAAAGAATTAAAATCCCCTTTTATTTATGTACATATCCAACATAGGTATTTTGCCTATGTGTTCCATAGACTTATTTTATTTTGCAAATTCTTTTTGATTTTCTTTTGATTTTAATATGTACATGTATTATATACATTATTTACAAAATTCTAAAAATATAAATTTATATAAATAATAAACATTGAATAAAATGAATATTTTAATCAGTCATATATACAAGGAGGGCCAAAAACCTAACTTCTACAGATGAATTCCAAAAATTCTGAAACCATTTTTATTAAATAGTTCATGGAAAGCTATATACAATTAAAGGTGAGTTTGGGTGATTTGGAGTTTTTATCTGCAAGATATGGGTCTGTGAAGTTGAGATTTTTGCCTTTTATTCTGTGTATAAATTGTACACTGAATATTATTTTTGTGTAAACTCAATTTTGTATTTTTATTTACATTATTATCTACAACTTTTATGAACAAAGTTTCTTTATTTGGTGAATAAATAATTATGAACAAAATAGGTGTCAAAAATGCATAAATAAATGAATAAATAAATGAGGTATTTATTGTATAATTGGCCCTTATCTCCCCCTACTTTATTCCTTGTCGACCAATTCCATGCTGGCCTTGGTCTCTGGGTTAGGGTCATAAAATATTTGCAATATTTTATTCCTTTTTCTTTTCTTCTCTTTATTCTATAATTTTGGCATTAAAAACCTTATTTTATGTACAATAAATATAATAAATAATGAATGCTATTATGTACAAATTGATGCTATTTACATGCATTTGCTGGGGTTTTTAAGGCTAAAATGATAGAATAAAGGTGATGAAATGGAGATTCATCAACAACCCTGTTGCAGCTCTGACCCATCGATGGATTCAGCTCCCAGAGATTCTGGGTGATTTCAAGCTTCCCCCCCAGACCATTCAGCTTTTGCCCAAGTTTCATGGGCTAGCCACCGAGGAGCCGCATCTGCACCTGTAGGAGTTTGAGATGATCTGCAGCACTATCCACGACAGATACGTGGACGAGGAGACTATCAAAATGATAGCATTCCCTTTCTCCCTGGCCGACAGAGCAGCCAATTGGCTAAAGCATTTGGGGAGATTTGTTACCACTTGGGAGCAGCTCCAGACCGAGTACTTAAACAAGTACTATCCACTCGATCGGACCAACACAGCATGAGCTCTGATCAACAACTTCTCCATGATCCCCAATGAACAGTTTAATGAGGCGTGGGATCGATTCCGTGAGCTCATTGACTGGTGTCCACACCATAACATATCCAAGCCCCATCTTGTCCAGAGCTTCTTTTGTGGGCTGACACCGGAGCTGTAGGGGCTTGTCAACGCTTCTTGTGGGGGTTCTTACTTTGCCAAGGATGAAGACCAGGTCTGGGCCATCTATGAAGAGATGGCTGAAAATTACACAGTGATGTCCCAGACTAGGCTCTACGCTCAGGAGAAGCCCCAACCACATGCCGTGTCCTATCATAGGATCTCATGGGTTGATGCAGGTCCACCCATTTCTTCGTCAGCAGCAGCAGCACGGGCAGAATCTTCACCTGCTGACATGGTCATTATCAGTGAGAAGTTGGACCGCATAGAGATAATAGAGAAGAAGAAGTGCCAAGGCATGACACAAATAGATCAATTGGCACAGACTCTTAGTGATCTGAAGACCCACATCTTGTGTCTCCAGGAGGCACAAGCGACTTCTCAGCCTCGTTCCAGGTCACGAGCTGATCCCACCAGCAACAGCTCTTCCAGCACTCTGCCCAGTACCACCAGGTTCACCACGTTCAAACAGAGCTGGCTCAGTAGTTGCAGCAGCACTACTCTCAGCCACAACCATCTCAGGACACTCAGATGATGGTGTATCACCCGGATCAACCACTGGCAGTTCTTCCCCCTTTCCCGTACGAGCAAGAGCCGTTGATGGAAGTCAACTGGATTTGGTATGACCGGCAACAGCTCGGGATACGTCGGGATCATCCTGGATTCAGATGGTCCAACAAAGGTACCTCGTCCCAGCAGCAGCCTCCAGCCCAGGGTGGACAGAGCAACCAGCAACAACAACAGCCCCATTACTCCCAGCCACAGCAGCACTTCCACCAGGGTCCTTGTCCTTACCATCAGGGACAGCAGTGGAGGCAGCAACAGCCTCAACAGTATTCTCAGCCTCCTCCTCATTTCCAGCGAGGAAACTCATCTGGTTCTCATGCACCTGTTTATGAGAACCCGGCCCTTGATGACCTCGCCCGCTTACTCACTGACCAGCAGGCGTCCTTCCAGTGAGAGATGGATGAGTTCCGGTAGGAAATGAGGGAGATAATCAATGGAAAAGCCGCCATACACGCTCAGATTGAACCTAACTCGAACAATCTGAAGAGGAAGTCTGAGCAGGTACAGTTTACAGAAACCGCCACTCCTAGTGATATTTTGAATGATATTTCCTCCTCCATATTTGATGCTAATTTTGTAAAACATAGGAGCGGTAGAAGGCCAGCCGGCGGTGCCTCGTCTGAACGATAGCCCATTGACGATTCCAGAGTGTCAGACGAGGAGGATAGCGGTGCTGATATCATTGATGATGTTGATGATGGTGGTGCTGACGCCACCAAGGATGATGATCTAGTGCAGTACTGAGGTCGTCATTTCTCCAGATGCAGTTGGTGGTACTGATGCCACTATTATATGTAATGCTGAGCCAGGGCGCGATACTGATGTCGCGAAGACAGATGCCGTGGGTGGTGCTGATACCACCATTTCTAGTCCAATTGTGTTTGCTCCTATCTTTGTATCTCAGGACATTATCAAAAATAACAAAAATGAATAAAGGAAAGGTTTACTTCGAGTCCATATGTGTTGCATGATCACTCTTGTATGGGCTCCAGTCCTTCTCAGCAACAGGAACCTCTTCCTGACCCTCTATCTGAGGAGGGTCCAGCTATCCCCTTCCCTCAAGCACTCCGCTTAGGGTAAGGGAAGAAAATGAAGAATCCAAAAAAATCACAGCAGTTAGAGTACAACCAGCAGATGATTGACAGATTCCATATCCGGCTGACTCTACAGGAGGCACTAGAGCACATCCCTCTCTTCCAGAAGCACTTGAGAGACAAGACCACTATACATAGGAAGAAGAGGAATGCAGAAATCCATGTGCTTACACGTGCCACTTGCTTCGCTATACAGAACCAAACGCCAGCCAAGAGACCTGATGCAGGAGCTCCATATGTCAGATGCCACATTCATGAGCAGCAATTCGATCGTACTCTATTGGACAGCGGTTCTTCGATTAACCTCCTACTGACGGCCTTACTCGATCGATTCGAGTTTGGCCCTCTTAGACAGAGCATGACGATCCTTCAGTTTGCCGATAGATCTGTTAAGAGGCCGAAGGGGTTACTTAAGGATGTTGTCGTCACAATTCAGGGCCTGAAATTCCCCCTGGACTTTGTTGTACTGAACATGGAGATCCCTGAACGTGTGATCGATGCCCCCATCATTTTAGGAAGACCATTCTTGGACACAGCCAAGGCAGTGACCGACCATGATAGTGGGAAGGTATACTTTCGCATCGAGGGTGAAAGTGTACAAATAGAGACGATCGAGGAGACCAGAGCTAGAGATTCAGAGTGCTCAGATCAGATGACCGACTCAGAGCAAATGACAGATGCAGAGCTAGACATCCACCACGAGTGTGACTTTGTGATTACAGACGACGAAGCAGTTTGGGCAGATCCCGCATCATGAGCTCTTGCCACATCTTCAGATAGTGAAGACTCACAGATCATGGCATATGAGAGTTCGGAGAGCACACTCATGGCACATGATACAATAGAGGCTGTGTATCATGATCAGGATAGCGAAGATGATTTTATCTCATGCGCTTCAGATTCAGACTCCTCAGACACAGGCACCGATTTTGACTGGCAGGAGTTCGATGAATATATACCGTGTCTGGTGCCTACAGAGCAGATAGCTAGGGCAGAGAGTGAGCCAGGTCCATTGACAGATATACCAGCAGAGCCATCTTCGACAGATTTACCATTGTAGCGAGAGTTCTCACACACATATCTGGTAGCATTCACTCAGACATACCAGAAGCTAGATTTACCAGCTATTACTTGCCCAAAATTGAAGACTTTACCGCAGAGCATGAAGTATAGGTTCCTTGCGGGTGAGCCAGATATGTTCCCAGTCATTATCTCAGCGGATTTGACTGAAGACCAAGAATCTCGTCTGATGGAGGTTCTTGAAAGAAATCGCAAGGCAATAGGATGGAGTGTGGCTGATCTCCAGGGGATAAGTCCGGCCCTGTGCTCCCACCACATTTATCTCGAAGAAGACGCCAAGGCCTTGCGTGAGTTCCAACGAAGGCCGAACCCGAATCTTCGAGAAGTGGTTATGAAGAAAATATCTAAGTGGTGGAGCGCCGATTTTATCTACCCTATCTCTAACTCTAAGTGGGTTAGTCCATTTCATGTGGTACCCAAGAAGACGGGTATCACCACAGTTGTGAACGAGTCTGGAGAAGATATAGCCACCCGAGTACCCACTTCTTGGAGGGTCTGTGTGGACTACAGACGATTGAATCAGGCCACCAAGAAGGACCACTTCCCGCTACCATTCATAGATCAGATCATTGAGAGATTAGCTGGGAAGAGTTACTACTGCTTTCTGGATGGGTATTCGGGATACAATCAAGTGGCCATAGCGCCCGAAGACCAAGAGTAAACAACGTTCACCTGTCCGTTTGGGACGCATGCTTTTCGACGGATGCCCTTTGGATTATGTAATGCCCCGGCTACATTCCAAAGGTGCATGCTCTCTATTTTATCAGACATGGTTGGTGTATTTTTAGAGGTCTTTATGGATGACTTCTCGGTCTATGGTGACAGTTTTGATGCATGTCTTGATTACCTAGACTGAGTACTTCAGCGCTACATTGAGGTTAACTTAGTCTTGTCTTGGGAGAAGAGTCACTTCACGGTGACTCAGGAGACGGTCCTTGGCCACATCATCTCCAACAGGGCATGGAGGTCGACCCGGCCAAGGTGGATATCATCAAGAAGCTCAATCCACCGTCCACTATACGACAGTTGCGGTCTTTTCTGGGACATATCGATTTTTACCGACGGTTCATACTGGACTTTAGCAAAATTGCCCGACCGCTCACAGATTTGTTGACGAAAGACACTGAGTTCCTTGTAGATGATAAGTGTCTTGCATCATTTGAGACTCTCAAGAATCCAGTTGTCGAGGCTCTTGTCCTTCAGCCGCTTGATTGGTCTCTTCCATTCGAGATCATGACGGATGCTTCTGATTTTGCCGTAGGGGCTGTGCTAGGACAGAGGAGAGGTGGAGCGCCTTTTGCCATTCACTACGCTAGCCGAACAATGGATGCCGCTCAACGGAATTACACAGTCACAGAGAAGGAGATGCTAGCTGTAGTCTTTGCCTTGGATAAATTTTGATCTTACATTCTTAGATCTAAAGTGACTATCTATACTGACCACGCCGCCATCCGATACTTATTGGCAAAGAAGGATGCCAAAGCCAGATTGACCAGATGGATCCTTCTACTCCAGGAGTTTGATATAGAGATTAAGGATAAACCTGAAGTCAAAAATGTTGTGGCGGATCACCTATCCCGTATAGAGAACCTTGAGGATTTAGACCAGATTACACCTATTATAGAGACTTTTCCAGATGAGGCGATCCTTGCAATCACCTCTCTTCCATGGTACGCCGATATTGTGAACTATCTTGTCATGAAGAAGGTTCCACAAGATTGGCACAGACAGCGACTTGATACCTTTCTTGCAAAGGCCAAGTCGTACCATTGGGAGAATTCCACTCTTTATCATGAAGGAGGGGATAGCATCTGGAGACGGTATATTCCTCAAGAAGAGCAACATAGTGTCCTCACCTATTGCCACAAGCTTGAGGTAGGAGGACATCATTCTGGGAGACGGACAACACAGAAGGTGCTTCAATCAGGCCTTTGGTGGCCTACCCTCTTCAAGGATTCAGATGAATTCGTGAAGAGGTGTACTGACTGTCAGAAAATGGGCACTTGTGGACAGAGAGATATGATGCTGATGCATCCCATTCATTTCTGTGAGGTTTTTGATGAATGGGGCATCGATTTCATGGGTCCATTTCCCAAGAGTCAGGGATTTGAGTATATCTTGCTTGTTGTAGATTATACGAGTTGTTGGGTTGAGGCCATCCCCGCCCAAACCGCAGATGCTAATACCGTTTGCAAATTCTTGAGGAAAAATATCATTTCATGGTTCGGGGTACCTAGAGTGTTGATATCAGACGGGGGACTCATTTTTATCAATGACAAGGTAAGGGCCCTTGCTAACGAGTTCAGCATAGATCATAGAGTTGCCACTCCTTATCATCCACAGACGAATGGTCTTGCTGAGGTTTCTAACAGGGAGATTAAGACTATATTGCAGAAGGTAGTCTGCCCAGACCGAAAGGATTGGTCACAGCTTTTGGACTCGATCTTGTGGGCATATCGAACATCCTTCAAGACTCCATTGGGCACATCTCCATTCCGACTCGTTTATGGCAAGCCGTGCACTTACCAGTTGAGCTGAAGCATAAGTCACTATGGGCTGTTACTGAGATATTTTTGGATCCAGAGAGTGTAGGAGATCAGAGAAAGGCAGAATTGGCAGCCCTGGAGGAACTTAGAGATACAACATTTTCGAGTAGCCTACAGTATAAGGAACGAGTGAAGATATGGCATGACTCTCACATCAGCCATAAGCAATTTGAACCGAATCAGAAAGTATGGTTATTCGATGCCAGGCTAAAGCTATTTCCAGGGAAGTTGCAGAGCAAGTGGAAGGGACCATACTTGGTCAGGAAGGTGCATGACAATGGCAGCATTGATATATCTGAGATGTCATCAGAATCCACCTTCAGAGTTAATGGTCAGCGCATGAAGCCATATCTAGACCATGATCCGCTGATCGTCGATGTTGCCCCGATTCATTTTGCATGAGATGTAGTTTTTGACTCACATCATTTGCATCTCATGCCTGATTTTCACTTCCTCCCGCAGCTGTATAGATCCAGATGTCCATATCACACATTCTTTTGTCTAACATCCCATCTCTATCTTATGATTATGCTATACTTAGGGTGTACTTTACCCTAAGTATAGGGGGGTGTTAGACTGTGATTATTCTTTTTATTCTTTTTACCTATGTTTTGTTGCCTATACTTAGGGATATTTTACCCTAAGTATAGGGGAGGTGGACTCTGTACATTCTACTCATCGGTTTTCCCTTTGTGTACAATCTTTTATACTTAGGATTACTTGATCCTAAGTACAGGGGATCACCGACTCCTATTGATTTAATTCTTTCATTCGTCGTTGTAGTATACTATTCTTTTCACTTGTCTATACAAAGCACGAGTTATGTCTTTCTTCACAGCTCTTTGATCACTATGAGGACATAGTTCGAGCTAAGTATAGGGGGTGTCGTATATATTATATATATACTTTAGCCATAACTCGTACTTTCATATTTTTAATATGGCTAAAACACTGTGTAAATACTCAAAAAAAGTAAAAAAACTAAAAAAAATGCAGATATTTCCTCAAAATTCTTTTTGTATATACTGATTAATAAATCAGGTTAAAATATTTTGAAAAGTATTTTGAAAGTAGTTTGAGAATCTATTTGAAAAATCTTTTGAAAACTATTTGAAAAAATGTTTGAAAAATATTTTCAACCTTTGTAAAAATATTGTGATTTGTAAAAAAAATTTCTTTTTGTGTGAAATAAAATTATTTTGTAAAAACTATTTGCAAATGTTTGGAAAAATTGCGTGAAAAATTATTTTGAAAATCTATATATACTATTCGAAAAATGTTTGCAAAATAGTTTTCAAATGTGTGTAAATGTTTGTAAAATTGTGTGAAAAATTATTTTGGACTATAGTTTTCAAAAATTTTTGTAAAATTATTTTCAAATAAGATTGAGGAATATATGCATCACAAAAATAAAAAAATGAATAAAATAAAAATTAAAAAATCCAACTGTGTATATACCTGTATAAATGACTCCAAGTTGTAAATCCTTTCATCTTATTCTTGTAAAATAATCAACTCACTCTTGTGTAAATTTGTATCTTTTCCCTTATTAAAAAGAAAAATTATATACATGTATATATTACTAACTTTTTGCATTAAAAAAAACTTTTTGCATGTGCATCATCATTTTTCAAAAATTCATAAAAAATTCAAAATTTTGAAAATTGTTTCACAAAAAGATCTTGTTTTCTTTTCCTTGCATGTACATATTTTCTTGCATTTGCATGAGAATTTTTCAGGATGATTTTGACATTTAGATTAAGTCTGGAATAAATTTGAAGAATGGAGCTTAGTTGGACCTTAATGCTCTTAATTTCAGAGGAACCTTATAAGATTTGGAGTTAAGACTTTTCAGGTCCTAGTGACTTAATTCTTTGAGTCCATAAGACTATGTTCACACGTCATCTTGATGAGTCTAAGTAGAATATTTAACAATACACGCATGATTCTTTCAGACCATGGCTTACCTTGGACAATGCACTTTACACGTAGCTCTTCATGGAGGAGGTAGTGAGGGAGCAGAATCTTTTGGCTTGGGGTAGCATACGAGGGTAGTACATCTAGGCAGAACCTCTCGTCCTCCTCTAGGGAGGGAAGTGCGTCTCAACCTGGTTTGGTACCGTCCATTCTCTTCTCCATCCCCTCTTCTTGAGCTAGTTGTACTTGAACTTAGAAGAGAATATCCCTGCTCCTCGAGGAAAGAGTTGCCAGACCGGGTTATTAGAGTTACCTTATTGAGAGATGATGTTTCTTTGTTACTTCTGAGATGAGGAGCTATATTTCACTTACACGTACAATTAAGAATTCATAGTCATAAGAATTTGTGTATGTAGACTTGTTCTGATCTGACTGTTGAGGAGACCTGAATAGGAATCTTATGAAACTTAGAGGATGTTAGGTTTTAATTCCATTTCCCCTTAAGGTTCCAAAACATTAATAATCCAAAGGTCTGACAGAGCTCCAGACTACATTTTTACGAAGATAAGTTTAAAAGTCAATGTTGTTCTAACTTCTTTCCTTTTTCTTTTCTTTATTTTCATTTTCACTTATTTTCCAAATAAGTGTTTGCTGAGGGACTAGCAAAAGTAAAGTATAGGAGAATGATGAATCCACGATTCATCGCCTTTATTCTTTTATTTTAGCCTCTTTTCCTTAGTCAAATACATGTAAATACCACTAATTCCATAAAATTACCATTCTGTATGCATTTGTTAAAATTGCATTTTTAACACTTTTTGTACATAAATAAAAGAATAAAGAAGAAAATAAAAAGAAAAGGATGTGTTTATGCAATAAATACAGACAGACCCGAACCCCGAGAGAAGGTCAAGACTTGACCTGATCGACCAGGAATAAAGTAGGAGGAGATAGGGTATTCTGTCAGAAAAACCAAAAATATCTTGTAAATATTTTTCATGTATATTTGTACGAAACTTGTATTATTTTATTTGTGCATAATTTGACCTCAAACTAATCATTTTTGTAAACAAAAAGTTGTAAATAAAAATGTGTTGTAAATAATAAAAATATTTGTAAAATAAAATAATGTATATATTGCAAAAAATTACACCCAGAAAAAGCCGCAAAGTGATAATTGAAATATCAATTTTGGCTCCATACGAGCTCAAATCAAACCAAAATCACTTCCATGATACTCTAAATTAAATTATCTTTCAAATGGCTGCGGTTTCATAATTTTTGGAGTTACGGTTAAAAAGTCGGTTTTCTGGGATGTTTTGTGCAATTTTTCCATATACTTGTTGTATATATTTTATTTATATTTATTTTTATATAATGTATATACTTGTAATTATTACTTTTTATTAAAAATAAAATTTAAAAAAATAAAAAAATAAAATAAAAAATCTTTTATAAAAATATTTCCTTATTTGTATCCGTGTATATTGTATTATATGTGTATAATATATGTATATAATTAACTTCCTTTTATAAAATTCACCAAAAGAATTAATTTTCTAACTTTAATTAATTAATTTAATATAATTACGAATTTTTATTTATATTTAATTATTTAATTCATTTATTTGGTTTGATAACTTACCTTTTATGTAATGATTTGATTCTATACCTAAATTGACCACCATTAAGGTGGTTAATTGATTTCCATAAATTACTTTATTTATTTAATTAATTTAATTCTGAATTTCAAAATTGACTCATTAATTATTTTATTTATTTAATTATTTTATTTAATTAACCAATAATCACCTTTCTTCTTTGTAAATACCTTCCTTTTTTTGTTTTTCTTCTCTTTTTAATGGGCTCCTCCTCCCTCATTCACTCTTGGATCAATTTTTGGAGAGAGGAACCCGATCTCCGAGAGTTGTTTGTTGTAGAAGGGTGCCCAGCCTCCGATCCGATCGGTGATAGCGATTTGAGCGTCGTCGAGGCCATCACGACGTGTCCGATCCCAAGGTGAGATCCAACTTTATTTTTTTGTCGTTTTTCCTAGGTAGAATCGTAGTTTAATTTTTACATAGATCTTATTAATCTTTAGATTGTAGAATCACAAATTCCATCACAGTTCCGCGTCTGACATCGAAATTTTCACCTCATCTCTCAATCCCTTCATTTCATTTCTACCTCGCGCAACCTTACATCTCCGACCACGCATGGCGGTCGGTCTCAGATCTCTCTCCCGCATCGCCGAGATCCTAAGCCATTCACACTTCCCTTTTTGTTTATAAATAAATTAAAAAAAATATATTTTTTTACTTATTTCTATCTCTAACATTCAATTTGCAGGTAAAAAAATAATAATAAAATGTTTTTATCTCTAACATCTTTTGTTGCAGGAAAATAAAAAAAAGAAATAAAAAAATAAAAAAATTCTGCTTATGTTTCTGTTTATATTTTATAAATAAATAAATAAATTTTTTTTATTATAACTCATGTTTACAAAAAATAAAAAAAAAAACAAAAAAACAAAAAAATTTCGCAGGTCGTCACTGCTCCTACGCCAGCCCGCCTTCACACCAGGCGGCCCATGCAACCGCCGCCCACCAGCGGACCTCCTTCCTCTGGCGTCTCCGCGGTGGTGCGCCGCCGCCACCAGATCTGACCACCGCGACGCGCAGCCGCCAGATTTCCTTCCAGCCAGACTGCCTCCGCGCGCTTCCCTATAGCCGCCCAGCGCAGCCCCGTTGTGCGTGCCGCGCCAACGGCCTCTTAGCCGTGCCGACCTCCTCCCGCCCGAGCTCGTCAACGCCGCCTAACCCGCGGCGACCCCTCCCCCGTGGAACCCCGCTCCGCCTTCTCCCACCAACCCGGCCTCCTCTAGGCGCCGCCCGCTCCGCACCCCTGCGTAGTGCACCCCTCCGCGTGCCTCTAGCGGCGGTGCGCGCCATTCCTTCGTGGTGCGCCGACCTCCATCGCCCCTAACGCCGCCTGCTCCCTGTCGTGCGGGCTCGTAGGCGCCGTCCTCCTCCAGTTCCCGTGGGTGGCGGCGACACTTGCCATCCCTCCTCTTGTGAAAAGAACGAAGAAATGAAACCCTAGTGGGGGGTTTATGATTTTTAAAAAAAATTGGAAAAACTACGAAGTAATCCCTGGAAGTCTTGGCATTTGCGAAAAGAACCCTCCTCTCCAAAACTGCAAGTGATATTTGGGTAATTTATAGCTTTATCTCTGATTTTACTTTTTCGTTATCTTTTGACGCAGAAACTTCCCTCTGTTTATTGTTTTTATATTTTTCTGGAAAACTTTTGAATAATTGCATTTATCCTTGTGATTTCAGACATAAATCTTGCATGCTCTTTTTGATCAAATAAACGTTTTTCATGGTTAATAAATTCTGAGAAAATTTATACATGCTCCTGCTGTAGTTTGCGTCTTTGTATAAAATTTTCATCAATTTTTATTGTCATTTAATATTTTTAAAAAATCAAAACATTATCTTTTTGCTTGCCTACACTTTGAAAATCCATAAAAAAAAATCAAAAAATTGCTTAGAAATTCCAAAAAAAATTGTGTAGGTGTATTTTGATCTCTTTTAATTTCTATACAATTCTTGAGCATTTCCATTTATAAAAACAAAAAAAGTGCGAAAAACAATAAATCTTAAAAAAATTGTAGAAAATTGTAGAAAAATAAAAAAATCTGATTTCAGTTTCTAATTGTAGATATTTCTTTCTAGTTTATGTTAAAAATAATCTCTAAAATTTTGGGGATTTAAAGGATTTTTAATTTCAAAATAATCCTGATTATGCATTGTTTGCTTTATTTTCCAATGTTTTATTTTTAAAAAAATAACAAAAACATCAGAAAATTGCGAAAAAATTATCAAAAATATTTTAAAATATATAAAACTCCAAAACATTTTCTTTTTAATTTTCTAAGCATTTTTTACCCTTTTGAAAAATACAAAAAGAGTGTTGTGCGTGTGTGTTTTATCACCTGTGCATATTGTTCCTCATTAAAAAAACTAAAAAAATAAAAAACTCAAAAACCACAAAAAAAATCTTTTTTTGAAATCTGACTACTTAGTTTTTTAAACGTGCTCCCTGTGTTCGACTCTGGTCTCTATACCAGGTAAAAAGACTAGCGAAAGCCGCTTACATTGAATTTCTTGATTTATCTTCTTGAGTGCTTTACAAATTTTTCCGTTGACCAATTTGCGCGATTAAGGGCAACGACATTGTGATTTATTTTCTACCTTATTCGCATCGATTTTCCGGCTCATCACGCACACACATCGCTCTTTTTGTATTTTTCAAAATAGTCGAAAATGTACATAAAATTTCAAAGATTTTTTTTCGTGTTTTATATATTTTAAAATATTTTTGATAAAATTTTTAGATTTTTCTGATGTTTTTGTGAATTTCTAAAAATCAAACAGTTAAAAACAGAGCAAATAGTGCACAACCAAGATTATTTTGCAACTTAAAAATACTTTAAGTGCCCATAATCCTAGAAATTATTTTTATATAAACTACAAAGCAACATCTACAATCAGAAACTGCAATCACAATTTTTAGATTTTTCTAGAATTTTCTACATTTTTTAAGATTTTTTCTTTTTCGTATTTTTTTGATTTTTATAAAGAGTTAATGCACAAAAATTGTATAGAAATTAAAACACACCAAAATACACTTAAACTATTTTTTAAAATTTTTAAGCAATTTTTCGAATTTTTATGAATTTTCAAAGTTTGAGCAGGCAAAAATACACTTTTTTGTATTATTTAAATATATCAATAGTCAACGAAATGTAATGAAAATTTTATATAATGATAACACTACAATAGGAGCATACACATTTTTTTGAGAATTTTTAGATTAATAAAAACATTTATTTCATCGGAGAGATCAAGCAAAGTTATTGTTTTGGAAAACAAAGGGACCTATTCGCAAATATTCAAAGTTTAAGCATCACATTATACAAAAGAAATAAATAGGGGTCAGAACTTGCAAATTATCCGATAGACGCATGCGTTGCACACGCTTAAGTTGAGGCAGGGGCTGATTTGCAAATGTGGAGATCTTCGGGATATAACTGCATTTTTTCCAAAAGATTTTTATTTCAGCAAGGAACCCTAGTTCTCATTCGTTTCTTTTCTTCAGCAAGAGGGAGGCAACATGGGTGCCTCCGCCGCCGACAAGGGGACGGAGGAGCGGGCGCAGCGCACGGCCGCCGCCTTCAGACATGAGGACGCGGTGAGAGGAGGGACGCAGGTGGCACACGCGAAGTTGACGCGGACAAGAGCGGAGGGGGCAGCACGGGCCATGACGAAGGGCATCACAGTGCGGCGGTTGCCGCGCGCTGGAGGCCGCGCGGGTGTGCGGAAGTCTGCCGGGGGTCGTGCGGTGGGCGAGATCAGCACGAAGGGGGGTCGTCCGCTGGGTTATGGACGGCGAGGACCGCATGAAGGCGTGCGTCAGTTACGCGCACAGGAGGTGCGCCTGGGGGCCGCGAGGTCAGAGCAGGTCTGGGCACCGACCGCGCTTGCGGAAGGTGGTGGCCGGGTCGGGGCGCGCGGGCACGCACGGTGCGGAGTTCAGGCGATGGCGATGGGCCGCCCGGCGGCGCGCGCGGCAGCACGCGGGGACGGGCAGGCACGCAGGCGGCGACCTGTGACTTTTTTTGTTTTTTATTTTCTGTATAAACAACATAAATAATAAAAAATTTTATAATTTTTATCAGAAATGTGAACATGAACAAAAAGGATTTTTTATTATTTGTTTTTTTATTTTTTTTAATTTTTTAGATGAACCTGCAAAACAAATATTAGAGAGATAGAAAACAAATATGTGAATTTTTTATTCATTTCATTTATTTATCCACAAAAATAGAAGATGTGAATGACGAGGATCTTGTGATATGGGAGAGAGATCTGAGTCTCCGACCACCGTGCGTGGTCGGAGGTGTGTGGTTGCATGAGATAGACGTGAAATGGAGAAGTCACGAGATAAGACGAAAATTTCAGTGTCGGGTCGAAAAGTGTGATAGTGAATGTTTTTGTGATTTTGTATCTAAAAACTAATCACTACATCTACGCAAAAATTAAACCTACGATTTACCTAGGAAAAACGACAAGAAATAAAAATGGATCTCACCTTGGATTTGGACACGCCGTGATGGCCTCGACGACGACGACTGATGGAGCGACCTGAGTGACTAAGGTAAAAAGGTATCAATGGTCGTTGCGACCTCAACCTCTTGGATCAGACTCAATCAAGAAACTCGAAGACCACCAAATATAAAATCAAGCAAATAAAGCAAATAGCAGTCTCGCTATTTTATTTTACCTGCTATAGCTACCAGGGTCGAACACAAGGAGCACGGATTGGAAAAATCCTATGAAGTAGTCGGGAATCGAAAATAAAAGAAATAAAATATGTTTGGTGGATTTTTAAAATTTTTTGTGATTTTTAAAATTAAGAAAAATGTATAAAGGAACTAAAAAGAGCACAACAAAAAAATTATTTACACGAGCAGAAAAACTCGGAAAATTAAAATTAAAATATTTTTGGATTTTACAAATATTCAAGTGTTTTTGATATTTTTCTCAGATTTTTATGATTTTTAGTTAATTTTCTAAAAATGAAATAAGGTGAAAAATCAAAAGGTACTATGCAGCCAAAATAAAGGCTATTTAAAAATGATAAAATAGCCTATAAAATTCCAGAGACAATTTTATGATAAAGTGAAAATAGAAAGCTAACTGAGGAAACCAGAATTACATTTTTTTTTTAAATTTTTGTTAATTTTTAGTGATTTTCTTTTTTAGGGGTTTTTCAATTTTTAGAGGTTTTATAAATCCAAATTAAACAAAATTTTGACAGAATAAAAAACACAACAAAAAAAGCCAACAGTAAGTTTTTTAGAATTTTTCGAGTGTTTTTAATAATTTTAGTTGATTTTTCGAATTAGACAAAAGCAAAATTTTGGGTTTTTGAATTATTAAAAAATAGAAAATGAAAACAAAACTAATCTAAAAATTCACAGAAATTTTTACCAACATGGCAGAAATCATGTTTCCAAATTTCACGAGATTTGGATAAGATTTGATATTTTATTCAAGCCAATCAAGCACTACAGCACATAGGGAGCTATATGTAATTATGGGAAAATATTCAGCCAAATAATAACACATGTAAAAAATGCAGAGCTGAAATTGCAAAAAGCCCAAATCCACTCGAGGGCGGTACGTGAGTCACACGAGCAGGGGTATAAATGTCATTCCTATTTATAAAACTTCCAAAAAGTAACAGCAAAAAAGTCCAGGCAAAGATATGCAATTAACCCACAAGGCACATGCTAGACCACGTGCTCCACGTACAGAAGGACTAAATTGCAAATTCTAAAAACTGAAGGTCCTAAGTGCAAAATGTCCAAAAATAAAAACAACTTCTAAAAATATTTACAGGACTATAAAATAATGCAAAAGCAAAGAGGGCCTAAGTGTAATTTATCCTTTTATTGTAGATCCAACGGCCAAGGGGGGCTTCACTTAAGATCAGACGGTTGTGATTGGGCTGTACCACTTTGACGATGGGCGGCTCAGATCTGATCCTCAGATGGATCGGGTGGTCGAGATCCTCAGATGACGGATGATCAAGATTAGAACCGGAGGTTGGTCTCGATCCAACGACAGAGGAGGGACCTAGATGAGCGGCGAAGAACTCGCCGCCAGTGAGCTTCGATCGGCCGATACGCGCGACCGGGAGGTCCTCCGAGGCTGCTCTAATGGGCGAAACGACGCTGGAGATGGTCCGCAGCGATTGATCGGCTCCGATGAGGCCGGGAGGTCCTAGAAGGCTCCGGCGACGTGAATGATCTGGAGCTCCTGTGCTTTAATGTTAGGACCTCCAGATGAGCCCCTTTCTCGTTCAATCCTACACAGAACAACAGCTGCGTCGAGGGCAAAATTCCTCGACCCGTTAGCGGGTGAAATGGGCAAAGGGGCGAGGCGGAGCGGGACCCTCCGGCGAAGCGACGACGGAGGAGGGTCGGAATCATGTTCCTGGGCGAATTAGGTTGATTGGAGGGGCGTAGAAGGTGGAGAGAGGTCCGGTGAAGGTGATAGGGTGGTCAAAATGGCAAATGGGTGGTCGGATTACGCTGGATGGACCGATGAAGGCTTGCTGACCGGAAATCGAAAACTCGAAATCAAAAGCTATCTAAAGGCTATCTAGGTTACCTGGTGGATGCTGGCGTCTGGGCTAAAGGTCGCGGACCTTCAGGGGTTGTCACCTTGATGGATCGATGGTCCAGAGGCTCGGGCTCACCTTACGGCGGAGCACGGCGAGAAACTCGCCGGCCCCGAGGCTCCATCGCTCACTACCTTGTTGCTACTCGCTCTCACACCAGCTATCACTCATATGAAGAGGAGGAGGTCATCAGACACGAGGGGGACAACCAAAGATAAGGAAGGAATGGCGACTCCGATGAGGCTTTATGCTCGACAAGGTCCGAGAAGATGGAACTCGGGTGCGCAATCCGAGGAGCGGACCCCTAAAGATGATATCGGGCGAGGGTCATGGATATGTACTCGATATTCGGAGCCTCAGAAGGATGCAAATGGTGAACGGATCGATTCGTGAAAATTCGGAGAAGTTCGGGCGAGAATCAGATCCACGGAGGAAGTGGTCCGGGGGGGGGGGGAGTTGACCGGAGTCAACGTTCCCCCGTGGACCAATCAGAAAATTCAAACTCAAAATTATTTAGAAATTAAATATAAAATCGAAAAAGATTTTATTTTAAAATATTTACAAAATGAAAAATGTTTATTTAATTTCAAACTAGTTTTTAGTGATTTTTTGAAAAATAAATTGTGTTATATACATTATATTATATTATATACAAGTATAAAATACCTATGTATTTATACTTTTATTTTATTTTTTATTTTTGTATAAATACTCTAATTTATATTTTATTTATTTTATATTTTATTTATTTGCACATAAAATTTAGAGTATAAAATAATTTTATTTTATTTTTATTATTTATTTATAAGGGTGAAATAAATAGGTATATATACATATATACATGGTATGTGTACAATGTAGAGAGAGAAATGATTTTATTTTTGGTTTTATTTTATTTTTTTCATTTTTGTTTTATTTTTAGAAATATATATAAAATAAGAAAAACACATTTTTATTTTTATTTTTGTGAAAATAAAATATATATATGAAGGAGGAATATGTATATGGATGAATGGCCCTATCTCTCTCTACTTGTTTTATTTAGCGGTCAGGCCAATGCTTGGCCCTCCCTTGGGATTAGGCTCACTTGATATTTATTCTAAATATCTCCTTATTTTTCTTTATTCTTTATTCTTTTATTTTTGCACAAATACATGCTAATTATTCAATATTAACAAATGCATGTCTTTTGGTATCTTATTGTATTTACAACTATGTGCATGGTATTTTGCCAAGATAAATAACTAAAATAAAAGAACAAAGAGTGATGAATGAGTATTCATCAACGACCAAACCACTGTCACTGACCGGGTCGGAGGCTAGGCACCCTTCTGCGACGAGTAGCTCTCGGAGATCGGGCTCCTCTCTTCAAAGATTGATTTAGAGGAAATGAGGGAGGAGGAACCCATTAAAAAGAGGAATAAAATAAAAAAAGGAAAATATATACAAATTAGAAAAGTAATTAGTGGTTATTTAAATAAATAAAATAATTAATTAAATAAATAAAATAATTAATCAAAAATGGAATTCGGATTTAATTAAAATAAAATAATCAATTAATTTACAAAAATTAATTAGCCACCTTAATGGTGGCCATTAAATGTATGGAATAAAATCCTATATGCATGATAAGCATTTAAATCACATAAATCAAATAAATTAAATAGATCAAATAATTAGATATCAATTTCGTAATCAAATTAAATTATTTAATTAACATTAGATAATTAATTTTTGGTTATTATTATATAAGAAAATTAGTTTTATACAAATATTGTGTACATATAATACAATATACACATGTACAAATAAGAAAATAATTTTTATGTCTCTTTTTTTATTTTTTTATACTTTTTATTTTATTTTTAAGAAAATAATATTTACAATTATGTATATAAAAATAAATATGAACAAATACGTACAATAAATAATGGTGAAACTACATAAAACACCCTAAAAAACCGACTTTTTAACCGTAACTCCAAAAATTATGAAATCACAGCCATTTGAAAGATAATTTAATTTAGAGTATAATGGAAGTGATTTTGATTCAATTGGAGCTCGTATGGAGTCGGAATTGATATTTCAATGATCGCTTTGCGATTTTTTCTGGGTGTGATTATTTGCAATATGTACATTATTTTATTTTACACTTGTTTTATTATTACAACACATTTTTATTTACAACTTTTGTTTACAAAAAATAATTAATTTGAGGTCAATTTATGTAGAAATAAAATAGTACAAGTTTTTATACAAATGTACATGAAAAATATTTACAGAATATTTTTGGATTTTTTGACAGAAGACCCTAGCTCCCCCTACTTTATTCCTGATCGATCAGGTCAAGTCTTGACCTTCTCTCGGGGTTTGGATCAGTCTGCATTTATTGCGTAAATACATCCTTTATTTTTATTTTATTTTTCTTTTCTTCTTTGTTCTTTTATTTATGTACAAAAAATGTTAAAAATACAATTTTAACAAATGCATGCAAAATGGTAATTACAAGAAATTAATGGGTATTTACTGCTGTTTGTCTATGGAAATGAAGCTAAATTAAAAGAATAAAGGCGATGAATCGTGGATTCATCAAGGAGCTATATATCACACACACTGTACAAGATAGACTCATAGTCATAAGGGACTTCGTATGATGACAAAGTGTTCTGAACTGACTTTTGAGGAGACTTGGGCAGGATTTTGTGATTTTCAAAGGTTGTTGTGTTCCAAGTCCGATTCCCGAACAAGGTTCCGACGAAAGTAACAATCCAAAGGTCCGATTGAGCTTTAAAGTCTGATATTATGAGAACAATTTCAATAGTTAAAATCAATCCAAGTTCTTTCTTTTTCTTTTCTGTATTTACTTTTCTGCACTTATAACATGAGTATTTGCTAGGAACTAGCAAAGGCAAGTATAGGGGGTGATGAATCTCCATCTCATCACCTTTATTCTTTCATCCTGGCCTTAAATCCCTAGCTAAATGCATGTATATTTCATTAATTTGCCAAAATAAATACTCTATAATTTGTACAAGATATTGTATAAGATATTGTATATTTATTGTATTTAATTGATAAAAGAATAAAGGAAGAAAAGAAAAAGAAATGAAACATCATAGGAATTGAGTGACCCTAAACCTTGAGGCTCAGTCATCATGATGACTTGGTCAACAAAGAATAAACTAGGGGAAGACTGGGCAGAGAAATTGTATAGAAAATACACTGAAAAACATGTACAAAATCCTAATTCAGCTGCTCAAAAATTACTTTTCAGGTCCTATTTTATTTAATTATTTTTACACATCAAACAACAAAACCCTTTATATAAATATTGTAGATAAAAATATAAAAAAATACAAAATTGATTTCCAAGGAAAATAATGCACCATTTGCATGGGACACAAAAAATAAAAGGCAAAATTAAAGTTCACATACATGTATCTTCTACAGACTATGCCAAGATTGACAAAATCACACTTCAATTGTATATAACTTTTAATAAGCTATTTAATGAAGGTGGTTTCATTTAACTTGTAGTTAAGATGCACAATATAGGTTTTGGACACCTATTGTGCAATATACCTATATATTTTATTCAATATATTTATTCTTTATATATTTCAAATTCTTTTATTTTATAAAATTGTAAATATTATTTGAAATAATTACTAATACAACATGAATTAAAACCGTTAAAATAAAATTAGATAAAATAAATATCTTCAATACACAGATGAAGTACACTTATATATATCATAACGAATATATAAGTGTACAAATAAACTCTTAAAATACACTAAAATTACCCAGACATGTATCTAAATAGAATATATAAAATACTTGCACATAATAATAAAATATCGAATACAAATTAAAAATCAAATAGTCAAAACACATGTATATTTACATATTAATATACATGTAAATAGTAACTCGTAATAAAACACCTTGAAAAAATAAATAAAAATATGTATAAAATACTACATAAAATTAGAAACATTTTTAGTTTATAACCATAAATTAATTAATTCATCTTCTATTTTTTTTATCAATTTTATAAACTATTTTTGCTTTCCTATTTCATGGTTGGTCCATGTGGACCAACTAGGGCCTTTTCCTTGTTGACTGGGGGGTCAACTACTCGCCCTAGGTTCTGACCTGTGTCAGAACTCATGGGATACCGTCTTTCTCCCCTTTTCTACACCTTCTTAATACCTCCTTATCCCTCGAGCTCTCCACCTCTGTATAGCCCTCACCTCCATCCTCTTCACCGACCTCACCATCACGCAATCCCACCTCGAAGTCATGCAACTACCAGCATGTAAATCACCCCCACCTTCTTCGGTTTTGGTTTGATCTCTCTTAGCTTGGTCTCAGCCCCTAAGATTGGTTCCTAGGTGTCACGTTGGTGACGACAGCGTTGCGCCTCGATCTGCAGCGAGGAGGATCGAGGGAGGAGGAGTATCCAACCATCTACGGCGGAGCTTCAACGTGAGATTTTGCCCCCTTGGTTTCAAGCCAAGTAGAGGCCCTTTTCTCTTCGTTATTAGGTAATCACTTAGTGTACATTTTTCTTCTACACCGATTTTCCAATTTAGATCAGTAGTTGAACATGTAGCCCAATTTTTTCGTTCACCTTGAGCTCCGCTCTAGGTCCAATTCACAATGATTCGATCCGTTCCTTGACCCATTTCCACGCCTATCACAATCCCTTTCATCTTCTACATACAAAACCATCCATTTTCTTACCAGGAATCAAGGTCTCAAGCTCCATCTATCATCCATCACCGGACCTGCACCCATCCACTTTTCCAGTAAGACTCGTGCTTCCATTTTTGGACCGAGACCCTCGTCTCGAGCCATCAAAGCATTTCATGCTGGTTGAGCACCGAATGAAGCATCCGGAGCCCATTTTGAAGTTCGATAGGAGCTCCATGAAGAAGAGACTCACCCCATGTCCCCATCGTTGGGACATGGAAGCTATTCAAGATGACCTGCTCACGCGGAGGAAGCCCAGGAACATGTTGGGCCCATCCGTGAAGAGATTCGAACCCTAGGCTGGGAGTATTTGCAAATCAACTCTCGGATCTTCCGTTGTTCTTCCTCATTACTGGAGAAGAGCAGTGGCCGTTTGATTGAGAAGAAGCATCAGTTTATGTCCTAGTCGTTGGATCATCAAGAGAAGCATCACGCCCCGCAACCATTGGATTCGTCTTAAGTGGATGACATGGAGCCACCACAAACCGTTCCTCTCCGCGCAGGTTTGAGTAAATTGCACGACTCCGCCTCTACCTTTTTTTTTTTTAAAGAAAAAGGGCCTTCACCGTATAGAAGAGTGCCCAAAAACTTCACCATTAATCACCAATAAAATACACACCTGTGAACAGGTCAGATACATAAACAAGATTACAAGTTCCAACGTTCTGCTAACGCATGAGCATGCATAACAATGTTCTCTTTGTAACAGCGCTCCTGACGGAATATCACACCATTCCTGGCAAGCCAGATAGCCCAAATCAAAGCCAAAATGCCCGATCTCTCAATCTCTGTGCCATTCCAATCCGCTCCAATAAACTTCCAGAAATCCAATATACCATCTACATTAATCGTATGGTTCCCAAATAACTCCCATGCCTTCTTTGAGCTCTCACACCCGAAGAAAAGATGATCTGCATCTTCCACCTCATCCAGACACCGCATGCAGGCAGCATCAGCTGACTGAACAAATCGCACAAGTCTTTCCCCAGTTAAGAGTCTTCCCCTTCTGAACAGCCATAGAAAGACATTCACACGCATCGGAACCTTCCATTTCCAGATCCTTCTACAATCTGCCACGCATCCTCCCGGATCAAATACCACCGGCCCCTTCAAAGCCTTGTATGCCTTGCCAACTGAGAACACCCCATCGCACCAGCTCCAGCAGTCTCGCCCATTAGAAGGTCCAGCAACATTATCCAACTTCGCCAGCATCACCAATAACTCCTCCAGTCTCTGATTGGATAGCTCGTATTTGAATCTAGGGAAGAAAGATCGTCCATCCCACACACTCGCCACTGAACAATCCGGGTCCACTGCTAATGCCATCAACCGCGGAAACCTCACGCTTAGTGACCCACTCTCACTCCAGCCATCCTTCCAGAACTTAAAACCAGTGCCGTCCCCAAGGACAAGCCTCATAAAGGGACGAATGTCCTGCACCACAACACATATTCCTCGCCAGAAATACGAGGGAGCGTGCCCAAGGACCCCGTCCTCAGGCAACGATGAACCGTTACCATAGATCTTCCTTATCATAATGCAAGCCAAGCTGCTACAATCACCTCAAATCCGAGTAATCCACTTGCTAATCAACGCCTTGTTCATCTCCTCCAAACTGCGTACACCCAATCCACCAATATCCTTTGAACATGAAACAGTTTCCCAATCCACTAATGGTAATCTGTTAGAACGCCCTGACGACGACTAGAAGAAGCGTCTCATGATGCTCTCAAACCTCTTTCTAATCCCAATAGGCAAGAGTCTGGATGACAGAAAAAAGATAGGAATCACAGAAAGAACCGAGCGCAACAACACTAATCTACCGCCTCTGGACAGACAAACAGATTTCCAGCCAGCCAGCTTCTGCTCCATCTTCTCAATTACTGGTAACCAATCTGCCAAGCGCATCTTCCCACTTACCAATGGCACCCCAAGATGGCGTAATGGCAAGTTCCTACGAGGGGAACGTAGCCAACCAGCACAAGCCTCAATCTCTGCATCCTCTAAGCCGAAAGGGACAAATTCTGACTTAATTCTATTGAGTCTTAATCTAGAAACATCGCCAAAGATATGAGAACCACTGACAAGCCCTTACATCTCTCTGCTCCTCCCTCCGCAAAAAGAATCGTGTCATCTGCATACTGAAGTAGGGGGATCGAAAGCTCTTCCTTTACAAATCCCTTGCAAATTCCACCTGCCACTGCTCGATCGATCATAACGGATACGTGTTGTAAATATTTTATAACATTCAAAACTTTTTGGAAAATTTACAACTGAACCCTAAGACTTTGTTGTAATTACGATTATGTCCTTACCAGGTTCATGTGTCCAGGCAAGTATAGGCGGCTAAAAATTGCATGCTACCCCCACCGATTTTGTGTTGTTATATTTTAATATAAAATTTGCATATTGTAGTTCAAAATCTGTGGTGTATTTGCTTGTAGCCCTTATTTTATATTTTATTTGCAAATATATCCTTGCCAGCTTATGTATTTTCGTGCTTATTTGTCTATTTTTTATATATGTCATCCGTGCTCTAAAAATTTATGGAAATATAGAATTTTGTGCATTATTGCATGATATTCCATGATGTCTATTTTATTTTGCATTCCATGCACATTTCTTGTTTATTAAAAAAACAAATAACACATTTTATTCCTTATTTAACTTGAAAAATCCCAAAAAATATTAAAACTTCTCCAAAAATTTCAAAAAATTACCTACTATATATTACAATATTTTATAGCTTCAGACCAAAAATCTCTAAAAATAGAAAAAGAAAATCACTAAAAATTAAAAAACTCTAAAGTCCTCATAAAAATTATAAAAAACCTACAAAAACTCCAAAAATACTACTTTCTATTATGTATTATTGTATATACATATTATTACATATTTAAATTAGTTTGAGAAAATCTGACTTTATTTAGTATTTTTAAATCTCAAAACAATTCGACCTATTTTAAAAGTCATTGATTTTATATATTTTAGACTTTAAAAAACAAAAAATAGCAAAAGAATCCCAAAAATCGTAAAAAACATTAGAAAATAAAAAAATAAAAAATATTTTATTTTGTAAACTTTGACTATTTATAGCTATATTTATAATTATAATACCCAATATTACATAATATACCTATATATATCTATATATTTGTAAAATTACTATTAATTGATATAAATACCTTATAAATATTTTAATACCTTTAAAAAATATAAAGGAATGCACTTACTATTATTTTCTAATTTATATATACATTATATATTTTATATTATATATCCCATGTATTATACATATTGCATATATACATATATATTAATATTATATATTAAAAAGAACAAGAAATTAAAAATAAAAAATCATAAAATAAAAATCATAAAATTTAAAATAAAAAATATAATATGTATAAATTTCAGATAGAAAATCCACAAAAACAATAATTCATTGATTAATTGAGTGAATATTGTACAAATACACATATATTAATTATTCTTTTTTATTTATAATTAACGTACATGCTACACCAACTTATCTCCCTGTGTTCGACACCCAAACTACTTGTCTACTATACACATTTATTTCTGAATTATAACAAAATTTGATTCACACCTTTATTTGATTGTTCTATTATTGTGTGGGATATTTGTTGCTTAGTCATTTGGGCTTCCTGGGCTGTCATTACAGTGACTCAGTGGTCCCGCCTTGTTTGGATCACTATATAGTCCCTAGGGCTTCAGGGTGGGCTAATCAATACACACAAGGAAGTAACAACATTTCATGCTCGTAACTTTCCAGATGAGGAAGAGACAATACATTATCGACCGATGAGAAATGAACCTCTCATCTCACACGAGGCGCATCTTGATTATCATATTCAGACATTCATTGGAATCGCTTGGAAATGCCTCAACATCCTTGATGATCAAGTAAGAAAAAGAAGTCGTAGAGTTGAAGGCGTTAGACAATTACGAGGATATAACACCATATGTCTACTATGGTCTAGGAGCAACCTCCTTCCACGTCATCTGTGTCTTTTGGAGGACACATGTTTGACAATAAACATGCTATTTTAACCTACAATCACTCTCACGACTATCCTACAACCTCTCGACCTTTCTACGAAACTTCAGTGACCATCCATTTATTAAGAGAAGTAGTTCTCCCCCTACTCCTTTACATGCACGTCATTTCCTAAATGCATCCAAGATGTCTTCGAGAACTTTGATCGTAGATTCCCATCCTGTCCTTCTCCTTACATATAATGGGAGGTGTTTTGATTCAAGAAATAGTTTCAATCTTTAGGATATATGTAATAAAAATGATCTACATTATTTCTTTTATAGAGATCTTTAAAACAACAACAATTATGACTATGGAGATCACGAGCATTATCAAGACACAAGGGACTTTAATTAAGTATTGCTGTTGTCATATCCTTATTGCTGACTAGAGAGGTTGTTTAACATCTTTTTAGTGACGAATTATGATTTCCTATCAACATTACTATATTTGATAATATTAATAATATTATAATCATAAATCATAGAGTAGGTTCTACAATGATCTTAGGATTGGAGAAGAGTATTATTGTCGTGTTTTTACTCTTTCAATGGAGAAGATGATGAGCGATGCCTTCCACAAGGCAATGAAGAATTCATCGAGGAAGATGGGGAGGGAGGGAAGACGGGGAGGGAGGACATGGATCTTGAAGAGATGAAGATGTTTCCTTATACTTGGTATGCTCAAAACAAGTAATATTTTTTTCTTGTTATAATATTCACGTGTAATAATATTTGATAGTAATGAAGCGGATTATTGTCATTCTTTTTCGGGGGGGGGGGGGGCATCTATATGCATTTTTTCTCTCCTTCAGAATTTTAGGCAAAGATCATTGGTAGTAACCATAAAAAATTAAAAATTTCAACCAATAGTTTGAAAAGTCTCAGCTGATAACTTTTAACTTTTGAATTTTATTTATCAAACACAAAATATATTGAATTTCCATATATAATTCTTCTTTATACATGCTATCATGTTGAAGAAAGAACCATTGTGATGGAGTTGTGGTCCACGACTGATAAGCGAGAGAGCGAGAGCCGCTAAATAGCGGTCTGACAAATCAGACTCACTGTCGCTGATGCGACTGCTCAAACTTCCTCGGTCTTCAACAATTAACACACATAATCAATCAGAGAATGAACAGCAAGGATTAAAATTTATTATACCCTACTAAAGATGTACAACGGCAAGCAAGTAGGGGTCGAACTCAAGAAGCAAAGGTGTAGAGCATAGATAAGAATCCAAACCTAGGTCTAATAAGCAACTCAGCCAATCTAGAATTTTTGTGGGTTTTTAATTTTATATTTTTTATTTAATTTTTAATTTTGTATTTTTGTATTTTGATTTTTAGTTTTCTGATTTTATATTTTCTTTTTATATTTTATATTTTTTTATTTTCTTTTTCAATATTGGAATATAAAAGCAATGTGATAAAAGAAAGAAAGAGAGATTTATAAAAATAGATAAAAATATCCAAAAATTAGCAAATAAAGTCTTTTTAGTCTTTTTATGCTTTTTTACTGTTTTTGTGATTTTTGGGTAATTTTTAGAATGTTTTTGGTATTTTTAATTAGCAAAATAAAGAAAACAGTGGCAAAAATGCAAGGCTGGAACTAAAATGGAGAAATAAAATAGCAAACAGTAACAAAAATTCTCCAATTTAATTTTCACTTAAAGGTAATAAAATATGGAGAATTTGGACACCAAGATTATATTTTTAGGGATTTTGTAGAATTTTTAGGATTTTTATAAAGGTTTTTAGGTTTTGCAATTTTTAGGAGTTTGGTTTTGTATTTTTTAATGATTTTTGGTCTGAAGTTGAAACACACTAAAAGGAACAAAATATATTTTTTTGGGATTTTTCTGGAGAGGTTTTATATTTTTTATGGATTTTATAATGCAAACAGTGCTAAAAATGGATGTTTTTGATTTTTAATAAATATGAAAATGCAATAATTATGAAGACTAAAAATATGATGATAAACTACACTACAATAGGAGCTTAATGAGATTTTTGGAGATTTTTGTGGGTTTTATAGATGCATGCATAAAATATTAGAAGCAAAAAGAAAATACATACGGCCAGGGCTGTTTTTGCAATATAATGAAAGTCGGAGGGTCTGCGTGCAATGCTTCCAGAAACTATTGAACTACACAGCAAAGTTTGTAGACGAAATCCCAAAAACTAGAACCGCACTGGTGTTACTGTAAAATACCCAGCTAGACACGTGCAATGCACGCGCTTAGAAAGGGTATTTCTGTTAAAAGACAAAACTCCAGGGGGTTGCAGGCAAATTTACCAAAAAGTTAAAGCTGGACTAAAGGTTTTAGCAGTCATAAGCAATAAACAAAGCCGCCTGGGGCTGCATCGCAAAATGCCCAAGGCGCGCGTGCTAAGCACGTGCGCCTGGCAGGGCTGTGAGTGCAAAGAGCATAACTTCGGGGGGGGGGGGGGTTAATAAATATTACAAAAATCAACGCACGACAACTGCATGTTTCTGGAATAGCTATTAAATAACAAAAAGTGGCCGGACCAATCTTGCAAATTTTCCAACCTTAGGCGCGATCCCACGGCGAGATTTGTCCCACTTAAACACGTGTCGGGCTGTGGAATCGCGATGCCCCTTCACGACGGGCGGTTAAGATTAGATTGGCGTGAGGGCGATCAACGGCTGGAGGACGAAGTATCCGACGGCAGCTGCTAACCGTGAAGAACAAGGGGGATCCAACGGTGCGACGGGGATATGCAAGAACGCATGAAGAACGTGCGTCCGGCGAGGTTGGCTCCGCCGATGCGCAAGTTTCCAGGCACCTGGAAGCTTCCCGATGCTCACTCTATGCTCCTGCAGTGACGGCGAGGCCCCCAGGTGATCTGGCTAGGGCTGAGGGCCGTCGAAAGGCCTCCGACGAACGGGAACAAGGGGCCTGCTCCAGGAGGTGCTTGCGTCCAAAAATCCGACCCCAGATGGGGTCCTTCGAGGTCTGGGACCTGCAAAAAAAATGGGTGAAGAAGGCGGGGGCAAAGTGCCCCGACTTCGTGGAGTGTCTCACAAGGGAAACGAATACGTGGCAGGGCGAAGACGGCCGGCGAGACTCGATGCCGGCCGCGGTCGATTCGGGATGATGTGATGACTATTGGACAAAGATCTCGAAAAAGGAGTAGCAACTGAGGCTTTCTAACATTAAAGCATCCAGGAACAGGAGAGAAAGAGGGGAAGAGAAGACCTCACCCGTGCGAGCACAAGGTGTTCTCCGGCGAGAACTCCGGCGAGGGGACTGATGAATCCACGATTCATCATCTCAGTATCTTGATCTTAGCAAAATCCCCGAGTAAAATCCCAAATAAATGTCCATAAAATCAATAAATAAACAAAATACCTCTTGTAAATAAAACTCACTAATTACTGTATATAAGACTATACAAAATAAATTAACAATAAAAAAAAGCCGCAAAATCAAAGGAGTTTTATACTTGTAAATAGCCCAAAACTTCATAGATTTTTAATAATTTCATTTCAACTCCTTTTTAGCCAATTCTTTCTCTAACTTGTTCATAATAATGTATATAAAAATACAAAAATACAAAACAAATTTTACCTTAATAAAATGCTCCTAGATCCCAATGGGAAAAAGCCGTAAAGTCCAACTTCCAAGCTAAATTCCCGCTCCGTATGAACTCCAAATTCACCAAACTCACTTTTAAAGTTCAAGTTAGAAAATTATCTATCCAACGGAAGGGTGGTTTCATTAAAATCGGAGCTCATTTGCAAAAGTTGGGTTTTGGGGACCTAGATGTACATTGTACATTATGTATATATTCATACTTTCTTCATTTTTTATTATATCTTTCTTAATTATTAAAAATACAAAAAAATCATACTTGTGTTGTATTTTAATTATACTATTTTATTGTATTTTTTTGTTGTAAATATCTCTTATTAAAAAGACAAAAAAAATTACATATTGGAAAAGTAAAAAAAATGTACATGGTGTTTTGTCTTCTTTTGTAAATTCTCCACTATTTATCTTCTCTTTTTATTTTATTGTATTTAAAGTAGACAACTTTATTTATTTATTTATTATTTAATTTCCATTCTCTACAATAACTACCAATACAACTCCATTATTCCACCATTTTTTCCCAACTTCCCATTCAACTCCATTAATAAATCAACCTCCCATTCAACCCCACCACTTTAATAACCTCTCATCCCATTCTCTTTATATACATGTCATTCTCCTCATTTTTGCCTTTGATCCATCTTTATGTGAGGAGAGCCTAGTTCCCTGAGTTGAATCGGTGACAGCGACGCAACCGCGGTCGAGCGACGACGGCCCTCTCTCCGGTGTGATCCGTTGGTTTTTTTGGCCAACATCGCAGCCGCAACCGTGCGTTGCTCGAGCTCATCGCACGCCGGCGATTTGAGCAAAGACCGTGCTCGCGTGAGCACTCCATAGGCGACCGTTTCCACCTTAGGTATATTTCGTTTCACTTGGATCATCTTGTTATTTTTTGCATTTTTTAACATATCATATCGCCCTCATTACATTTCCACTTGTTCTACTCCATCACATTACCATCATCATATTTTTTCCCATCATATTCATTCCCTGTTTTAACAAATTAAAAAAAATATAAAAAATTTAAAACAAAAAAAATTGGTTCTTTCATTACCACCACCATCACATCATTTGTTTTCTCCCATTTGTTTATATATCTTCATCTTCATAACCATCATCATCATATCATTTTTTCCCCATATGTTGGTGTTTTTATTTCCTGTCTAAAGAAAATTAAAAAAAAAGATAAAAAAAAGTTTAAAACAAAAAAAAATCTATTTTTATTACAACAGTAAAAAGAGTTAAAAAAATCAAAAAAAAAATAAAAAAAACGCAAGGGAGCAGCAGCGGACCAGCCGCCGCCGCCCCCCTCTCCTCCAAGCGGCTCACCGCCGCCCGCCCAGCCACAGTGGGCCACCGCCGCGAGCGGCCCCTCCACCACTCCAGGCCGCCGCATCCGTCGTGCGCAGCCCCACGGCCCAGCCGACCGCGTCCTCCCGCGCCGCCTCCGACCCCCTCCTCAGCTGCGACCACCGCGCCATCTCCGCCCTCGCGCCGCGCCACCGCGGCCGCGCCGCCCGCCGCCGATCTCAAGACCCCTTTTGGGTTCCTCCTTCGTGCTTCAGGAGGAAGAAGGTCCATTTTTTCCTTTTTTTTAATGTAAAAATTGCGTTTTGTTTATTCTAAGTTTTGATAACTACAAAACAGTCCTTGTAGATATTTGTGTTGATGTATTTTGTTTTCTGTATTTGCAAGCATATCCCTGTCTTTGACTAATAGTTTGGACCTCGTTTATGCATCATTCTGTTCAAAGAAAAATACCATTGTGACGAGCAACTAATTGCCTACATTTTGACCATTTATTTGTATTTTTGTGAGATATGGGTAATTAATTATAATTATTTAACTGAAATTTTACATAGTTTACCCATTCTGTGCCATTAAATTTATATCTCACAAATGGTTGCTCTAAAAATTCCACAAAAATTATATGTGATGCCTTGATATGTGATGTAATTACTGTCCAAATTTCATCCAAAATGGAGTTGTCTTGTGCCTTAAATAAATTGTTGAGTGATTTTCGTATTTGATTTTTAATTAATTCCACAGACATCCTTTTCACAAAATTTTAAGTCTCCTGGATTGCTCATCTAAATATCTACTTGAGATAATTTGCATTTTGATTAATTTGATAAAGTGGTTTAATTAGAAATTATTTTCTCACTGTCACTCTATTTTCACTAAAAAATTCATTAAAAATTCATATTTTGTCAAAAAATTCCAAAAAATTACTGTAGCTTCCTTGCATCATGTTTTCATTCCAGTAATTTTTTCATAATTTTTGCTTACTGTTTGTGTGATAAATTACGAAAAAACCCATAAAAAGTGTGCATTTTTATTTATTGCATTTTAACCCCTAAAATTCCTAAAAAATGTGTGTTGTTTTCATCACTGGATTACTCTAGGAAAAATGTAATTTGGCTAATTTGGACTTCTTTTCCATTAAAATTAATTTGGCCTTGTTGTATATTTTCTTAGTGTTGTAATTCACCCGCATTTTGTTTTTGGCATTCTACTTGCATAAAAAAAATCTAAAAAAACCGCATTGGATATCTAAAATCTTTATTTTTGAATTAAAACCTAAGTTGTTCCTTTGCCTCCCTGTGTTCGACCCCGGACTTGCCCGGGATATAAATTAAGCCGAGATACTCTTCACGGAGATCTTCTCTCGGTTCTGACCGAATCGCTAAGTACACGTGCTACAATGGACACGAATTAAATATTGTATTCAGCGACTCGTCAGATGGCGTCGTTGCCGGGGAGGCAAACGGCTTAGGGACTAATTTAAAAATTTGGATTTAGTTTTCCATTTACTCGGGTAGTCTGACCCCTGAGCCACTTGTATTTATTCCATTTTTTGCAATTATTTCTCTTCATATTTTTGTATATATCTTGTTGTTTATCTCTCTAATATAAATCTTTGTTTCCTTGCGAGGGCACGGTGGACTTGGAGTGCATCGGAGGTCGACGGACGCGACGCGCGCCGACTGCTGAAGAGCGAGGAAAAGCAATTTATTTTTTGAGAGAATTTTTGTAAATTGTTGTAATTATTTAGCTTGCTCTTTATAGCGGCTCTTGTTTGAGAGCTCGCACATGTAAAAAGACTTGGACATTATTTGTGGTGTGTCGAGCCTGTTTCACTCTCCGGCGAGGGTGGGGCTTGACTTGAGTGGCGAAAATTAAGGATTAGGCACACGGTAGTTTAGAATCAAATTTGTTTGTGCCCATCGTAAATTAGGCCACACATATCTTAGAAGATTCACTTATCTTATAAGATTCATAATGAGACGCACATAGACGCGTACTACTTAGCTCAAATTCAATCAATTCTTCCCCGCTAATAGTATATTGTTTAGGTGCAGTTTTCTCGATCTGCATGCATTTAGTGTAATATTTGCAAATTCTGTTCTGCATAACGCATGAAGAGTGTTGGGATTCACTGTAAGTATACCTTCTTCTGAGCATGCATCATAGTTTCTCGTTTGCATTCTGATTTCCGATTCCCATCTTGTTTTATAACTTAAGGTCAAAAGGAAATTGGGACTGAACGGTAGACGTGCTTGTGTGTTCACATAAAATTCAAGTGATAACCTAACTCTAAAATTGGGACTGAATTGAGCAGGTCGATCTAATTAATTGGAATAAAAAGAACCCTTGTTCTCGGGTGCATAAAGCCCTCATTGTTTGTTTTAATTGCAAGTGAGAGAGAGACGACCCTAGGATAGAGCCAAGTCTGGATTTCTTACTTACTACTGGTTCTTTCTTTTTAGGCGATTAGCTACTTTTCAGTGAGGATTTACGGGTATCCGGTAAACGGTCCGGACTTCCTTAGCAGAGTGGGAGGTTTAGAGGATGCCTTAGTCCTCAAGGAACGGGTAGCCGTATTTATACGGTCCGTACTTACTCCTATACTGGCTGAAAGTAGGTCAAACTAGTCGTAAGAACCGGGTCAGTCTGTAGGAAAATACGGGCACCTAACAGCTCGTTAATCTTTCCAAAGATTGTATTCTCACCAACTAAAATTGACCAGATAAATCGGCCGAACTCTTACGACCATCACGTGTTGAGTTGGTGAAATTGAGGGTTTGAATTGCGTTTGAATTGTGTGAGTTCACTCCGCACATTTACGTGCACCGTAGAACTAGCGCCTCATTGATTATCGTGATCTAATCGGTTCTTTTGACATTAAAGATGACTGATTGGGGGGATATTTATTCGGACTTTGCGAATCTCTCGTTGAACCCTCCAAAAAGTATGTCTTCAAAGGTCCAAGCGCAACTTGGACCAACCTGGACTCATGACCCTCTTGAACCCAGGATCACTCACTCTCGGGATGGTTACCCTCAAACCATTCCATTTCTCTCTTCCCACCTCACCGAGGAAGACCATCGCCTTGGTGAGAATATCATGATTCATAAATCCTCTTCTAATCAAGAAAACATTGCTGATTCAGGACATAAAGAAGATTCGAGTAAAATGCCGAAGAAGAAAGAAGAGGAAGAAGAGAACCATGAAGACCCAATGAAAATGATACTAGCCCGATTAGCTGCATCTGAGCAGCAACAAGCATTACTGAGAGCTCAGTTGGGACAGTTAAATGTTGGGGTCCAACTACCAATGGATGCGGCGTATAACCCCGGACAATATCAAATTCGGAACTACTTGAGTCCGACCGAACCTGAGGTTGATTTTGAATTGAAGCCGCATTTTCTGAACCTGTTGCCACACTTCGATGGGAATGCTTCTGAGGAACCATATGCATTCCTAAGGGACTTTGAGCTCATCTGCGCTAACCTCAAACATCAAAATGTTAGCCAGGATTATATTAGGCTCAAAGCCCTTCCATTTGCCTTGGGTGGCAAAGCTGATTACTGGGTAAAGAATCTTGGGATCGCCGTCACCACATATGCCCAGTTCAAGGACCTGTTTTTGAAGAAGTTCTACCCTTTGAGTAGAACTAACATGATGAGGACACGCATTACGAGTTTTTCCCAATTACCCCATGAAGTTTTTTGTGATGCTTGGGAAAGATTCAAGGACATCCTGCAGAAATGTCCTTGTCATGGATTAGATGATAACATCTTGGTCCAATCCTTCTTCACTGGTCTCAACCCTGAGATGCAGGGTTTAGTGAGCGCTGCCTGTGGAGGTAGTTATACATCACGAGGAGCGGATACCGTCTGGAGGGTATTCGAGCAGATGGCTGAAACTAGCCGCTCACAGATGGCCAGCAGGGCCTTTACACCATCCCCTAGTTCACTCTCATTTGGAGGGGGAAAATCAGCTGTAGTCGATCTCTCTCAGGACGTGATCCCTAGCATGGGACTTCTTGCTGACAAGCTTACTGTAGTCGAGAAGATCGACAGGAGGATTGATGAGTTAGACCGGAGCGTCTCCAAACTTCCAAAACAGATGGAGGAGTTGACTGAGAAGGTATCTAAGATAAGGATACCCGCCGTGACTGCACCCTCTGCTCCCGTATACCGAGTTCACCATGTTCAGGAGCAGTTGGTGTCAGGGCAACCCCAGCCGTGGGAGCAGGACCAATCCTACACCCACTCTTTCCAGCAGCCACCTCCAGCAGCAGAGACAGTCCAGGAGGAGCCTCCACCAGTTTGGGAGGTGAATGGGATATGGTATACTCAGGACCCTGCCAGGCAGGGAAGTACGGGAGACCGACAGACCTATCAGCGTCCCCCGACCTTTCACAACACCGCATTCACCCCCGCACCACCTCCTTCACAGCAGAGCCTTGTATTCCAGCCACCCCAGCAGCAGAGGTAGCAGTACCAGCAGTATGGCCGACAGGGCCATTACCAGACGGGCCAGCAGGGCCCGCAACCCCAGCAGCAGCAGCAGTGGCAGTACACTGGCTAGCAGGGCCAGTCTTCCCGTTCTTCTTCTCAATCTTATCCACTTCCTTCATCGTCTAGTCCCGTGGATATTCAGCAGCAGATACTCGACGAGCTACGTTCCTACAGGAACGAGGTTCAGGACTTACGGGTGGATGTCAACCGCCTGTCCAGATGGCGAGACGAGCAGACTGCACCCTCTACCTCTATCCCAACCCAAGTTCAGGCTAACCCCAATAGCCTGAACCGTTCTAGTTCTCAGCAGCACTTTGGTCAGGTATACTATTCAGCATCTCCTAAATCTGAACATGAGATTCTTTCGTGTGACGAGGCTAACCACATGTCACTCAGGAGCGGAAGGACCGTGGTCGTACCTGACCGGGCGAGGGACACGAGGAGGGGCATCTCTGGAGCTCTACCTGAGGAGTCTTCAGAGGACGAGGAGGAGAGGCATCATATTTCAGAGCCCCATCAGCACCATTCGAGGATTTCTACTCAGGGAGACGAGAGGAGGAGGAGAGCACGTATGCAGCATCGTCAGCATGGATATTCTTCTGAATCTACGGAGGACCTTGCATCTCCGGTTGTGGCGGATACCACTCCAGCTTCTATTCCACAACCTATAGTAGATAGTTTAGACTTTGAGTCCATGTTGCATCAAAAAGATTCTTGTATGAAGAACTCTGTTTCCGTTAATGCAAAGAATGATCTTTCAGTTCATGATTCAGATTCTTCATCCTCTGTTTCCCTAGCTTCAATCCCTTTCCCCCGTGCTCTTACGGCAGGAAAGCGCATCAAAAAGATTCAGAAAGATGACCCCGGCATGGTACGGTTTTGTAAAGAAAACATCATAGTTAAGGTGCCATTTGATGAATATGTGGCTAACCATCCTGCCTTCCAAAAATACCTTAAGGTGAGATGCACACCTACAAGGGTTAGCAGGAAGAAAGATAACCGAAATATAAAGACACATGTCTTATCAGTAGCCACAACCTATTGTCTCAAGAATCAGACTTTGCCAAAGAAAAAGAGAGACATGGGTGCTCACTATGTGGAGAGTCGTATTGACGACATTGCGTTTGCACGCACACTCTTAGATAATGGTTCTTCGAGTAACTTACTTCCCTTAGCATTATATCAGAAATTGGAGTTGGGACCACTTCGCAAATCTAGAGCTTTACTCCAATTCGCAGATCGTTCAATGAAGAGACCTAAGGGAGAAGTGAAGAACGTCGTTATCTCGATTGAGGGGCAGAACTATCAGGTGGACTTCACAGTCTTGGACATGGAGACCCCCAATCATTGGAGAGAATCTCAGATCATTCTCGGGCGACCCTTCCTTAGGACCGCAGGCGCAACTTTCGATTATGGTACGGGAATGATGAAGTTCCATTCTCCAGGCGGAGAAGTGAACCTTGAGATGAAGCAAACCAAGTGTCAGCGACCTGATTCAGAGAGTAGTATAAAGTACTCATCTTCAGAGGCAGATTGCAGTATGATTAGCACAGTTGGGATTTGGGGATAGATTCCTTCAGGACTGAGCGAGACCCTTTCATCTGGAGAGGATATAGTGCATGATGCAGTTTGCCAGGTGTTGTCTGATCTTGTTAGAGATGCATCAACCTATTCTCATGATGACATAGAGATCCAACCGGATCTGTCAGTTCCATCCTCTTCGGAACAATCATGGGACATAGATGACAAGTCGGACGTGGCTTTTGCCGACTGTTTGGATACTTTTGATGATCCGACTCCCGATTCTTCTGATTTGGTGGCGAGTACTACTCAGCTTAGCCCACCTTCTTGCAGCACGGAACCAGATTCAGATTCAGTTCAACCAGATCTGCTTGATGATACCACATTGCCAGAACTGAAATCACTACCTCCTACACTTAAGTATGCCTTTCTTGCGGGACCCAAAGAGAGATATCCTGTCATCATTAGCTCAGACTTGACTTTAGAGCAGGAGTCTAGGTTGTTAGAAGTCTTAGAGAGGAACCGCAAAGCAATAGGCTGGACAGTGTCGGATCTCGTGGGCATCAACCCCGCTCTCTGCTCGCACCACATTTTTACTGAGGATAACGTGAGACCTTCCCGTGAGTTTCAGAGGAGACTTAACCCCAATCTACGGGAAGTGGTGAAGAATGAAATTGAGAAATGGTGCAAAGCAGGGTTTATATACCCTATTTCTGACTCCAAGTGGGTGGCCCCACTTCATGTTGTCCCGAAGAAGTCGGGAATTCAGATGGTCACCAACGAGGAGGGGGTAGAGATCGCGACACGAGTACCCACGTCGTGGCGTGTCTGTGTTGACTACAGACGCCTGAATGCTACGACCAAGAAAGATCACTTTCCCTTGCCTTTTATTGATCAGATCTTGGAGAGACTTGCAGGGAAAGAGTTCTTCTGTTTTCTTGACGGGTACTCAGGCTACAACCAGGTGGCCATAGCCCTTGAGGATCAGGAAAAGACCACATTTACCTGTCCATTCGGCACTTATGCTTTCAGGCGCATGCCATTCGGGCTCTGCAATGCCCCAGGCACATTTCAGCGGTGCATGATAGCCATATTTGCCGAGATGGTGGGAGATTTCCTGGAAGTGTTCATGGATGACTTCTCGGTCCATGGTGATTCTTTTGATACATGTTTAGCGCACTTGGATCGAGTCCTCACGAGGTGTAGAGAGGTGAATCTGGTACTCTCCTGGGAGAAGAGTCACTTTATGGTGACGAAGGGTATCGTGTTGGGGCATGTCATCTCCAAAAGGGGAATGGAGGTTGACCCTGCCAAGGTGGAGGTGATCAAGAAACTCGATCCACCTACCAACGTGAAGTCAGTGCGGTCATTCTTAGGGCATGTTGGATTCTATAGGAGATTCATTCAAGATTTTTCAAAGATCGCCCGCCCACTGACTGAGCTCTTAAGGAAAGACATAGAGTTCGTTGTAGATCACAGGTGTCTGGAGGCCTTTGAGCTCTTGAAGAGGAAGATTTGTGCCTCGCCTATCCTACAAGCTCCTGACTGGTCTCTCCCCTTTGAGATCATGACTGACGCTTCAGATTTCGCTATAGGAGCTGTGTTAGGACAACGGCGAGAGGGGATTCCGTTTGCGATTCACTATGCGAGCAAAGTTTTAGATCCTACACAGAAAAATTATACAGTAACTGAAAAGGAAATGCTTGCGGTAGTATGGGCCCTCGAGAAGTTCAGATCATATATTTTGGGCTCTAAGGTGACAATTTATACTGATCACACAACCATTCGATACTTAATGGAAAAGAAGGACGCGAAGGCGCGTCTTCTTAGGTGGATTCTACTCCTCCAGGAATTTGATTTGGAGATAAAAGATAAACCTGGAGTGAAGAACGTTGTGGCTGATCACCTTTCTCGGATTGAACTTAAGGATTCTCCTGATCATGAGCGGATTAGAGAGACCTTCCCAGATGAGTCAATTTGTGTTATTGACTCCCTCCCATGGTATGCCAACATGGTGAACTATCTTGTCTCCAAGCAGGTTCCCCATGGTTGGACTAGGAGCAGCATTGATCGACTGAAGTCGGATTCGAGGAGATACCACTGGGACGATCCTTTCCTTTTCTTTGAAGGACCGGATTGTGTTTGGAGAAGGTGTATTCCTCAGGAGGAATACCAAAGTGTCCTCACATATTGTCATTTACTTGAGGCTGGAGGACACCATTCGGGAAAGAGAACCGCTCACAAAGTACTTCAATGTGGATTGTATTGGCCGACCTTGTTTAGAGATGCCATTGATTTTGTACGGTCGTGCCCGATTTGTCAAAGGATGGGAGGGACAGTTGGACAGAGAGATGAGATGCCCATGCAACCGATGATTATTTGTGATGTTTTTGATGCATGGGGCATAGATTTTATGGGTCCCTTTCCCAACAGCCAAGGACATGAGTACATTTTGTTGGCGGTTGATTATTTATCTAGGTGGGTGGAGGCTATCCCAACCCGAACCGCAGACAGCAAAACTGTTTGTAAGTTTGTGAGAGATCATATCATTGCTAGGTTCGGGGTGCCGAAAGTTTTGATATCTGATGGGGGTAGCCACTTTGTGAATCGAGATATGAGATCTTTAGCTAAGGACTATGGATTTGATCATAGAGTTACTAGTCCTTACCACCCACAGTCCAACGGTATGGCAGAGGTTTCGAACAGAGAGGTGAAGAGTATTTTGCAGAAATTGGTTCGTCCCGATAGGACGAACTGGTCTCAACTCTTGGACCAAGTTCTGTGGGCCTATAGGACAGCCTACAAGACACCATTGGGTACTTCACCATTTAGAATGATCTATGGCAAGCCATGCCATTTGCCCGCAGAATTGATTCATAAATCCGAATGGGCAATTAAGAAGATTAATTGGAGTTGTCACCTAGGGAAACTTTGTCGAGACTTGAACTTGAACGAGCTCGTGGAAATCCGAAACAGGGCATATGACAACAGTTTGATTTATAAGGACAAAGTAAAGAGATGGCATGATCAACACATTAGGTGCAAAGACTTTGTCCCTGGACAAAAGGTATGGTTGTTCAATGCCAGGTTGAAGATGTTCCATGGGAAGCTCAAATCTAAATGGACGGGTCCCTTTGTGGTTAAGAAAGTGCACGAGAATGGAAGTGTAGAGATAACTGATCTCACAGATGGTGCACAATCTCATGTGGTGAATGGACAACTGTTGAAGCATTTTGTTGATTCCAAAGAGCAGTTAGTCCAAGTCGAGGTCATCAACTTCATACAGAGTGAGCACAGAGCAGATACATCTTATTACTCTTCATGAAGATGCAGCATCAAGATTAAACATCTTAGAAGATTCAATCACTCTTGTACATATTCTCCCTTCTTTGTATATTCTCGAGATCACATCGGTTCTCACACTTACTCTTGTCCTATACTTAGACTGACCAAAGCCTAAGTATAGGGGGGACCGATGCCCGCCATGTGTATTTACTCATCATTTCTCCTCTTGACCTCGTCCGCCCCATTTTTGCTCTTCTTCTACTTAGGCTATCCAGAGCCTAAGTATAGGGGGGCGGATCGACTTCTATACTTTTTATTATTTTAGCTTTCCTACGCTTAGTACGAGCTATGTCTTTTTGTCACCTAGTGCCATGAGGACATAACACAAGCTAAGTATAGGGGAGCGTGTATATAGTACATATATACTTTACCCATAGCCCGTACTTTCACGTATTTTTGTATATATTATACAATAATTATGGGGTGGGTAAAAAAAATAAAAAAAAACTTTTTCAAAAAAAAGTCTTTTCTTATTTACCTATCTTTTTCAAAAAAAACTCTTGAAAAAAAAAGAAGAAGAAGCGAAACTTTTCTATCAAAAAAAACTTCTTTGCCTTTGTTTGTCAAAAAAAAAACTTTTTGAAAAAAAACTTTTTCTAAAACTTTAAAAAAAATCAATCGTAAAAAAAATCTAAAACTAAAAAAAAACTAACTAATAAGTTGGTTTAATCCCTGACACAATTCACTTTCACACAAGACTAGTGATGTTCAAGAACACTTGGTTTATGAGGTCTTGAGATTTTGAGTTAACCAGCCTTAGTCATTAGGGTCCTTGACTTAATTATTCACATTTCCCTAGTTTGAAAGATGTGTGTGCTATATTGCATGCTTAGACTCTACTTTAAGAATATGATCTGCACCTCACATACACGACTGCAGTTATGATGAGATGAGTTGAAATTTCACTTGAGGAACTAAGATGAGGGATTTGAGTTTGGACTTGATTTGATGATGCTCGAGGATGGGATAAAATCAATGAAGGCTTCATGAAACCTGAGTGTCAGCATCTTTAGCCAGTATGAGAACATGGTTCTTGTACTATCTCTTGATATTTACCTATGTGCCAGGGTGTGATAAAATAAAAAATGTTGATCAGTGTGCGCCAACTCTTGGTAAAAGCAGTGGAGCTAGCCAAAAATACTACCAATCAATGAAATGTCAAAGAAAAGCTCTCATTCCACAAAGTCAATTATCAAAAGAGCTTCCACCAAAGGCGAGCGCTCCCAACCATTTCAAAGTGTCCACTTGGACCACCGCTATTAGGACCAGGAGTCGGGCTTGCACCAAAAAAGGGCTCTGCATCGTAAATGCTACAAGTCTGGGTGTAGAAGGTACGATAGGTACTCAAAAAAGGCACACCCCGGTGTACTCCCAGGAAAACAAGTGCAGACGGCTCCAACTTCTCTTGACGGACGCACTGATCAACACCAAAAAATACGTTGCGTAATAAGGCACTTGAGAGGATCCTTGTTCCAATGAGAGGGAGAGAAGAAATGACACAATCCTATATCCTCCATCAACTGTCCTGCCATCTACACTTTCAAGTCTGACAACTAAAGAGACGGTGGATTGGATGCAAGAAATGATTTATTCCCTAGTGTGGAGGATCGGGTCCATAGGAGAGTCTCTTGGACTAGAATCTTGGGTGACGTTGTGACTCTACTCTTGTAACTGCGGTCAGCACTTAAAGTCATATCCCTTATATATACGTATACAAAGAGAGTCTGATAATTAGGGGAATTGGATACCTTTTGACTAGAGCTTGGTTCAGCTTAGAATTTTAGGATCTCTAAAACCGAGAGTTCTTGAACAGATCAAGTCTTGTATTCACATGCACAGTCAGGGGTTAACCCAACTTATTCATTCTTTATTTGCTCAAGGACTAGCAAAGTTTAAGTATAGGGGGGTGATGAATCCACGATTCATCATCTCAGTATCTTGATCTTAGCAAAATCCCCGAGTAAAATCCCAAATAAATGTCCATAAAATCAATAAATAAACAAAATACCTCTTGTAAATAAAACTCACTAATTACTGTATATAAGATTGTACAAAATAAATTAACAATAAAAAAAGCCGCAAAATCAAAGGAGTTTTATACTTGTAAATAGCCCAAAACTTCATGGATTTTTAATAATTTCATTTCAACTCCTTTTTAACTAATTCTTTCTCTAACTTGTTCATAATAATGTATATAAAAATACAAAAATACAAAACAAATTTTACCTTAATAAAATGCTCCTAGATCCCAATGGGAAAAAGCCGTAAAGTCCAACTTCCAAGCTAAATTCCCGCTCCGTATGAACTCTAAATTCACCAAACTCACTTTTAAAGTTCAAGTTAGAAAATTATCTATCCAACAGAAGTGGTTTCATTAAAATCGGAGCTCATTTGCAAAAGTTGGGTTTTGGGGACCTAGATGTACATTGTACATTATGTGTATATTCATACTTTCTTCATTTTTTATTATATCTTTCTTAATTATTGAAAATACAAAAAAATCATACTTGTGTTGTATTTTAATTATACTATTTTATTGTATTTTTTCGTTGTAAATATCTCTTATTAAAAAGACAAAAAAATTACATATTAGAAAAGTAAAAAAAAATGTACATGGTGTTTTGTCTTCTTTTGTAAATTCTCCACTATTTATCTTCTCTTTTTATTTTATTGTATTTAAAGTAGACAACTTTATTTATTTATTTATTATTTAATTTCCATTCTCTACAATAACCACCAATACAACTCCATTATTCCACCATTTTTTCCCAACTTCCCATTCAACTCCATTAATAAATCAACCTCCCATTCAACCCCACCACTTTAATAACCTCTCATCCCATTCTCTTTATATACATGTCATTCTCCTCATTTTTGCCTTTGATCCATCTTTATGTGAGGAGAGCCTAGTTCCCTGAGTTGAATCGGTGACAACGACGCAACCGCGGTCGAGCGACGGCGGCCCTCTCTCCGGTGTGATCCGTTGGTTTTTTTGGCCAACATCGCAGCCGCAACCGCGTGCTGCTCGAGCTCATCGCACGCCGGCGATTTGAGCGAAGACCGTGCTCGCGTGAGCACTCCATAGGCGACCGTTTCCACCTTAGGTATATTTCGTTTCACTTGGATCATCTTGTTATTTTTTGCATTTTTTTAACATATCATATCGCCCTCATTACATTTCCACTTATTCTACTCCATCACATTACCATCATCATATTTTTTTCCCATCATATTCATTCCCTGTTTTAACAAAATTAAAAAAAATATAAAAAATTTAAAACAAAAAAATAGGTTCTTTCATTACCACCACCATCACATCATTTGTTTTCTCCCATTTGTTTATATATCTTCATCTTCATAACCATCATCATCATATCATTTTTTCCCCATATGTTGGTGTTTTTATTTCCTGTCTAAAGAAAATTAAAAAAAAAAGATAAAAAAAAGTTTAAAACAAAAAAATCTATTTTTATTACAGCAGTAAAAAGAATTAAAAAAAATCAAAAAAAAAAACGCAAGGGAGCAGCAGCGGACCAGCCGCCGCCGCCCCCCTCTCCTCCAAGCGGCTCACCGCCGCCCGCCCAGCCACAGTGGGCCACCGCCGCGAGCGGCCCCTCCACCACTCCAGGCCGCCCGCCCATCCACAGTGGGCCACCGCCGCGAGCGGCCCCTCCACCACTCCAGGCCGCCGCATCCGCCGTGCGCAGCCCCACGGCCCAGCCGACCGCGTCCTCCCGCGCCGCCTCCGACCCCCTCCTCAGCCGCGACCACCGCGCCATCTCCGCCCTCGCGCCGCGCCACCGCGGCCGCGCCGCCCGCCGCCGACCTCAAGACCCCTTTTGGGTTCCTCCTTCGTGCTTCAGGAGGAAGAAGGTCCATTTTTTCCTTTTTTTAATGTAAAAATTGCGTTTTGTTTATTCTAAGTTTTGATAACTACAAAACAGTCCTTGTAGATATTTGTGTTGATGTATTTTGTTTTCTGTATTTGCAAGCATATCCCTGTCTTTGACTAATAGTTTGGACCTCGTTTATGCATCATTCTGTTCAAAGAAAAATACCATTGTGACGAGCAACTAATTGCCTACATTTTGACCATTTATTTGTATTTTTGTGAGATATGGGTAATTAATTATAATTATTTAACTGAAATTTTACATAGTTTACCCATTTTGTGCCATTAAATTAATATCTCACAAATGGTTGCTCTAAAAATTCCACAAAAATTATATGTGATGCCTTGATATGTGATGTAATTACTGTCCAAATTTCATCCAAAATGGAGTTGTCTTGTGCCTTAAATAAATTGTTGAGTGATTTTCGTATTTGATTTTTAATTAATTCCACAGACATCCTTTTCATGAAATTTCAAGTCTCCTGGATTGCTCATCTAAATATCTACTTGAGATAATTTGCATTTTGATTAATTTGATAAAGTGGATTAATTAGAAATTATTTACTCACTCTCACTCTATTTTCACTAAAAAATTCATAAAAAAATCATATTTTGTCAAAAAATTCCAAAAAAATTACTGTAGCTTCCTTGCGTCATGTTTTCATTCCAGTAATTTTTTCATAATTTTTGCTTACTGTTTGTGTGATAAATTATGAAAAAACCCATAAAAAGTGTGCATTTTTATTTATTGCATTTTAACCCCTAAAATTCCTAAAAAATGTGTTTTGTTTTCATCACTGGATTAGGACTCTAGGAAAAATGTAATTTGGCTAATTTGGACTTCTTTTCCATTAAAATTAATTTGGCCTTTTTGTATGTTTTCTTAGTGTTGTAATTCACCCGCATTTTGTTTTTGGCATTCTACTTGCATAAAAAAATCTAAAAGAACCGCATTGGATATCTAAAATCTTTATTTTTGAATTAAAACCTAAGTTGTTCCTTTGCCTCCCTGTGTTCGACCCCGGACTTGCCCGGGATATAAATTAAGCCGAGACACTCTTCACGGAGATCTTCTCTCGGTTCTGACCGAATCGCTAAGTACACGTGCTACAACGGACACGAATTAAATATTGTATTCAGCGACTCGTCAGGGACCCGACTCAATTCGACACCGATTCGCCCCGCTGAGATGCCCTCCGCACTCCTGCTGTCACCAAGAGTCCAGACGAGGGTCTAGGTTAGGGATTTGGCGGTGGAAGAGTGATCAAAGACTCAAGGGAAGTCGGGGGGCTCATTTTGAATCATGGTCGAGTGGTGACTTTCGAGGAGGTATCACGGGTGGCACAACGACCCAGAGGTCGAAACAATGATCGGGCGAGTATGACCTATGGTAGGGCTACATATCTCTTGATGAAACCGACCTCATTCGGTGAAAGGAGCGGTCTCCAAAAATCCGCGAAGTCGAGGAAAAGTCATTTCTGACAACAGCCCAGGTGTTGGGCAGAGAGTTGACCGAGGTCAACTCTCCTAGCCCCCTGGTTGGTCCACGTGGACCAACCAGGAAAAACCTGGAGAAAAAGATTTCTAAATTCAAATAAAAATAGCAAACGATTTTATTAATTTTTGATTATAAAATAAAAAATGTTTATTATTTTATGAATTAATTTATGGTGATTTTTATTTATTTTTATGGAGTATATTTTTACAAGTTTGCATTTATACCCCTATAAGTATCTATATCTATGTATTGGAGTCTTTTATTTTTAATTGTATATATTTGATTTATTTATTTTTTATTATTATTTTATAAAATTATAAAGTACTTTTATATAAACAAATATATTTTTATTTTATTTTTATGAGGTGTTTTGTATATTAAATAAAATATAAAGGTATAATGTATAGGTATGTGTATCAGTAATGTATCTATGTATTGAATATATGTTCATATTTATTTTTATTTTTCTTTACATTTTTATTCTGATTTTAATGCACATAATTATTATAAGTAATATTTACAACATTATAAAAATATAAAAATAATGAATAAATAATAAATTGAATATTTTAATATGTACAAGTATACAATAGGGGTCCAAAAGTCAACTTTCAAACCGTAGCTCCGCCAACTGCGAAATCACCGCCATTAAATAGCTTATTTTCTTCTATATACAATTAAAGGTGAGTACGCTGCATTTGGAGTTTTTATTTGTGAGATATGGGTCTGGGAAGTTGGCATTCTGGATTCTTATTCAGACCATAACATTTTATCTGTACATTATTTTTCTGTGAAATCAATTTTGTATTTTTCTTTATAAAATTATCTACAACTTTCATGTGCAAAGTTTCTTTATTTGATACACAAAAAGTGGAACCAAAAATAGGTCCCAAAATGACTAAAGAATGAATAGAATGTATAGGTATTTTATCTGTATTTTGGCCCTTATCTCCCCCTACTTTATTCCTTGTTGACCTATTCATCAAGATGCCTAGGTCTCGGGGTTTCGGGTCATAAAATATTTACAATATTTTATTCTTTTTCTTTTCTTTTCTTTATTCTATAATTTTGGCACTAAAAACCGCATTTTATACAATATTTACACACATATACATGAATGCCAAAATGCATGAATTAATGCTATTTACAAGCATTTACTAGGGTTTTTCAGGCCAAAATGATAGAATAAAGATGATGAAACGTGGATTCATCATCCCCCTATACTTGCCTTTGCTAGTCCCTAGCAAACACTTATGCAATAAGTGCAGAAAAGAAAAACAAAGAAAAGAAAAAGAAGAAGGTGGACTAAATTTAATTATCAAACTTGTCTTCACAAAATCAAAATTTGGAGCTTAAGTCGGACCTTTGGGATTTTAGTGCGGGCGGAACCTTAGTGAGAACCGTGTTTGAAATCCAACAGTCCCTGAGAATCCCAGAACTCTGTCCAAGTCTCCTTAAGACAGGTCAGAAATATCTCAATTCATACGCAAACTCTTATGGCTATGAATCTGACTCGTACAGTGTAAGTGATGGTGGCTCTCCTCAACTAGAATGACAAAGAAACTGACTTCTCCAGTACGACAACCCAATGATTCCCCAATCCAATAACTCCATCCTCGAGGAGCGGGGTATTCCCTTCTAAGTTCAAGTGGCAACCAGCTCAAGAGGAGGGGGTGAAGAGAAGAATGGACGGTAGCCAGTGTAGCTACCTATCCTTGGATGCAAGACCAGTGTAGTCAAGTCATCCAGCTGCAGGCTCACATATTCGACTTTGGAACTCAAGCTTGCTTATTGACTTTACAACATATGTACATACTTTGCAGGCCTTTTTTTTTATTTTTGTACATGCCTGAACTTTTTCTTTCTTTTTTTTTGAAATACTATTCACAACAGCATTTACATAAGGAGTTTTTCCTCTTGAGCTAGTAGACTATCCCTTTTTTGAAGCTTTATCGCAACCCACAGCCTCCTGTCTTTAGACTTCCTAATCACTGGACGGGTTGGGGTGCACTTCCCTCCCTAGAGGAGGACAAGTGTTTCCACTTGTGTGCGTCTCATACCGGCAAATCCAATCCCCTCACCACTCCAACTGAGTTGAGCCATGTGAAAGGTGCATGTGTCCAAGTTAGGTCATTATCAACAAGAGTCGTGCGTGTGCTCCGAAATACTCTACTTAGGCAGTCAAGAATCCATTGAACCAAGTCCCGTGATCCTCAAAGAATTAAGTCAACTAGACCTGAAGTACCTCAAACCCAGTTCCTATAAGGTTCCTATTATTAGGTAGATTTTAAGGTCCAATCAAGCTCCAATCTCCGGATTTTACTTAGACTTGTTCAACTATCAAACTCAATCCGAAAAATGCGAATGCCATGCAATGCAGAAAATATTTTTGTGATGCAATTTTCAAGGATTTTGAACTTTTTATGGATTTTTGAAAATATGATGATGATGATGATGCATATGCAGATGCATTTTTTGTATTTTTTCAAAAAGATTTTTCAAATGTTTTTGGATTTTAGTTTTGCAAATGTTTTTGGGAATTTTGAAAACAAAACGATTTTGGCCGAAAGCTAGGTAAAAATATGTACACGGGAGTGCTTCTTATTTATACAAGAAGTGGATTTTAAGAATTTACAGGGTAAGTGGTCAATTTTATATATATACAAAGTGGATTTTGGTATGATGTGTATATTCCTCAAACTTATTTGAAAACAATTTACACACAATTTTTGAAAACTATAGTCCAAAATAATTTTTACAAATATTTTACACACATTTGAAAATCATTTTGCAAAGGCTTTCAAAACAGTATATATAGGTTTTTCAAATCATTTTTGCAACCATTTTTCAAACCATTTGCAAATCATTTTTCAAACATTTGTATTTCACACAAAGAAAAGAAATTTTACAAACCACACATTTTGACACAGGTTGAAAACACGAAACAAAATATTTTCAAAATAGTTTTCAATAAATGTTCACAAAGATTTTCAAACTATTTTTCAAACATTTTGCAAAAAACATTTTCACCTGATTTATTAATCAGTAAATACAAAAAGAATTTGAGGAATAATCACATCTTTTTATTAAGGCCTTTTTTAATGAATTTTTAAAGAATTTTTAAAGAATTATTAGCCATATTTATTAAGAAAATACGAAAGTACGAGTTATGGCTAAAGTATATACGTAGTATATACGACCCCCTATACTTAGCTTGAGCTATGTCCTCATAGATCAGAGAGAAAAGAGAAGACATAACTCGTACTGAGTATAAGAAAATCTAAAGACCAAATGAATGAATCAATGAGAAGTTGACCGTCCCCCCTATACTTAGGATCAAATAATCCTAAGTATAGCAGACTGTACACAAAGCAGGGAGGGTCAAGGGTGGGGATGAACAGATCGTACTCGGGTTGTCTCCCCCTATACTTAGGGTAAGATATCCCTAAGTATAGACAAGAAGAGGAGACAATGGAGAGGATCAAAATGAATGACAGAACTCGGGATGCACACCCCCCTATACTTAGGACAAAGTACGTCCTAAGTATAGAAGACTGTCTACAAGGGGCGGCATCTTTTTGATAGATGAAGAAGATAGAAGAGGAAAAGAAGAAAAGAAGAAAAGAAGCAAAGAGATGAAATTGGATATGAACAACTCGGGATGCGCATCCCCCCTATACTTAGGATAGAGTGCATCCTAAGTGTAGCAGTGATGAAAGGGATGGCATCAATTCGGTAGAATAAGAGAAAAGAAATTGAAAAGAAGAAAAGACAAAAAGGGAACTCATTCAAAAATGTTTTGATGCGCTCTACCTTCCTCTGCCTCTTTCGAGATATTCAGCTCATCCTCATATATTACTTGAATGGAGTCAACGACAGCCATGAATGTGTCATGTTCAAGGTATGGCTTCAGAAGCTGTCCATTGACTACAAAAGGCTGTGCGTCAGATGACAGATTAGATATCAAGACGCTTCCGTTGTCACGCACCTGCCTAACCAAAAATGGCCCAGTCCATTTGCTCTTCAATTTGCCTGGGAAGATCTTTAATTTCGCATCGAACAACCATACCTTCTGACCTGGATCAAAGGACTTGTGGCGGATGTGCTTGTCATGCCATGTTTTGACCTTTTCCTTGTACATCAGGCTGTTGTCATATGCATAATCTCTGAATTCCAGTAATCTGTTCAGATCCAGTTTCCTGTTCTGTCCTGCTTGCTTGGAATCCAAATTACAGATATTAATAGCCCATAAGGATTTGTGAATAAGTTCCACGGGCAAATGACATGGCTTGCCATACACCAGGCGGTAGGGAGACATTCCCAAGGGTGACTTGTACGCTGTTCTGTAAGCCCAAAGAACGGAGTCAAGCAGCTGAGACCAGTTCTTGCGATACGGACGCACAAGTTTCTGTAGAATTGTCTTGATCTCCCTGTTTGAACATTCAGCTAAGCCATTGGACTGCGGGTGGTAGGGTGAAGCAACACGATGCTCTATGTAGAATTCTTGGGTCAGCTTCTTCACCTCTCTGTTTATGAAATGACTGCCCCCGTCAGATATGAGGATCTTGGGAATCCCGAACCGTGCTATGATGTGATCTCGTAAGAATTGACAGACAGTCCGACTGTCGGCGGCTCGGGCGGGGATAGCCTCCACCCATCGACTGACATAATCGACAGCAAGCAGAATATACTCATAACCCTGACTGTTAGGAAACGGGCCCATAAAGTCGATGCCCCATGCGTCAAAGACATCTGAGATCTGAATGTACTTCAGAGGCATCGTATCTCTCATTCCTATGGTTCCACCCATCTTCTGACAGTCAGTGCAACCTTTGACGTATTCATCTGCATCTTTGAACAATGAAGGCCACCAGAGGCCACTTTGAAGAACTTTCGCTGCCGTTCGTTTTCCTGAATGATGTCCTCCAGAATCTTGATCGTGACATAAAGCGAGGACACTTGGAACTTCCTCCTGAGGAATACACCTTCTCCAAATGCAATCTGCTCCCTCACGAAATAGATACGGGTCTTCCCACTGGTAGAAATGGGGTTTAGACAAAAATCTGTCTATTTTCAACTTAGGCCAGTCCTGTGGGATTTTCTTGGCAACTAGATAATTCACAATGTCCGCATACCAAGGAAGTGAGGCGACAGACAGAATCGATTCATCTGGAAAGGTCTCTGTGATAGGCTGTAAGTTCAACTCAGGAGACTCCAGTTCAGGAAGTCTTGACAGATGATCGGCCACTACATTCTTTACCCCAGGTTTATCTCTGATCTCCATGTCAAACTCCTGGAGGAGAAGGATCCACCGGATGAGACGTGGTTTGGCATCCTTCTTCTGCTGTAAATACCTAATGGCCGAATGATCAGTGTAGATGATAACTTTGGACCCAAGAAGGTAAGATCTGAACTTTTCCAAAGCAAAGACTACCGCCGGCAGCTCCTTTTCAGTGACAGTGTAATTTCTCTGGGCTTCGTCGAGCGTTCGGCTAGCGTAGTGAATCGCAAATGGTACATTGTCTTTTCTCTGCCCCAGTACAGCTCCGATGGCATAATCTGACGCGTCGGTCATGATCTCGAAGGGCTGAGTCCAAATTGGCGGTTGTAGGACAGGGGCCTGTGTGATGAGCTCTTTCAACTGATTAAAGGCAAGGAGCACACGGTCGTCTACAATGAACTCATTGTCCTTGTCGAGCAACTCAGTCAGCGGTCTGGCCAGTTTGCTGAAATCTTTAATAAATCGTCGGTAAAAACCGACATGGCCCAAGAATGACCGGACTTGCTTGATGTTTGTAGGTGGCTCCAGCTTAGAAATTACATCCACCTTGGCTGGGTCAATGATGAATCCACATTTCATCATCTTTATTCTATCATTTTGGCACCAAAAACCCTAGCAAATGCCTGTAAATAGCATTAAATCCATCATCTTAGCATCCATGCATGTGCATTCAGATAGTGTGTAAATTACTGTAATTAAGGCCAAAATTATAGAATAAATAAAGAAAAGAAAAAGAATAAAATATTGTAAATATTTTATGACCCAAAATCCCCGAGACCTAGGCATCTTGATGAATAGGTCGACAAGGAATAAAGTAGGGGGAGATAAGGTCAGAAATACAGTGTAAATACCTATATTTTTTTATTCATTCCTTCTTCATTTTGGGACCTATTTTTGGTTCCACTTTTTGTACATCAAATAAAGAAACTTTGTACATGAAAGTTGTAGATAATTTTATAAAGAAAAATACAAAATTGATTTCACAGAAAAATAATGTACAGATAAAAAGTTATGGTCTGAATAAAAATCCTGAATGCCAACTTCCCAGACCCGTATCTCACAAATAAAAACTCCAAATGCAGCGTACTCACCTTTAATTGTATATAGAAGAAAATAATCTATCCAATGGTGGTGGTTTCGCATTTGGCGGAACTACGGTCTGAAAGTTGAGTTTTGGACCCACATTGTACCTTGTACATATTAAAATATTCAATTTATTATTTATTCATTATTTATTCATTTTTATGTTTTTATAATGTTGTAAATAATACTTATAATAATTATGTGCATTAAAATAAAAATAAAAACCTAAATAAAATACAAAATAAAAATACTGGTATAATAGAGTACATAGATACATTACATATACTTATACCTGTATAAAACACTTTTATATTTTATTAAATATACAAAACATATCATAAAAATAAAATAAAAATATATTTGAGTATATAAAAGTATCCTATAATTTTAGAAAATAATAAACAAAAATAAATAACTTAAATACACAAAATAAAAATAAAATACTAAAATGTATAGATAATATACCTATTAGGGGTATAAATGTAAACTTGTAAAAATTTAATTCATAAAAATAAATAAAAATCGGAATAAAATACTACATTAAAAAATAAACATTTTTTATTTTTTGACCAAAATTTAATTCAACCTATTTCTATTTTTAAATGATTTAATAAAGCATTTTCAGGGGCTTTTTCCTGGTTGGTCCACGTGGACCAACCAGGTGGCTTGGGGAGTTGACCTCGGGTCAACTCCCTGGCCCTAGCCTTCCCCCTTGTCAGAACGCCCGTGACCCCTCTCTCTTCTCGATTTTTTCGCCATCAGGGCGTTGCTCGAGGGAGGCCGACTCCTTCTTGAAAATTGACCACTGTAGATCCTAGATTCACGCCGACCTCTTAGATCCTCTTAGATCTTCTCCATCCGCCCGTGATCTTCCCTCGAAACTCGCCCGTCGCCCATATTCAAAACCAGCCCCTTCACTTCCTCTTCTCTTTGAACCACTTTGGACCAAGCTTAGACTTCCGGGTGCGGGTAGGGACGTGCTCCGGTGACAGGGGAGCCATTCCACACCTCCGTTGAGGTACGGCGAGGGTCTGAAGGTGTGATTCCAGCCCATCTCCGGCGAGTGGCCGTGAGGTTCTTACTTCGGGCATACCACCCTTGAGGTCGATTTCTTGTTCATTTTCTTGCATTTCCTTAGATAGCGTAGCAGTAGGAGTAGTTTAGCGTTGTTGCCCATCACACGCAAACCATTATCTACCCACCACCTCGCCGGGGCAAGCTCCGGCGAGCTCCATTTTAGCTAAACCCAGCAACCTTCCGCCTATCTCTGTCTTGGGACCATCTACTTGCTTTGCTGTGTTGACTTGCAGGTCTCAAGGTTGGAGAGACTCCAGCTGGAGTCGAATTTTGACCTGAGTAGTGCTGCCTGGAGCCACACGTCCTCCTCGACCTCGCGGCGGAGCATCTGGGCTCCTTCGGCCATTTTGGCTTTGCCATTGGGTCTGGGAATCCTCCAGGAGGCTCGCGGTGTTATCGGAGGAGGATCTGACAGTCGGAGGGGCTCGGATCATCAAGTTGAATCTCGCCAGGGGCCTGCTCATCTCCAGTTCTTCGTCCGTTCGCCCGAGCCGTTCGATCACGGCCTGTTCTTCTGGACTAGCAGGCACCGTAGGATCTCACCTTCTGTCAGCCGCTGGATCGTCATCAAGGATCTAATCTTATCCGTTCGCGCGAAGGGGTATCGGGCTCTGCTGAGTTGACACGTGGCGTAAGTAAGCGCCTTCCGCCGTCCGATTCCCCAGGCGTGGGTATTTTGCATCTCACCCTCGCCGATTTTTGTATTTTATATTAAATACTAAAACATTCATATGCCGTGTGTTAGTTTTTGTAATATTTACTGAAAACCCCCAGAACTTTGCCATATTGCATCAAGGTCCTCGCCAGGTCACGTGCACAGTGCGCGTGACCTCGGCAATTTTGCAGGTGCACCCTTGTGACTTTGGGGATTGGTTGTTAGTCCAGAAACTTTTTGTTTAAGTTCAAAACCTTGTGTAAAAATTGCAGGCGTGCCCTATAACTTCCTGATATTTACACTTAGGTCCCTGTCAGGCCTTAATATTTTTGTGCACTTATCTCATTTATTTGGAGCTTCATTTTTATTCGAAAAATTATCAAAAATTCATGTTAAGCTCCTGTGTGTTTGCTCTTTGACGCCATATTTTTGTTTTGCATTTTTATTGCATTTTCTTATTTATTAAAAATCAAAAATATGCTCGTTTTCCACTGTTTGCATTAAAAAACCCATAAAAAAATATAAATATATTTTGAAAAATTCCAAAAAAATTATATATTGTCTATTTTATCCTATTTTAGTGTCAGTCCAAAAACCAACTAAAAATATTAAAAGAAAACCCTAAAAATTATAAAACACTAAAAATCTCTATAAAAATTCTAAAAATTCCAGAAAATTCCCAAAAATATTATTATTGTTTCTGAATTTTCTCTACCATACTATCTTTATATTAAAATTAGTTTAGAGGAATTTTGATATTATTTACTATTATTTACCTCTAAATCAATATCGGATATTTATTAAACTCACTATATTGAGTATTTTTGACCAAAAAAATTACATAAAAATTAGAAAAAATACTTGAAAGATCACAAAAACAATAGAAAAATATAAAAACCTAAAAACACTATATTTTCTATATTTTGCTTATTTTTATCTTATTTATATACCTATCTCTCTCTCCTCTCTCTTATACATACATTCCTTATATATATACCTATATCTATTTATTAAAAGAAAAAAAATATATATAAAAATACAAAATCAGAAAAAGAAAATACAAAATTAAAAATTAAAAAAAAAAATTAAAAACCCACAAAAATTGTAGTTGTTTGCCTGCTTAGTGTAGACACTTCACACACACACTTGTGCATTCATTTGTTTGAGCTACATTGTTTGCTCCCTGTGTTCGAACTCTCTGCATACTTGCCCTTTACATCATTTGTGCAGAGTTAAAAATAAATTTTAACTCCACATTTATTTCTAATTATTGATTTTTAGTGTGGGTTAATTGTTGACTTTGGTCCGAATTTAGTGTGGTCAACGCACCGACTGAGTTCACGCTTTGTGTGAATTTAAGACCACCTATTTTTGGCTGAATCAGTCAACCTCCATGCCACGTTTAGAAACAACGTGACCCAGCACGATTCCTTCGGTCACCATGAAATTGCTCTTCTCCCAGGAGAGCACAAGATTCACTTCGCAGCACCTCCGTAAGACTCGGTCTAGATAATCCAGACATTGATCAAATGAATCCCCATAGACCGAAAAATCGTCCATAAAGACCTTGAGAAAGCTACCCACCATATCGGCAAAAACTGCAAGCATACACCTCTGAAATGTGGCTGGGGCGTTGCAAAGCCCGAACGGCATTCGTCTGAAGGCATATGTGCCAAAAGGACAGGTGAACGTGGTCTTCTCTTGATCTTCAGGAGCAATAGCAACTTGATTATATCCAGAGTAACCGTCCAAGAAACAAAAATATTTCTTCGCGGCCAATCTCTCCAAGATCTGGTCGATGAAGGGTAGCGGAAAATGATCCTTCTTGGTGGCGAGATTGAGTCTTCTGTAGTCTACGCACACTCGCCAAGAAGTCGGTACTCTGGTTACGAGCTCCTCTCCCTTGTCATTTTTCACAATGGTGATCCCTGACTTCTTGGGCACAACATGCAGAGGGCTCACCCATTTGCTGTCGGAGATGGGATAAATGAATCCCGCGTCACACCATTTCTGGATTTCTTTCATAACCACCTCTCGCAGGTTCGGATTTAATCTTCTTTGCAGTTTACGAGAGGGTCTACAGTCGTCTTCCAGAAAGATGCGGTGCGAGCAGAGTGACGGATTGATCCCATGGAGATCGGACGTACGCCAGCCTATCGCCTTGCGGTTGCGTTCAAGAACCTCCATCAGACGAGATTCTTGATCTTTGGTCAGATGCGCATTGATGATGACCGGGTACATGTTCGGTTCTCCTGCAAGGAAGGCATACTTCATATTGGAGGGCAAAGGTTTCAGCTCTGGGGTCTGAGCTGCTTCAGTGGTGACCTCAGCTATTAGTACAGGTGGTGAGTCTTTCAACTGCGCAGTGTCCACCATAGTCTGCTCTGTCTCTTCTCTCAGATCCTGACAGAATTCTTCAATGATTACATCTTCATCCGAAAATGCTTCTGAACTCGGCTCCTGGTTTTGAAGGCAGAACGACCCCACGGTAGTATCTTGTAGTGCATCAGTAAGGTCCTCATCTTGATCGATACACGGAAATTCGACTGCGGTCTCCACTTCCTCCTCTGGACAGAGGAGTCCGTGGATCTCATTATCATCCAGGAAGAGGTTGGTGTCTTGAATCTCGGCTAGAAAATCGCAGTCTTCATCATTCTCAATCACCCTTGCACACGATACAGATGTCGGTTCAACGGGCGTTCCCTCAGACAGGGTCTCTACTCGGATAATTTCAGTGCCAGCTCCAAAAGTGATTTTTCCTGTCCCATAATTCACTACTGCGTTTGACGTCCGCAGAAATGGCCTTCCGAGTATGATCGGGGTAAGGAGCAACGGAGCGGGGACGTCCATATCTAAGACCACAAAATCGGCTGGGAATGACTTTCCCTGAACCGTGACGATCACGTCCTCCAACAGTCCCCTAGGCCGCTTGACTGACTTGTCTGCAAACTGCAGAATCATCTTTGTAGGCCTGAGCGGTCCCAGCTTGAACTCCGTGAGTAGTGAGGCTGGCATCAGATTGACAGATGACCCGCTGTCAAGAAGTGTTCGCTCGTAACTCTTGATCGAACATCTGGCAACGAACAAGGGGTGCTCCCATATCTGGCTTCTTGTCCGAGAGGTTGCTGATGGCGTTGACGGTGGCCATAGTGAGGATGTGCTTTTCAGATTTACCACCTTTGCTTCTAGAATTGTGGGGGGTTGGCCTGCGCTTAGTTGTACATGCCTCCTTCAATCCTTTCTTGACCGCTGGCATGTACTCAAGAGCCTTCATCAAGGGCATGTTCAACACTAAATTCTGAATGATTTCTATAATAGCAGGATCAGACAAAGCACTTTTTAAATTTTTCATTTTTTTGTGTTTTTTCATTGCTTCGGGAAAAGGAATATTTACAAACTCTCCTCCAATATCATTCAAAATAGTATCCGTGTTGTTGTTTACATGTAGATGACAAAAAGGAATGGATTCATCTACAATTTGTGGACCAAAAATGACAGGCTCGGCTTCAAATGCTGGCGTTGGACTCGCTGCAGGTGCTGTGCTCCTCCTGTCAGGAACTGGCTGTGATGCGGATGCAGGCGTCTCCAATGCTGGCTGGTCTCCACTGAGGTTGCTGCTATCTTTTTGTGTTTTTCCGTTTTCTTCATTTTTTTGTGGTTTTATGGCTCCTGGTGCTGCCCCCAAAATGCTGACTGGCCCTGGTGTTGGCTGGACTGACGATTCCCCGTCAGATGCAATGTGCTTTCCTTTCACCGTCGCCGATGGCTGGAGTGTCCTACCGCTCCTGAGAGTAACAACGTTAGATAAAAAATAATTAAATTCACCTGATTCGGGTTGGACACTGCCGGCTACCTGCTCCTTGCATCGGAAATTGTTAGGATTGGCTTCGACCTGGGCTGGTATGACGGTTTTGGCTGCTGTCAGGTCGTCGATCTTCTGGTTCATCTCAGCCATGTTCTTCATCAACTGCTCCAAACAGGCCAGGGCAGGATTGACCGGCACGATCTCAGAAGATTCCCCCTGCTGGGGTCTAGACTGCTGATATGGCGGTTGAGATTGTGACTGGTATCCTTGTGCAAATTGTTGAGGAGGGGGATTGGAGGAGTACTGTGAGTTGTGCTGATTGAATTGGGCAGCCGGCTGTTGGTGGTAGCCCTGTCCTCGATATCTGGACTGCTGAGGACTATGTTGGTAATTCTGCCTCCAAGTGTTCCCGTGTGAGGGAGGCTGGTACTGGTAAGGCTGCTGGAAGGGTCTCCCACCCTGCTGTTGCTGATGGAAGGGCCTGTTGCCCATGTTCTGACCCTGAGAGTGTCCCTGAGGACGGGTCAGCTGCGCTTCATTGTTCCAAACACCATTGATCTCCTGGATCAGCGGCGGGGGCAGAGAGAACTGCTCGGAGTATGCGGGCTGGTGCTCTGGTTGGTATACAACCATCTGCGTCTGAGGCTGCGGTGGCTGCTTCGGAACCTGCACATAGTACACGTGCTGGACAGGCTGGGGCTGCGGTGGAGTCGGCTGAGGGTTTTGCTGCACTGTAGGCTCCTTCTTCTCAGCGTTTGGCTCGGCAGAGGTAGACACAGCGTTGCACATGTTTGCATTCAATGCTCGGACGAGCTGCTCCAGCTGCTGGGAGATCTGGTCGAGCTTCTCCAGACCTTGGGTCCTCTTCTCTATGACTGCCAGCTTTTCGAGGTCCTGTGACCTCTTCTCGATGATATCCACTTTGGACAAGTGGCTCCCAATGATGCTCAAGTTGGAGCTCTCATCTTTGTCCTCGGTGTGAGAAGCCATGTTAACTGGCTTGCTGATGGCGGTTGGTGTCTTCATGTAAACTCTAGACGAAGATTGGGCTGCTTCTCCCTCAGCCATTTCTTCGAAGACGTTCCATACTACATCCTCGTCCTTGTTAAAATGGGAACCGCCGCAAGCTGCATCCACGAGCTTTTGGCTCTCAAATGATAGCCCCCCCGAAGAAATGCTGTACGAGACTGGTTTTTGGTATTTCATGGTGGGGGCATTTTTCTTGGAGGTCTTTGAATCGTTCCCATGCTTCATGGATAGTCTCGTGGGGCTGCTGGCAGAAACTGGAGATCCGGGCCTGCATCTGATTTAATCTCCCCAGGGGATAAAATTTATAGAGAAAGGCAGATTTCAACTCCTCCCAGGTGGTGACGACCTTCCCGAGATGGTCGACCCAGTAAAGGGCCTTGTCTTGAAGGCTGAAAGAGAACGCGGTCATCTTGATCACATCCAGGGGAACTCCGGGGTAGTGAGCAGTGGAACAGATGCGGTTAAACTTCTTGAGAAAGATATATGGTTCTTCAGTGGTGTTCCCATGAAAAGTGGGAAGCAATGACAGAAACTGTGGCTTTAGCTCGAAGTGAGCATGCATTCGTGGAATTTGAATCCACTCAGTGATGCGCCCTGCTCCTGGGTTGTATGTCTGCTTGAGTGTGGGCTTGGGCTGCGGTGGATCTTCTTCTGCTGCTTCAAAGTCAGGTCCCACTGAAAACTCATCATTGACTTCCTCGAAATTGGGATCATCCTCCCGTCGACCGTCTCTCGCATCGGCCCTCCTCCTCAGATCATTCAGCATGTCTTGAAAGGCATTCTGGGCCAAAGCCTGATTGGTCAACTGCTGTTGAATGGCTTGAATGGAAGCCAGCAGTTGACTGTTGACCTCGCCCTGCGTAGTGTATTGTCCTTCCGCTGCGTTGTCTTCAGGCTCCTGCTGGGGCTGTGGTCCTTTTCCCCTTCCTCCTGCCATCTCTGGCTCTGCTTGAATCTCTGACTCGTGATCGGGTGAAGGATCTGCATGACGGAGTAAACCCTGATCAGTATCTTCCTCAGCACCTTCTGTTGAGATGAATCTGGAATTAAGGTCAATCCCAGAATGCTGTGAATGGAGCGTATGATATTTACTGAAATCGATCTCCATCCACAAGGGGTTATTTCGGGGACAAGAGTAATCCCGGTTGATTGGAAGAGGAAGAGCTATTTCGGGTTGCGAGTCCATCCCGTAGAGTGGATTAATTGGGGACAAACAAGTGTTGAAAGAGGCTAGAATAGGAGAGTCCAGGGAGACATTCGCAAGATCCGCACTGACTTCCTGGAGATCACCCCTCTTTATTGACGATGTAGCCGGCACGGAATCGATGTGGGCGTCGGCGAGGTCCCGACTAAACCATCCGTGTGACGACATCTTGAGATGGTCAAGAGAGAAGATGATGGATGAAGAGCACGAAGGGAGACAAGAAACAAAAGGAGTGTAAAACAGTATAAGGCTCACAATGAGCAAGGGTCAACGGGAGGGAAGACAAAATTTGCGCAAAGGCGCGATATTTTTGATCTTTGACCTAAATGTAACTAGCAACCAAACACAAGACAAGGGAGTTCACCAACTCAACACGTGAAGCCGTGAAGGTTTGGCTATTATCTTTGTAATTTTTATCTTGATTTCAGGAATTTATCTTTCAACGAGTCCTTAGAGCGCTACGCCTATAGGAGCGAGAGTACTGTCGGAAAAATGTTTCCGTACTTGTCCTCCTCCTGTGTAACCTGTAACTTGCGCTTTTTAAGGTCCTTGTAACCCTTCCTGGATCCCTACTCAGCCAAAGAAATAGAGGGAGGAAGCCGATAGGCGAAACCGATACTTCGGATCTCGCTCGCAACGGAATCACCCGTGAGCGTGCAAGATCCTACTCGGACGCAGCCGGTGAGACAGACACCCCCGTGAAGGCGTGGCCTATGCTCGGTACTTCGGACAAGGTCGGCGCTCACACAATAGTGAGTCACCACTGGCGACCAAGCCTTACTCGACTACGTACGATAGTAGCGCCAATACTTCGGAAATCCAGGCGATACACAAGGCAGCCACAAGTTGGGTTTTGGGCTCTAATCCTTATGAACGCTCACCTCATTTGGAAGGAGACCTTCCCATGCAACCTGAAAACAAGTGAGGGTGTTACTCTCCCCAATCAATGAGTCCAATTACCAATTTTTATTTAGGTCAAAGTTTTCTTAGCAGTCCCTTTTTTAATTTTTTTTTGTGTTATCGCTTCTTTTGAGTAGATTCAAACAAGCGCCTAACGATTTTGTATTTTCTTTATCCTAATGTATCCAAAATCAGAGGGAGAAAAGAGTCGGAAAAGCCAATGCAAGTCGGCACCAAGATGGAAATCTCACCTTTGTGCCTATATGATGAATGCAAAGTGAGAAGACTTACAGTGAATCCCAGCTCTCTCCATGCGGGATGCAAGGCAGAAATTTATAAACCTAATCTACATGCCGGTTATGCAATGCGGAAATCGTCCTAGATCAGGCAACTGCTAATGTGAAGAACCATGAGTTAACCGCTAACTCCCAATCCTGGTGTCCGGTCTAGGCTCACTCCTCCTCTGCTCAACACATTTGAGTTAGGAGAAAGCGCTTGTGTGGAGTGAGCTCGCGGCGCGCGGATCGAGAGCCAATGATTAACTACTTAATTAATCTAAGTCCAAATACGAACTATAGGAGCATGCAGGAGTTATTAGGGTGTTTGGACCTAAGTTACCCGAATCAAGCAGGACCTAATTCTAAGAGCTCAATCCACAAAAGAAATGAAAAAGAAAACAAAACCGGAAAATGACGGTCGAGAAAACACGAAAAAGCCGCGGTGAGCCCCCGGGTGAACAAACACCCGGAAATTAGGCTCGAAGTGTTCAAGTGTCCAAGTCCTGTATTATTACAAATTAATCAAATACTCTCTCTCTCAAAAATAAAAGCAACTCTCTCTCTCTAGTTCTCCTGCTCTCTCCTGCCGGCTAGGGTAGAATAGCCGGCTCCTCCTCCCAAGGCTGCTCAGGATCCCCTAGGCGATCCTCCTTGGTTGGCGGTCCCTCGCAAGAAAACAAAAGAGATGTCAGATAGTTCAAAATAAATAATACACAAGAGACAAGTAAGCAAAAATGGTTAAGTAACTGAAAAGACCCAAAGGTACTCTACAAGCTGATGCTCCCCGGCAACGGCGCCATTTGAAAAGCGAGAGAGCGAGAGCCGCTAAATAGCGGTCTGACAAGTCAGACTCACTGTCGCTGATGCGACTGCTCAAACTTCCTCGGTCTTCAACAATTAACCCACACAATCAATCAGAGAATGAACAGCAAGGATTAAAATTTATTATACCCTACTAAAGATGTACAACGACAAGCAAGTAGGGGTCGAACTCAAGAAGTAAAGGTGTAGAGCATAAATAAGAATCCAAACCTAGGTCTAATAAGCAACTCAGCCAATCTAGAATTTTTGTGGGTTTTTAATTTTATATTTTTTTATTTAGTTTTTAATTTTGTATTTTTGTATTTTGATTTTTAGTTTTCTGATTTTATATTTTCTTTTTATATTTTATATTTTTTTATTTTCTTTTTCAATATTGGAATATAAAAGCAATGTGATAAAATAAAGAAAGAGAGATTTATAAAAATAGATAAAAATATCCAAAAATTAGCAAATAAAGTCTTTTTAATCTTTTTATGCTTTTTTACTGTTTTTGTGATTTTTGGGTAATTTTTAGAATGTTTTTGGTATTTTTAATTAGCAAAATAAAGAAAACAGTGGCAAAAATGCAAGGCTGGAACTAAAATGGAGAAATAAAATAGCAAACAGTAACAAAAATTCTCCAATTTAATTTTCACTTAAAGGTAATAAAATAAGGAGAATTTGGACACCAAGATTATATTTTTAGGGATTTTGTAGAATTTTTAGGATTTTTATAAAGGTTTTTAGGGTTTTGCAATTTTTAGGAGTTTGGTTTTGTATTTTTTAATGATTTTTGGTCTGAAGTTGAAACACACTAAAAGGAACAAAATATATTTTTTTGGGATTTTTCTGGAGAGGTTTTATATTTTTTATAGATTTTATAATGCAAACAGTGCTAAAAATGGATGTTTTTGATTTTTAATAAATATGAAAATGTAATAATTATGAAGACTAAAAATATGATGATAAACTACACTACAACAGGAGCTTAATGTGATTTTTGGAGATTTTTGTGGGTTTTATAGATGCATGCATAAAATATTAGAAGCAAAAAGAAAATACATACGGTCAGGGCTGTTTTTGCAATATAATGAAAGTCGGAGGGTCTGCGTGCAATGCTTCCAGAAACTATTGAACTACACAGCAAAGTTTGTAGACGAAATCCCAAAAACTAGAACCGCACTGGTGTTACTGTAAAATACCCAGCTAGACACGTGCAATGCACGCGCTTAGAAAGGGTGTTTCTGTTAAAAGACAAAACTCCAGGGGTTGCAGGCAAATTTACCAAAAAGTTAAAGCTGGACTAAAGGTTTTAGCAGTCGTAAGCAATAAACAAAGCCGCCTGGGGCTGCATCGCAAAATGCCCAAGGCGCGCGTGCTAAGCACGTGCGCCTGGCAGGGCTGTGAGTGCAAAGAGCATAACTTCGGGGGGGGGGGGGGGGTTAATAAATGTTACAAAAATCAACGCACGACAACTGCATGTTTCTGGAATAGCTATTAAATAACAAAAAGTGGCCGGACCAATCTTGCAAAATTTCCAACCTTAGGCGCGATCCCACGGCGAGATTTGTCCCACTTAAACACGTGTCGGGCTGTGGAATCGCGATGCCCCTTCGCGACGGGCGGTTAAGATTAGATTGGCGTGAGGGCGATCAACGGCTGGAGGACGAAGTATCCGACGACAGCTGCTAACCGTGAAGAACAAGGGGGATCCAACGGTGCGACGGGGATCTGCAAGAACGCATGAAGAACGTGCGTCCGGCGAGGTTGGCTCCGCCGATGCGCAAGTTTCCAGGCACCTGGAAGCTTCCCGATGCTCACTCTATGCTCCTGCAGTGACGGCGAGGCCCGAGGTGATCTGGCTAGGGCCGAGGGCCGTCGAAAGGCCTCCGGCGAACGGGAACAAGGGGCCTGCTCCAGGAGGTGCTTGCGTCCAAAAATCCGACCCCAGATGGGGTCCTTCGAGGTCTGGGACCTGCAAAAAAAATGGGTGAAGAAGGCGGGGGCAAAGTGCCCCGACTTCGTGGAGTGTCTCACAAGGGAAACGAATACGTGGCAGGGCGAAGACGGCCGGCGAGACTCGATGCCGGCCGCGGTCGATTCGGGATGATGTGATGACTATTGGACAAAGATCTCGAAAAAGGAGTTGCAACTGAGGCTTTCTAACATTAAAGCATCTAGGAACATGAGAGAAAGAGGGGAAGAGAAGACCTCACCCGTGCGAGCACAAGGTGTTCTCCGACGAGAACTCCGGCGAGGGGACCCGACTCAATTCGACACCGATTCGCCCCGCTGAGATGCCCTCCGCACTCCTGCTGTCACCAAGAGTCCAGACGAGGGTCTAGGTTAGGGATTTGGCGGTGGAAGAGTGATCAAAGACTCAAGGGAAGTCGGGGGGCTCATTTTGAATCATGGTCGAGTGGTGACTTTCGAGGAGGTATCACGGGTGGCACAACGACCCAGAGGTCGAAACAATGATCGGGCGAGTATGACCTATGGTAGGGCTACATATCTCGTGAAGAAACCGACCTCATTCGGTGAAAGGAGCGGTCTCCAAAAATCTGCGAAGTCGAGGAAAAGTCATTTCTGACAACAGCCCAGGTGTTGGGCAGAGAGTTGACCGAGGTCAACTCTCCTAGCCCCCTGGTTGGTCCACGTGGACCAACCAGGAAAAACCTGGAGAAAAAGATTTCTAAATTCAAATAAAAATAACAAACGATTTTATTAATTTTTGATTATAAAATAAAAAATGTTTATTATTTTATGAATTAATTTATGGTGATTTTTATTTATTTTTATGGAGTATATTTTTACAAGTTTGCATTTATACCCCTATAAGTATCTATATCTATGTATTGGAGTCTTTTATTTTTAATTGTATATATTTGATTTATTTATTTTTTATTATTATTTTATAAAATTATAAAGTACTTTTATATACACAAATATATTTTTATTTTATTTTTATGAGGTGTTTTGTATATTAAATAAAATATAAAGGTATAATGTATAGGTTTGTGTATCAGTAATGTATCTATGTATTGAATATATGTTCATATTTATTTTTATTTTTCTTTGCATTTTTATTCTGATTTTAATGCACATAATTATTATAAGTAATATTTACAACATTATAAAAATATAAAATATAAAAATAATGAATAAATAATAAATTGAATATTTTAATATGTACAAGTATACAATAGGGGTCCAAAAGTCAACTTTCAAACCGTAGCTCCGCCAACTGCGAAATCACCGCCATTAAATAGCTTATTTTCTTCTATATACAATTAAAGGTGAGTACGGTGCATTTGGAGTTTTTACTTGTGAGATATGGGTCTGGGAAGTTGGCATTCTGGATTCTTATTCAGACCATAACATTTTATCTGTACATTATTTTTCTGTGAAATCAATTTTGTATTTTTCTTTATAAAATTATCTACAACTTTCATGTGCAAAGTTTCTTTATTTGATACACAAAAAGTGGAACCAAAAATAGGTCCCAAAATGACTAAAGAATGAATAGAATGTATATGTATTTTATCTGTATTTTGGCCCTTATCTCCCCCTACTTTATTCCTTGTCGACCTATTCATCAAGATGCCTAGGTCTCGGGGTTTCGGGTCATAAAATATTTACAATATTTTATTCTTTTTCTTTTCTTTTCTTTATTCTATAATTTTGGCACTAAAACCGCATTTTATACAATATTTACACACATATACATGAATGCCAAAATGCATGAATTAATGCTATCTACAAGCATTTACTAGGGTTTTCAGGCCAAAATGATAGAATAAAGATGATGAAACGTGGATTCATCAACGACCCACAAGCATGGGAGTGATCATGGGGATACAGAATCTACTCTTGAGGTGGAAGAAAATGTAGTAATTTGTTTATATTTCGCTTATAACAATACATGTTTCTAAACTCTATTATATCATCAAGATGAGAACTTATAATTTCGGATCAATATCAAGTACTTTTTGCATAAAGGAGGCTCATCCTCATTTTGGTCATCTCTTATGGCAACATGTACTTAATCAATACATTTAGTCATTTTGATCCATTTAGTTGTGTATGTGCATGTGCATGTATTAGATGAAATGAATGTGTGCGCCATGTCAAGGAAGCTAGGCCTTGGTGATCTTCCTCCATATTATTTGGTGCTTACCCTATATTTATCAGGGGCGTATACAATCCCTCATACCTTGCATTGGCAACCATATGAGCCATATGATGATCAAGGTTTTTGTTATTGAATTCTCAGAGATGATGACCGGCATGGCATTCGATATCAAGGAACTTAAGCAAGAATCTAATTTGAAAAGAGAAAGAATATAACTTAACTTTAAACTAATGTTTAAAGTTTGAATTGCTTTTCAGTTAACTTAATATTTTCCCTAGACCACAAAAGATGTTAATGGAGGAGGGAGATGAAGAAGATGAGAAGAATAATGAAGCCGAGCAAGAAATGTTAGCACAACTTTAGAAAGAGCTTGGGTAGAAGTCTAAAACGTGTTTAAGCCCCAAACTCTTTTTGATCGAGGAAAACGAGATGATTGTGGGAACTTTTATATTTGCCAAACTTTTAATTGTCCAAGCATTTAGTTATATGTATTATATGTACGTTGTTCTTGTTGTATTTCATTTTTGAGCATTCAATTATATTATATGTATGTTCTTGTAGTATACATATGTTACTGCATTTCAATATCTTTATTCAACACAACAAGTATATATGTTTACTGTCTTTCTATTTTCATTTTACAACCGTTTGCATAGATAGGTTCGATAGGGTGGCAGCGACAGTCGTTTCGAACATTTACATATACACTCGTATTTATTTATTTATTTCTATTTGTACTTCTGCATCTAAAATATGTACTAGTTTCGTTTTGTAGCTTTCTAGCAAACTGCATAAGTTTGGTGGAGCTTTAAAATCCCGACAAACATGTACAATCTTTTCTTATGTTCTCCAGAATTTGGAGATAACAAAGTCATCGCCATGTCCTGGCTATATCGGCATCCCAATGAGCTAGTTGCCATAGGGTAGCGAGCATGCTTTCTCGCATGTTCAAGCTAGGGAGGAGCTGGTGAACACATGTTCTCATCATCTTGGGTTATTGATGAGGTATTTAGCAAAGTCAGCCGAGATATCAAATGTCCTCGTCAAATCCGCGCTTGCGAAGAGTATGTAAGGACCTGGAGAGAACATGGCAAGGACTAACTTCCTTGCAAATTAGTGGAATTCTTGTAGTGTTGGTATTACTGTATCGTAACTTAGTGTGTTGTGTAAGTTAAGGAATCATGCATGTTGAGAAGCTTATAAGATCACTAGCCTCATAATGAAAAACTATTGCCACCGTTATCAAGGAAACCAACAACTTAGAGACATTGACATGGATATTCTATCCACAAGTTTCTTCTATATGAAGTTGAGAAACAACAAGAGAAGAAGTAGATGATGAATTCAACAACAACAATAGTCTCGCTCTATAAGATGAGTCCACAATCTCAGAAGAAGATTCAGATGAAGATGACATTGCACCCATGTGTTGTAAATTCAAGAACTTATGAAAAAACCGAGGACTGAAAGAAGAAAGAAAGGTGAAGTTGTGTGCTGCAACTACAAGAAGAATGACCACTTCACAAAATAAAATCTGTTAAACACAAAGGAACAACAAAAATAAAAGGACTCCTCGAAGAGGAAAGAAGAAGGATTGCCTAGAAAGAAATGATAACAAAAATATCACAATAAATTTTCTAAGTGCAAAGTAATGAAGGGAAAAAATGAATCATAAAATGAAGAAGCAAGTCTCGGACTTGATGTCAGTCGATAAGGAAAAGTTTTTATGATGTCAATTTTAGTAAACTATTAGATTCGTTTCGTGAATTACATGGATTAGAAGAAAAAAGTAAAAGAGAAAAATATTTTTGTAAAAGTTAATGCCAAAATTTTAAAAAAAGAAGCATCAATATCAAACTAGACACCTCGAACTTAATACTAGTTCCTTATAAAATAGAACCCTTCAATTCTTGTAAATGGTCTAGCTAAGTTCATCCAAGGAAAAGATACCTTAGATAAGTTTTTTTTAAAGGAAAAAGGGTGTCAAACCGTAAAGTGGACACCCAAAAACTTATATTCACAAGTTAAGTACAAAGATTACAATGACCAAGACTCATAAAGAGTCTGGAATGAACTATTACATTTTCTATGTAAAATCTCTCCCCACAGAAAATAGTTCCATTCCTTGCCAACCAAATCGCCCACCCATAAAATAGATGCCGCTTGATATTTCTCAACTATGGTGCAGGTTCCAGACAAACCAATGAACTTCCGGAACTCTCTAACTCCTTATCAACGTAAATCCAAGTTTGATATAATTAGTTACCAATCAGAATGCAGCCGACAAGAAAATATACGCTTCTAGCAATTACATGCCGACACCTTCACATATTAAATTTCTTTTGCAAACCACCCAACGATAGGGGAAAGGCAGATAATCTAAAACTTTATTTTGTTTATAATTTATTACTAACTATTTTTCTTCTAGCCATGTTTGTCAAAGCTATTAGACCTTCGAGTATGGTCTTATAACATGCTCTTTTGACCCACAAGTTCAAGAAATGAAATGGTTGTTGATGAGTAGTTGGATGTTTTCAAAATGATCATCATAAGAGATTGCAAAGCGCTCGATCCAACCCAGCTAGCCTGATTTTGATTAGGCCAGATAAAGGAATCTATCTAAGACCAGTTGTTCCCACATGTGTTAAGGTCAATTAGACCTAAAGTGCTGATATATTAAATCAAGGGATTTTTACCAAGCAGACCCTATAAACATTTTAAAATGCCTCTACGACCTTTTGCACAGCGTAATTACCTCATCGACCATGTAAATTACCCCAAGAACCCCCATGGACTTAAAACATATTATCCGGAGGGTTCATGGGGGTAAGAGTGGGCAAGTTTACAGACTCGAGGGGGGAATTAGGTTGTTTCAAAGGTCGTTGAGGTGATTGGCAAAGTTTATAGGATATGCCGGGTAAAGATCCCTAGAATCAAAGTCATCCAATACCGTTATGGGGTCCAGACTGAGAGGATGCAAGAAGAGGGAGAGAGAGGAAGGAGAGGGAAGGAGTGGGAGAGAGATGGGGGAAGAGAGGGAGAGAGAGGGAGAATAAGATCTGGGGATGTCGGAGGGAGAGTTGCGGGAGGCGCCGGGAAGATCGGGACGCGGAAATGGCCGAGGTTGAGGTCGACACCGATGTTGGCTGGTCCTTGGTCAGGGCGAAGGCTGGGCGAAGAAAGAAATGGTTGGAGTCGAGTTGGTGCTTCCGATGTGGAGATGTTGGTCACTTCGCAAGATCATGCTCAAAGGATGTTGTGTGCTTCAGGTGTAATGGAGCCGGGCATCGGAGAAGTGTCTGCCATCGGCGTGGGACTTGGCGGCCTAAGGCTCAAGCACCTGAGCAGGCTGTGGTGGTACAGGATCGGCATCTTGTTGCGGATGCGTATGCCAGTGATACGGTACGAGCGATGGAGGATCTTTTACTCCTATTAGATTCTGCTTTCGAAGGAGACGTTGTGGCCTTTGGGAATGGGGTCGTGTGTGCCCGGGGCCTTTCGGAGCGGGAGGAGACACTTCTTTTGAAGGGCGGCATCGGGTCCTTAGTTGATCGCCCGTGGCAGAAGACTCGGTTTCGAGATGGTGCTAATCCGTTCGCGGGGTCGATTTTGAGGCGGGCTTTGACATCCGGAGTCCCTTTGAGATGTAGACGTCTTGACATAATTCAGGCCTACTTAGCATCATTGGGAAGGGTTGTTTCACTCCTCTCGGATGGTCTGAAGCCAGGTGGTGGTTCTGAGGTCGTGGTGGAACTGTCTGGGTCGCCTTGCCCTTTGCCGGAGATGGTGATCATGATTGTGGGCCGGACGTCGTTCCCTCTCGGCCTCGCAGTGGTGGACGGTGCTTTTGTAAACGATGGAGGGTGGGAAGCTGGAGGAGGCGGCGGTGCAGGGACTCACGTCGCCGGCAACAGAGGAGGAGACGTGCGGCACGATGCGTCGTTTGGGCTAACCGACGGGGAAATTACGCCACTTTTCTCGGAGATGAATGGGGAAGTTAATACATGTGTTAACTCCTCGAGGCTGAATTCAGAAACTTTTGAAAAGCAAAGCTGTTGCTTTTCGTTGGAGGGAGTCTTTCTAAATTTGGGACCAATTCAACGCACGAGCCAGGATGTGACGTGGGAGCCATTCATTAAGAGCCATTCAATGAGAGCCATTCAAGGCGCCATTCCCATCCAATTTGGGTGCCATTCAATGCACAATGCCATGCAAAGTGACGTGGGTGGGGGTGGCGAATTGGAAGGAAACGTTGGCAGCAAGTTGGTCGCAGGTCATATGTCATCTAAGGAGGGTCCGGCTCCTGTCTATCTAGCAGACGCACATCTTGGCCCCCATTCAGTGGCAGATGTGGTCACTTCTGGTTGTCCTACCGCGAAGTTGGCGATAGATTTCTCGTGCTACTCGTACCTCGAGCATCACTAGACAGTTGATGCAAGCAAAAGCGCAAGTTCTGTAGGGGGTGGAGGTCTGTTTACCTTTATGAGCTCGAAGAAGGCAACAAAAGGATGCTGGGCACGTAGCGGCAAGATGGAGAGGAGAGGGGGATGGACAGGGGAGTTGCGATAGATAGACCAGAGAAGCTTCAATGCGTGGCTGTGTTTTTGCCTAATTCAAGAAAGCATCATCGTTTGGAGTGCGCTTCCGAGCCCTTAGGAGGTGTTGAGAATGGAGCCGAACCCCATGCTTCAAGGGAATGTGTTATGCCGAATCATTGCGCTCAAGTGGAAGGTGGAGAACAGTAGAAGAGGGACCGGTGGAGAGCTTACGACAGCAGGTGGCTAAGTGTGTTCAGGTGGAGCTGGCGGGGGAAGCCCCCTCTGTTGATAAATGAAGATCATCTCCTGGAATGTGAGGCCTGGGGCAGCCAGAAAAACGACGAGATGTCGGGTCCTTGTTGGACGAGTGGCAGACAGATGTGGTTTGTTTGCAAGAGACAAAGATAGAGGTTTAGGACCTTCCTCGATGGAGATCTCTTTCCCGGGCTAGACTTTCACAGTTCAGAATGGTGGCCTCTAGCGGTGCGTCTGGAGGCATCCTTGTTGGTTGGAATGGTGATTTATTGGATTCGTCTGATTCGGTGGAGGCCCAACACTCCTTGTCAGTGGTACTAACGCGCAAGAACGATGGTGTTCGATTTCTTCTGTCTGTAGTTTATGGGCCTTCAGGTGTGCATACTAGATCAAACTTGTGGGAAGAGCTCTCTCTGATTCGGACATGATATGGAGACCTTCCTTGGCTCATTGGTGGTGATTTCAATGTCACCCTTTTCTCTTCTGATCGACCTCAGGATCGAGGGGGGTTGGATCCTGGCTCACCTGCGTTCAGAGATTTTATTGAGGAGTTCTCTATGGAGGTGTTTGATGCTTCGAATTCCCATTTTACTTGGCGGAATACCTCTTCAAGATCTAGGTTGGATCGGTTTTTGTGTTTTGAGCTACTTGAATCTTTCCCGCTGGCGTTTTCTAGGTTCCTACCGCGGAGTCACTCAGATCACAAACCTATCTGTTGGGACTCGGGTGAGTCGGTTCGTTTGGGCAACCCGTTCCAATTCGAGCGCTCATGGCTCCTGGAGGAGGATGTGAGGGATCATATTATTCAGTGCTGGAGGGGAGTTATCTCATCTGGGTCAGCGTCGAGGGACATGGCGTCTCGTCTGAGGGCGCTTCAGCTGATGCTGGTGAACCTTCGAAGGGAGATCAGATTGCGGCGGAGTGAGACGAGGGACCGTGCCCATGCCGAAGTGGCTCGGTTGGACAGACTTGAGGATGACATGGATCTTTCTGAGGAGGAGAAATTAATGAGATTGGGCTATCAGGGTGTGCTTCTAGAGGAGGACAGGAAAAGAGAGGTAGAGTGGAGGCAACAGTCGAGGCAAAATTGGTTGAAGGAGGGCGATGCAAATATGAGATTTTTTCATGCGATGGAAAGTGGCAGGAGGCGGTGAAATTTGATCCATTCCCTGGAGATTGGGGGAATGCATGTGGAGGGAGAAAGGGAAATCGGGGTTGCGGTTGTTGAACATTTTAGAGAAGTGAGCAGGAGGGACCATCCTAGTGGGGTTCGTTGGCATGATAGAGAAGTGCCTCAACTTTCGGAGGCTCAGGCATCGCAGTTTGTTTGCCTTTTCACACTTCAGGAGGTCCATACAACAGTTTTTGATCTAAATGCAGATGGTTCTCCAGGACCAGATGGGTTTCCTGTATTCTTCTTTCGTGAGTTCTGGGACTTGGTGGGCCAAGATGTATTAGTTGTTGTTGAGGAGCTCAGAGGAGAGAATCGTGGCTTTGATCGATTAAATCGATCTTTAATCTTCCTTTTACCCAAGAGAGAGATGGCAGTACGAATGGAGGACTCCATACCTATTGCCCTTTCAAATGCCATATATCTCATTATTGCAAAGGTTCTTTCGAACAAACTACGTATTGTTCTGGATAGCATCATCAGTAGCTCACAGACTGCTTTTGTTCCTGGTAGACATATGATGGATGGTGTGGTCATTGCCTCAGAGATTGTTGCTGATTGGAAGAGGAATGCCAAAGGTATACTTTGGAAGATTGACTTTTCCAAAGCGTATGATTGTGTTAGTTGGAAGTTCATCTGGGCATCTCTTTCTAGACGTGGTTTTCCAGATGAGTGGATCTCTTGGATGAAGAGATGTGTGACGACGACCTCTTGCTCAGTGCTGGTTAATGGCAGGCAGGAGGGGGGTTTTTTTCAGCTGCAGAGGGGGGTTAGACAGGGATGCCCACTTGCCCCTCTCTTATTTGTTATTAAGGCAGATGCGTTATCGAGGATGGCTACTCATGCGGTGGAGGGAAGTTTCATTCAGGGCTACAAGCATCAGAATTTGTCAATCCCGATCTTGCAATACGCGGATGACACGATTTTATTTGTGGAGGGTGGAGCACGCGAGGCTGAGGGCATTGCTACAGTTTTGGAGATGTTTGGGGTTGTTTCAGGGTTGAAGCTCAATGAGGAGAAATCAGTGTTTGTTCCCTTCGGTCTTATGGAGGGGGAGATCGAGGCTTGTGGGTCGCTACTTCGCTCAAGGCGTGGGTCTCTCCCGATCACCTATTTGGGGTTACACATGGTGGATGGACATTTAAAGCAATCGGATTGGATGCCTGTGATTGAGAGACTTGAGAACAAGCTTGCGGGTTGGCGCGCTTCATGTCTATCACGTGGTGGATGCTTGGTGCTCTTGAGGTCGGTTCTCTCTACGATTCCTATTTTCTTTCTATCATCTCGCTTGCTCTCGGCGTGGATTCGTAGACGATTGGAGACTTTGATGCAGAGTTTCTTTTGGGCCGGCACTCCGTTGGTTAGGTGGGAGATTGTGACGCTTACGGAAGAAGATGGTGGTTTGGGAGTCTTGAATCTTGAGGTGATAAACAAGGCCCTTCTGGCTAAATGGGTTACTCGTATTTGGGGTGAAGGATCAGATACTCTTTGTACACTTTTGAGGAAGATTTATGATGTGTCAGGCAACATGGAGTGGCGTCCCAATAGAATGATAAGGCCGTCAAATTTTTGGTGAGGGGTCTCCTCGGTTCTTCCTCAGATTACTCCTTTTTTGAATCCCGTGCCGAGGGACGGAGAAGAAGCTAATTTTTGGAGATGGACATATGGTACTTTTACTGTGAAGAAAGCCTACAAAGCCTTATATGCATCCACCGTTTTTGATCCAGGTATTGCGATACCAAGGTTAGGGCAAATATGGTCTTGGAAGATTCCTGAAAGAGTAAAAGTTCCTCTTATTGTTCGGTAGAGAACGGGTATTGACTGGTGCGCGGAGGGCTAGGCTCTTTGGGGATAATAGCTCTTGCATACGATGTGGAGAGGAAATGGAGGATGCCGATCATCTATTTTTCCTTTGTTCTTCCTCGAGACAGATTTGGTCAGAGGCCAACTTATCTTCTGTTGTATCCTCGGGGGTTAGAGAGTTCTGGGCATCGATTGACTCGTCCGGAACTAGCACAATAGAGGAGAAATGACATGCAACATCTATTCTGCGGGCTATTTGGTTGGAAAGAAATGGAACTATTTTTCGGGGAGAGAGATTTTATATCGAAAATGTAATTGAACATTCCAGACTCCTACGTGGGTCTTGGTCACTGTAACTTTTGTAACTAATCCTGTGAATAAAAAGTTTTTTGGGTGTCCACCTTTACGGTTCGACACCCTTTTTCCTTTAAAAAAATCCAATACCATTATGCTCATCATTGTGCTCCGTGTCATACATTCTATTTTTTTCTTATTGAGAGGAGAACCATGATAAAGTCTCCCAAAAGGAGCTAGATGGTAGAAATGCAACATGTACCACTAAAAGAAATATTGACATTAACATTGACATACTAATAAGGCGAAAACAAGGACTTGTCATTGCAAGCTCTTTTTCGAGGACATTGCCATATGTGATCTCATCATATAAAAATCGAATCCAAAATGATAGTGTCCTTAGATTTGTTAACACAGACAATACATCTGATCCCTCTTTAGCAAATTTTGTGCATCACCTTTTAAATTTAAAATATATAGGGCATATAAAAATAAACAAGGTAATATTATTATCGGATACATAATTTTCATATCTTCTTGATTTTTTCCTCTATTTTTCCCCCTTTATTTGACTTCCCATCATGGTAAGAAACTTCTCCCCTTCCATCCATTATTTTCTCTCCTTATCTATGTTCTCCTGCAATTTGCGAACAAAAATATTTATTATCATTTTATTTCCTTTATGAGCTCATATATATATATTATTAATTTTTATCACTTCCATTTGAACATGAAACTTCATACACATTGATGGAAGAGATAACATACACATATATTTCTTCATAGGTTTGGATGACTTTTATATATGCTCCCCAATCTTTATCATCATTTCAACTATCTTGCGGACCACTTCTGTGTCGTTCTATGAGATACTAGGATTTAGTAATGTGGTAGCAGAATATACAGTATATAGTAAGGAAATCAGACCCTTTCCTCACAACAACCATATATATTGACGACTATTTTAGACATTACTACTATGCCATCCATATGTTAAATGTATACTAATGAATATTATACATTAAGAAAATTGGATTCTCTACTACGAAAATAACACATTCATTCGCTATACAAAAAACGAGGGAACAGTTTAAATATCATTGTCATATTTTCCCCATGTTAAACACATAACAATGATATTATTCATTATAAAATTAATTTTTGTTCTTGTATTTCGCAACGAGTGCCATATTTGCTATTAAATTTAATATAACGACGATTCTCTGATGATTTTTTTATACTAGTCATCATTAATTTAACAATAATTTAAAAAGGAAAAAGCTCAATAAATATTCAATTTTATTAGACTCGTGAAGATAACGGCCATTACGATAATCGTTGCGGATTCAAGGAGCAAACAACGAAAAGTATTCATTATTCTATATTTAACTACGTAAGGTATGATAACAATTATTTAATTATTCGTTGTTATAAATTAATTTTCTTTATTTATTAGTGTCTGGTCTTAATTTATATATTATATTTTTGTACCCGATGCATCTAACTAAGCAACATTTCCCTCTCCTGTTAAATTCCCGGAAAGCAGTTTTTACGTGGCATCGTCCCTTGCATGATCATCTCTCTCAGCAATTGCTTACGTGGTCAATTCCGATAAACAGCTTCGCATCCTCGGTCCATCCTCCTTTTTCGGTCTTCTTTTTCTATTTTTCTCAAATAGTTCGATCTATTCTAGAAAATTATGGGCCTACGAATATGATTTCGATCCCTTAGGTGATTCGATATAATATTTTATCTGGCTTTGTAATTAGCCGTTGAGCGTTGTTTTTAAGAAAATAAGTAAATCAACTCTTCGTTGATCTAATAATGCTTATTGTACCTAAAAGTCATGAAATGCCCGTGTATAATTATTTTATGTATGTATGTATGTATCACCGGCAATACGTAATCGGGTAGGTTAATGGTTGCCAATGCACGCAAAGAAAATTCAAACAGTGTGGAGTTCACACGTGGATGAGCTGTATACTATACGTACGTGAAGCTGCATGGAAAATGATGTGCACCTTACCTTTGAGCTTTGACCGTAGAATGCAATCTTGGATCCTGGAGGTGCTTTTACGTGTCTCTTCTCGTGGACCAGACCACATCAGGTTTGGATATTAGAACGTCTCACTCACTCATGACAACCAGCTAATCTCCTATTGGTCATCACCTCTTACATTTAATTTGATTTCGAGTAAATCCACCGCCAATTCTTCCCATCAGTTGATGGATATATTTGCATTGTTGGATGAAGAAACCATGCAGGCACGATAAAAATGACATACGATGAATATACATGTATCAAATTTTAATGGTTTAAATATACGAATGGTGAAAACAAACTGTTGCGCTTAGTTTTAATAGTCGACCAGATGTCCAACTTGGAGAAACAGGCGGCATCTGTGGCACCGCCTGCTCGCGTGTACAATGAACGAAGAGGGGCGCCGTGCGAGTCGCCCGCGTCCTTGGCCGAATGCCTCCACCACCCTCTCCTATGGCTCGGCTTAGGATAGAACAGAGAACAGGGAGAGGACCAACACGACATGGTCAACAATCATGTAAAATTTGACTGAAGTTAACACTGTGTTATGCCGCTCTAGCCTCGTCGCCTTATGTTAAGTCGACATTTACTAACAAACTTCGAGCTTATAAGCTTAAATAACCGTTTGAAGACGGCGTTAATGGTTTTGGACGATGTTTAAACGCACCCCTTGATTCAGCGACGTTTGAACATCAACTGAAATGATAAAATGACAATTGAAAATTGTTAATGATTATTTTTCCTTTTGTTTTTCCCTGTTATGAATCATGTGTATAAATTACATTTATTTTAAGAGAATATTCACGAATCCATTGCACAATTAAATAATCACATCTGCTTCCATCCAGTAGATAATATTCGATAATATTCTAGGGTCAACTAGTGTGGCTTTAAACAAAAAGGAACCCTTCTTAATTTCCCGTACATCCAACAATACTTGTCCTTGTCTTATATCGGATAAGGTATAGATTAGGTGGACACCGCCAAGATAAAGTAACATAACTTATCTCTAAACCCAACATGGTCCAATAGCAACACGCACTCGCCGACCAAGTCCCGCCAACTCATTCGAAGAGAACAAACACTGCTTCCATTATTGTCTTCCACGGTCAAACCTTACGGAAAGCGCCACGTTGATCTGATTCACGTCTCGAGCTCCCTCCCTATAAATACCAATCACCTCAACGTACACAGATAACACCAACTCCACCTACGTATCCACTTCCTCCTCCTTGCAGTAATCCAAGGATAACAACCATGGCGATGTGGTGCTTGATCTTGCAAGTGCTCCTGTTAGTTTTAACCACCCCTCTCGTCTCTGCCGATCTCCGAGTTGGGTTCTACAACAGCACGTGCCCCAACGCTGAATCCATCATACGTGCGGTTGTGCAGAAACGCTTCAACTCCGATCGCTCCATCACCGCCGCCCTCCTCCGCATGCATTTCCACGATTGCTTTGTTCGGGTACGTGCAGGTTGCATGAATTTATGATGCTGCATGTTTGTCACGAGTAGTTTACCAACTATATATAATTTGATCAGGGCTGCGATGCATCCATACTGATCGACTCGACGAGGCAGCAACAGTCGGAGAAGGCGGCCGGACCCAACCTCACCGTCCGCGGGTTCGACCTAATAAACGAAGCCAAGACCGCCGTGGAAGCGCAGTGCCCGTCCACCGTCTCCTGCGCAGACGTCATCACCGTCGCCACACGGGACGCCGTCGTCCTCGCAGGCGGCCCCAACTACGACATCCCCACCGGAAGGCGCGACGGCCTCGTCTCGCGCGCCGCCGACGTGTCTCTCCCCGGCCCGTCCTCCTCCGTCTCCCAGGCATTCCAGAGCTTCTCGGCTAAAGGGCTCACGATGGAGGACATGGTGACCCTCCTCGGCGCCCACACCGTAGGCGTCGCGCATTGCAGCTTTTTCCGCAACAGGCTCGCCAACTTCCAGGGTACCGGGAAGCCGGACCCGACGATGGATCCCGCTCTCAGGGCCAAGCTCGTGGGGATCTGTGGAGCGTCTGGGAGGGATCCCACAGCGTTCTTGGATCAGAACACGTCGGCTGTGGTGGACAACCAGTTCTACAGGCAGATAGTGGGGAAGAAGGGGGTGCTGCAGATAGACCAGCAGTTGGCTTTGGATAGGCTGAGCTCTGGGTTCGTTAACGGGTTCGCCAGGGATGGGGGTCTCTTCCAGAGGAAGTTCGCGGCTGCGATGGTGAAGATGGGGAGCATCGATGTCCTCGTGGGGACTGCGGGGGAGATCAGGAAGAGTTGCAACGTCTTCAACTCTCCAGCTTAGAGGGTGTAGTGCAGTGATCTTTTTGGAGAAGGACGGAAGGACTCTTCTATTGGTTTTAGGGTTATTCGATTCTTTTTTCCCTTCGTGTGTCAAAAAAAACGTGTTTGTATTCGACTGTAAGAAAGAATATGTGTATCTTAATATATGAATTTCGATCAGTATATTAAATATTCTCATTGTTGATTCCTTGGGGTTCTTAGATTGGAAGAGTAGGATTGCAGAAGAGGTGCCGTAATCTTCTTTATTTTTTTGATTCGGATTTCAAAATCCAACCTTATAGATTGAATCTTATATTAGTGCTCTTCATATCCTCCAAATTTCGTTTAAATCCGAAATTATTTGCTTTTTTATGTTAATGGTCAAACATTCGGTCAAGATCTAAGCAACTTAAACTCCATCTAAAAATCCGAATCTTCAACTATTAAGATAAAATAGCAAATAATCTCGATTTAAACGAAATTCAGATGGTATTAAAAGCACTAATCTAAGATTCAATCTATAAGGTTTGATTTTTGAATCCAAATAAAAGAAAAAAATTAAAGAAAATGACATCACCTCTACCGTAATCCTCTCTAGAGCAGAGGATCCTCTTCCTCAAATTACATATAGATGACTAACGTGATAACTGCTTCAATGTGAGATAGAAAAATGATGAAATAATCAAGGGTAAATTACAAAAAAGGGTCCCAACTATACCTCGATTCTTAATTAGGGATCTCATTTTATAATTGCAATAAATAAGGATCTGAACTTTCAACTTAAGGGTTTAACGTCGATATATAAGGCTCGTTGAAGCTTATGGAGGCCTCTATTTGAGACAAAAAACATAAGATCAAGCCCCTCTTTGTTATAGTCAAAAAGTGAGTCCCCTAATTAGGAATTGAGGCATAGTTGAGGTCTTTTTTTGTAATTTATCTATACTACAAGAAAGAGTAGAACAAGTGACGGTCAACATCCGTCGCGAATGATAACTTGACCGTCCCCTCTGGTCAATGGGGACGGTCATGTGACCGTCTCCAAAGGTGGCGTCCCATTTGGTATAGGCGACGGTATTCTGGACCGTCCCTAAAAGTCTGGCATAGGGGACGGTCACGACCGTCCCTAAAAGTCTGGTATAGGGGACGGGCATGACCGTCCCTTAAAGGTTCTTATTGGGGACGGTCAAGACCGTCCCTTAAAGTCACTCAGGGGGGACGGTCACGACCGTCCCCAAAGGGAGGAAGTGGAGACGGCCATAACCGTCTCTAAGAACGATGAGGACGGTCAGAATGACCGTCCCCTTTGTTCATCTGCTAACAAAAAAAATTTCCATTGCCCCCTATTTGATCTTCATTTTGCCCTGTATGTCACTATAATGTAGTACCTGTTACAAAAATCATTCTTCATAATAAATATTACGATCACCACACAAAAAAAGGCAATACACATTCAAAAGTCGTCGTCCAACAACATATGCATTCAAAATACTACAGTATCCAACAGTAATTGTCCAAAATAGTTCTACAATATACTACAATATCCTACAAAGTAGCAAAGCTATCCTAGTCGTCGTCCTCATCCTCGTCGTCGTCCTCGTCGTCATCAGCATCATCATCTTCTTCTTCGCCGTCGTCGTCGTCTCCTAGCCTCGCAGCGGTATCATCATCTGTTGGGTGGCTAGTCGACACTCCACCTTGATGTGCCTGCATGAATGCATTGAAAATCGCCATTTGTTGGCGCAAATCCTGGATCTCCATATTCATGGTAGACACTTGAGTCTCTAATTCCCTCTCCCTTTGTGTCTTCTGAGAGGTCGAGCCGGTCCCTACTCCATACCAATTCCGTATGGTGGCACCACGACCACCACAACGGACGCGTCCCTGATGCTCTGGACCGGTCGCCTGGAGGAAGGCCGCATCAGGAGTAAGAGGTAGATGACTCGTTCCGGTGTTGTCTACAGAGCCAGTGGTTGTGAGCTTGACCATATCCTCCTACAAATTTATTTAAGTAAGTTCAAATTCATTTAATATGTAAAAAAGATGGAAATATGTTATGAATAACTTACATGAATTGGACCATAGGCAGGATCCACCCAATGAACTTCCCCGCCCACATCGCGACTCTTAGACTTCTCGAAAACTTCCATTCGGCTGGGCACTCGCTCGTTCTCCACTTCCTAATGTGAAAAGATTAGTAAAGTTACGATAACATTTTAATACATATATAATAGTTACAATTTTAACACTAATAATAAAGTAGATTACTTACGAAGTCATCCTTCATTTGATTTGTGTTTCTTCTCCCCATTCTATGGGTAGACTTGAAACCTTTCCTCTGATTTTCAGCATTTCTCCTTGAGATGCCCTGTACGAAGATAGTAAATTTAATAAAAGAATTCCAAATGATATATGTATAAAATGGTAATATATATGTCACATACCGTATGTTCTTCTCCCATCCAAATATAAACCATCGCCCTCCATTGTTCAGCGGGTACATTCGGAGGACAATTTGCCAAATTGGCTTCCAATGGAAGCTCCGAGTCGAAGTACTTTAAAATATAAAGAAAATTAATTATATACTTAGATGATGAAAATCAAATTTATACTTAAATATAAAGTAAAGTACTCACTCGGTCCTTCAGACGACCTCGATATTTACGGAACATCTCCGCCCCATGGCCTAAAATCAGAGCATCAGTGGCCGGGTCACGGTCCCAGGAAAAACTAGACTGTAAAGAAAGCAAACAGATATAAGTTTGTATGTATATATATATATATATATATATATATGAGGAAAGGGAAGCTACAACATGATGTAGCTAACCTTAGCTACATCAGGGGCAATTTCATCCTCTTTTTTTTATTTTTTTAGAAATTTCTATGATGGATTTTAATAACTATATCCCTCTAATATGTCATTCAAATTTTGTCAGAAACAGAGAATCCTACGGCCTTCATCCAGACAGTCATTTTTTAACGGTCATAGATTTACTGTATTTTACCTGTTCTGGATGGAGGCCGTAGGAGTCTCTATTTCTGACGAAATTTGAATGACATATTAGAGGGATATAGTTATGAAAATCCATCATTGAAATTTCAGAAAAAAATAAAAAAAGAGGATGAAATTGCCCCTGATGTAGCTAAGGTTAGCTACATCATGATGTAGCTTCCCTTTCCTCTCTCTCTATATATATACTGAAGAAAAAATTTGCTTTGTTATTATTATATATACCTCCAAATCATGAAGAATGGCATCTTTTATTGACCGCTCCACTAAACGCCAGTCTGTAATGTGGAGAGGGACCCTGGCTCTGCACACCTGTCCCAAGTAATTCTGGAAAATAGCTGAGTTCTCCCCCACCGCATCGCCTCCAACTATCCGTACCCTGAGTGTCTCACCAGGACGAAGACAGTCCAACACTCGGCACTGAGATGGGCCTCTACGTCTGCCTGAGCTACTCGATCCGTCAGGATCGGAGGTACTACTCCCTCGCTGTGGTGCCGGCGGGGCATCCCAAATGCGTCTAGGACGTGGAGGCATATTTGCATATTATGAAACATTTAAATTATATATAACAACAATGATATAATTAACATAAAGAATTGGAAAATAAAAGATGGTAAACTTACACATTAAAAATCCGCATCTACAATATCAGTTGGATGTTCTTGCATTTCAGCTTGATATGCCTCGTTTATATTTAGCAACTCATCATCATCATTGACATCAAAAAAATCTCTTGGTATTGTTCTCACGGGTATGATCCATCCATCATTGAAGTTGTCTGGAATATAAAAAACTTGTTCTACCTGACTGGCAAGTGTAAAAGGCTCATTTGTTTGCAATTTCCCGGATTGTTTCAATGAAATAATCTCATTTCTATCTCTTTGATATCCTATCCCCTCGCGACCAATATCAAACCAATTGCACATAAAAAGAACACATCGACATTCATGAGTAAAACTGATCTCTATTATGTCAAGTATTTCCCCATAATAGCCGTCTAAACCTGAAGGTAAATTTGTTTTTACTATAACACCCGACATTTGCGTCGATTTCATCTCGTCGGCGGACTTTATTCTAAATCTGTATCCATTCACAATATAACCCTTGTAAGACATAACTTGAGAATATGGTATGCATCCAAGAATGTCAAGATTAATGTTCCACCTATCATCTGTCGTTTCCCTTAAATGTCTCACACGTGAACGGAACCATTTGAGGAATTCAGATTTATTATGTGTCTCATTAAATAATGAATTGTACTCATCAAAAAATAATTTCGTTTAAATCTGATATTATTTGCTTTTTTATCTTAATGGTCAAACATTCGGTCAAGATCTAAGCAACTTGAACTCCATCTAAAAATCTGAATCTTCAATTATTAAGATAAAATTAAAAATAATCTCGGATTTAAACGAAATTCGGATGGTATTAAAATCGTTAATCTAAGATTCAATGTATAAGGTTTGATTTTGGAATCTAAATCAAAGAAAAAATTAAAGAGGATTACATCACCTCTACCGCAATCCTCTCTAGCAGGGTCGGAACTAGCATATAGCTTAGGGGGGGCATGTCCCCTCCTTAATTATTACATTTCTCTTATATAATGTTATTAAATTTTGATATGACCCCTACTTAAATGTTAAATATATAGCGGATAATGTCAAGTAGTATAACAAAATACTCAATGTCTCATTGGTAAAGTGTTGTTCTCTCCAACTAAGGGTTTTGTCACCTCTCCAACAACTTCCCCATTAGGTAGAATTTTGTTGGCCCAAGAACTTATTTGTTCAGGAGAGACTGGTCCAATTCGAAGTTGTTGATGTTTATACCGATCGATCATAGAATAGAAGTTATGATTCATTCAGATCAAGCTTCCTTCCTATTAATCTGGAAGTTCTTCTCAGATACAAGGAAATGGTTCAGTTCCAGAGCTAAAGATCGTAGTTCTCGAACGAGCAATCGAAAAGATTCTGGAGCATCCTCAGGGCTAGGTAGAACATTAAGCAAATAGAGTAGAGGATCCCCCCCCCCCCCCCCCCCCCGATAAAATTTCTGGTTCCGCCCCTGCTCTCTAGAGTAGAGGATCCTCTTCCTTAGATTACATATAGATGACTAATGTGATAACTGCTTCAATGTGGGATAGAAAAATGATGAAATAATCAAGGGTAAATTATAAAAAGGTCCCAACTATACCTCGATTCTTAATTAGGGATCTCATTTTTTAATTGCAATAAATAAGGACCTGAACTTTCAACTTAAGGGTTTAACGTCGATATATAAGGCTCGTTGAAGCTTATGGAGGCCTCTATTTGAGATAAAAAACATAAGATCAAGCCCCTCTTTGTTATAGTAAAAAAGTAAGCCCCCTCATTGGGAATTGATGCATAGTTGAGGTCTTTTTTGGTAATTTATCTAATAATCAATTGATCAATTGAATCCTTCTTTCAAGCGATATAGAAATCCGGGAAAATAAAGTGGTATAGATTTGATCTTTGCTTAATGTTCTACCTATGTAATAATTTCGCTCACCCATGATGCCCCTATATTTTTAACGGTCAACATAAATGTTAAAATTTACGCAACTTAAATACCATTTTAAAAAGGAATGGACCTTTGACCATTAAGATAAAAAAATAAATAATTGGATTTGAGCGAAATTTGGTAGATGTGACAAACATTAAACGAAGATTTTGTCTATGCGATTGGATTTTGATTGACTTAAAAAAAGGAGAGAGGATCTTAGCACTAGCACCGTTGTTATAACTTGAGTTACAACCGAGGATCCACTCCCAAAAATAGAATCATATGAGGATGGAATCGTGAGGTGAGGGCAACTCTGCATGGATTTTGAGTTGTATGACCTATAGTACCACAAGTTACACATCTTGTAACTTGGAATGATGGGTACCATATAAGTAAAAAGCATCAATGTCCTTTGGTATCATATAAGTTTTTTGTCAATGGAAATGGGAATTGGTTTTTGATTAGGGGTGCTAAAGTGAATCAAATTATTCGAATTCGAATGTGATTCGTTCGATAAAAAATTTTATAAAAAATTGTTTCGAAGTAAAATGAATCGAATATGAATTTGACCGAGAATTAGATTCTTAAATGATTTGAATCGGAATTAACATGTATTCGTCAATAATAATTCGATTTGATACTTACATTCACACATATAAATACCTATATTTGTCTATCTATCTGAACATGTATTTGTATTTACATATTATATAAGTACATGCATACAAACATATGTACGCATACATACATGCATTTATGCATGTATGTGGGCGTGTGCACATATAATTATATTAGTCAATGGTAAATATTTAGTATCATATAGTCCTTGAAAGTTAACTTCTAATTATAGACCTCAAAAAAATAAATACAAATCATAATAAAATAATTAGAAAATAATAAATATTTTTATAAATCAATTATTATTTTAATCGAATTTTGAATTCTTTTCCAGGAGGTTTTCTGCTCCTCCGGCCTCGCGGGTGGACACCGGACGTCCTACGGCTATTTTGGTGCTCCCGGACGATCGAAGACACCTGCAGGAACAACTCCAGCCATTTTGGAGCTCGAAGGAGTGCCAGAGGAGGGAGATCGAGCCCGGTGAACCTCGTCGGAGGGGATTCCCAGTTCGTCCTCCCCCCTCCATCGTCATTGGATGGGCAACCGTTCATCCTAAGCTACAACAACTGTCGGATTTCGACGCGCTACGACTGTAGATCTTCTCGTGGGGATCTAATTGTGGCCATCGAAGTCGAACCGTCATCGCTGCTCCTCATGCTGACACGTGGATAAGTGAAGGAAGTAGCACCGTTCGATCGTGCGCCTCGTGGGGTATTTTGCAATTTTTTACCCACAGTTTTTGTATTTTATGACAACGCGTAATCATTCATCGGCCATTCATATATTTTGTAATATTTGCAAACTTGCCCCCAAAGCTGTAGTTATTTGCATTTAGACCCTCGCCAGCTTAGCACACGTGCTTGCGCACGTGGGCTTGGCTATTTTGTGGCAGGTCCCTCATATGTTTTATTATTTGTATTCAACCCTCGAATTTTTTAATTAAGTTAAATGTCATTGAGAAATTTACATGTTGAACCCCGAGTTTTTTGATATTTACAAAAATACCCCTGCCAGGAGTGTAGTTTCTTTTTTGCTTCTAGTATTTATTTCATGCATTTATAAACCTCTAAAAAATCCACAAAAATAGGTATAGCTTCCCATTGCATTGTACTTTCACATTATAATTTTAATTTGTATTTTGAATCTTTTTATTATTTATAAAAAATCAAAAACGTGTCTTTTGTCCCTGTTTGCAAAAGAGAATACTTAAAAATTATAAAAACCTTTTGAAAAATTATCAAAAAAAATATATTTTGTGTATTTTTGTGTTTTTAACCTTGAGACTAAAAATCACTAAAAAAAATATAAAAGAAAACTCAAAAAATAAAAAATATCTAAAAACCTTTATAAAAATATTTAAAATCCATAAAAATCGAAAAAATCGTATTTTTTGTTATTGAATTTTCATTATATTATTATTACTATTTTAAAATTAATTTGGAGAAATTTTTGTTCTGTTTCCTATTTTTAATCTCATTTTAAATCCGACTATATATGTTAAACCCTGTTTTGGATATTTTTGACTTTAAAAGTATATAAAAAATTGTAAAAATTCTTAAAAAAATCACAAAAATAGAAAAACATTAATAAAAATCCAAAAATATTTTATTTTCTTATTTTTGAATATTTTTGTTGATTTGTATATTAACCCTAGCTTACATTGTATATATCCTATATATACTTTATTTTATAATTTAAAAGAAAAAGTAAAATATGAAAAATATAAAATATAAATTGAAAATACAAAAATAGAAAATTGAATATCAAATTATAAAATATATAATTAAAAAATCTATAATTTTTTTAAAAAATAAAAACCCACAAAAGAGCACATATTTAGACAAATACATCACATTCTCATTTTTGAGCATTTTTGCCCGATCTATCCTGCTTGTTCCCTGTGTTCGATAATCTACACATACTTGCACCTTTACATATCTTTGTTGTAGAGTTATAATAAATTTTAACTCCGCATCTGCTTTTCATTGTTTGATCATATGTTGTGGGTTAATTATTGTCTGAAGACTGAATTTCATGCGAGGTCAACTCGATGACTGGATTTCTTGCCTTGTGAGATCTCTAGACCTCCGCTAAATCCTCTTCAACACTTATACACTTATGTCAGCATCACGTATCAGAGAAGGTTGAGGTGCTTGGGCTGGAGAGGACGATCACTATCAATCGTCTCCTCTGGCTGAGCCCACTCACTGGCCCAATTGTGTGCACTCGATAGTCCTTAGGGAACGATTCTGACCATCCCCAATACGTTTCTGCCAGCGTCCTTTATGATAGAGTTGAGGTGTTCGAACTGGAGGGGACGATCATTGGTGACCGTCGCCTCTGACCTAGCCCCCCTCCCTGACCCAATTTTGTGCACTCGATAGGCCTTCGGGGACGGTTCCGACTGTCCCCAATACGCTTCTATCATCGTCCCTTATTATCGAATTGAAGGGCTCAGAATGGATGGGACGGTCTTTGCTGATCGCCACCTCTGACCTAGCCCCCCTCCTTGGCTCAAATTTGGGCACTTGCTAGGCCTTAGGGACGGTTCTGACTGTCCCCTATATGTTTATGTTAGCGCCACGTATGATGAGTTGAGGTGCTTGGACCGGAGGGGACGACCCTCGTCGATAATTGCCTATGGCCTAACCCCCTCACTAGCCTAAATTGGGCACTTAGTAGGCCTTTGGGAACAATTTCGACCATCCCTTATATGCTTTTGTCAGCATCTACACCTCATATCAATCATAAAGGCTCCCTGATCCCTCAACGGCTGCTGAACTGTCTCTAGGGAGGCGATCAGAGTGGAGTTGATCGCACCCTGGTCCATGATGAAAATCTGCTCGGCTCGAGGACCTCCTGTGCGATCGTCACTGCTGCCGGCCATGGTCTCTGCAAAGGCAAAAGACCCAAACTCAGGTCCCAACTGGGGCCAATCCAATGACGCATGTACGCTGGTGCTCCACCTTCCTCCTCCCACTTGCGTCGATGTGAATTGGGCTCTAGTGAACCGCTGCATCTTCATCCGTCGTGTTGTGCTTCTCCTATGGGTTGAGTACGATAGAGGGAAAGCTCGTAAAGGTCGGGAAGGGCGTAAGGGGATCTAGAGATGGATGTCGGCGTCGGGTCATCAGAGGCGGAGCTTCGTATCGGAGTTCCCTCCAATTTCCGACCATGGAGGGGCTTCTCACCTGCAGACGTTAGAAATACATAGCTGAAGCATAATTGAAGAAGGTGCGTGCATGAAATAGGGTGAGCGAAGGACTGTAGGGGGTAAAGAAGATGAGACCCAGTGGGTTCTTCTTCACTTGAACGAAGAAGAAAGGAGGGAATGGAGGAGACCATGGAAGAAGAATGGTGATTGACGGATCCTCCCGCATACGTCTATGATGTACAGTAAAGGTGGAGACGTGGAGCAAGTTGGATGAAGTTGATGATGATGCAATTTTTGAGTCGATTATGGTGGATTAATGTAAGCTATTGTCATTTCCCTAAATCAACCAAATCGATCAACCGAGAAAATAAACCACTAAGATATCAAGCAAGCAAATCAAGCGATTTTATTATTTTTTATTAACATGGTGTAGCGATCAAGGTCAAACTCAAGGAGCAAACTTATATAAGTAGTGAGATTTCAGAAATCAAGGGATTATTATTGTTTTCAGCGGTTTTTAATTTTTCAAAATTTTAATTTTCCAATGTAAGAAAACAAGTACGACACACACACACACACACACTCTTTTTGTATTTTTCAAAGGGGTCAAAGAATGCTCAGAAAACTGCAATATTAATACTTTTGGATTTTATATATTTTAAAGTGTTTTTGGTAATTTTTATATATTTTTCAGATATTTTGTGATTTTATAAAAATCAAACAGTGATGAAAACGACACACAATGCACAACCAGGAATGTTTTGCAAATTCAAAACAAGTAAAAAGCTCAAAATTCCTGGAAGTGATTTTTATGATAAAGTATAAGTAAATATCTGCAAATAGGGACTAGAATCACTATTTTTTATTTTTCTATGATTTTTACAAGTTTTCAAATATTTTGTGAATTTTTAGGTTTTTATATGCTCTTTTCAATAAAATTGATATTTAATCTAAAAGGCAATGACATGCACCTACAATAATTTTTGTAGAATTTTTGAGTGATTTTTTTGAATTTTTATGTATTTTTCAAAACAAACATGGATTTTTTTGGGTATTTTCGAATTTTTAAAATATAAAAATGCAAGAAAATCAACAAGCAAAAGTCACCATAAATTAAGAAAGCAATCATGGACTACATGAAATTTTTAGGTAATTTTTGAAGTTGATTTAATATTTATTGCACTAAATAAAAGACAAATAATTAAGAACAGTTCACAAGGACTCTTCTGTAATTACTTTAATATATGGGGTCTGTCAAATGACGAGTGATAAAAATTCAGGGACATCTGTGCAATTAATCCAACAAGTACATGCGCGTCCTATGAATCTAGGCAAACATGGGTATAAATGCAATTTCTCAAAACTATAAATTCATTCAATAACATTCAACAAGTTCAAGGCAAAGACTGCAAATATTCCAGAAAACTCGTGTGGGTGCATGTGTCTCTTACTCAGAAGGACTGGAATGCAAATATGAAAACTAAAGAGAGCTTACTACAAATGTTTTTAACTATACATTCTATTTATTATACTGAAATGAAATAAAAATACATGTAGGGGAAAAGTGCAAAATACCCTCACATGTGGGGGGCCTGGGGCAGCGCATGGCTCAATCTGACGGCTCTTACTTCTGTTGCAGCGTACGGTCCTGATGACCGTTGGGACGTGGATCTGACGACTCAGATCGCAGGTGAGCATGCATGTCATATCCACCTGCAAGGTTAATCTGACGCTTCTTAAAAGGGGATGAACATGCGGCTCCGATCTAATATGTGTGAGCTTCTTCAGATATGACGGACGAGAAGGATGCTGGAATAATTGGTGGCTGGGAGACTTCTATCAATGATAGGTGATGAATACTCATTCATCACTCTTTATTCTTATATTTTAACTACAAAAACCTTTGCAAATGCATGTATATAGTTGTAAATAGAAATAATTACCAAAAGCATGCATTGTGTAAAAACCTATAATTAGCATGTTTTTGTGCAAAAATAAAAGAATAAAGATTAAAAAGAAAAAGAGGGAAATATTTAGAATAAATATTGAGCAACCTAACCCAAGGGAGGGCTCAGCATGGGCCTGACCGCATAAAAGCCAAAGTAGAGTGAGATAGGGGCTCATGTGTGTAAATATTTATGTAAATAAAATAAAAGTATTTTCCTCACAAAAATAGACTCAAAGTGGCTTGTAAATACTTGTATAAATTTATAAATATAAAATCAAGATAAAAATATAAAAAATTAAAAAGAAAACAAAAACCTCACTCATGTATATAGTCACCATATGTATAAACCATATATCTTATAAATAAATAAAATCAATCTCCAAAATTTTTGTAAATATTCTATATTATATAGTGTAAATAAATAAAATAAAAACCCTTAAAACAAAAACAAAATAAAAATAACAAAATTAAAAACATAAAAATACATTGTAAATATACCATGTATATAAATGTACATATGTATTTATTTCACCTATGTATATAAATAATAAAAATAAAATAAAAATATATTTTTATTCCTTATTTTATCTTATAAATAAATAAAATATAAAGTGGGAATAAAATTGTAAAAAAAATAACAAATTAAAAATCAAAATTAAAAACCTATATATTGTATATATACCTATATATAACCCTACTATGTACATACCTTATTTTTACTTTAAAAAATTAATTAAAAATCACTAAAAAATATAAAAAATTAAAAGAAAAATATTTTATGTTTTGACTTTTCCCTAATTCGGCCATTTGTTATTTTTTATTGAATTTCTAAATCTTTTACACGTGGCCTTCACCCATTGGCCCTGGGGATTGTTGACCGCCAGGTCAACTGCCCCCCCCCAGGACCACTTCCCACGGGTTAGGCGCCTGACCCGAATTCCCCCTATTTTAGCGCCTAAACCCGATTCACCCTCGCCTAAACCCAGGGTCCGATTCCTTCCTGATGCATCCGAGACCCTCGCGGGAGCCACCATCTCGGGATTCGCGCGCTCTAGTGCCCTACCCGACCTCTTCTAGCCGGACCTGCACACATATATAGCTCGAGCTCCGCCACCTTCATTTCCATCTTTGGCCATTCATTCCACCCCCCTGTGAGCTCCAGTGCGTGCGTGAGAGTGACAGCTCACTCCAGGTGCTGTCGAAGCGAGGAGAGGGACCGGATACCACTGATCCGGCGAGTATCACCGCCGTGCTCCGCCCTGAGTTGGAGCTCGAGCCTCGGACGTCGGCGCTCCTTGAGGCGAAGACCCAGAGCTGCGCAAGCTCGACCACAGCCCATTCAGCCACCCAGGTAGACCCTTCTCCTTTTCCTTTTCGCTAATTTTAGATTTCCCCCATTTCGCTCCGCCGCCGTTCTCCGCCGATTCCGATCCCGTCCGACCACCGTTCGACCATCAGGCTTCGCCATAGCCTCCGCCTTCCTCCCGCGCACCTTCTCCATACCTCCATCCAACCCAGCTTGCAGAGGAGCTGGGGTTCGAGCTCCTCCGTCCCCACCTTCGTCGGAGCTCGCCCATCTCGACCCTTCGATCATCTTCACCCCGCCTAACCGGGTCGAGGCAGTTTGCCCTCGACCCGTGAGTCCTCTGGTCTATTTTGCAGGTACAATGAGGGCCATCTGAGGTCCTTCGACATCGAGCCAGGAGACGTTCCCGCCGCCGACCTCGTCGGAGCTCTCCAGAGCTCGGCAGGATCATCGGAGGCTACCATCAGCTGCGGAGCGTCATCGCGGAGCTTCTCCGATCCTCAGGAGTAGTAGGGGAGGATCTCAGCGCGTACGTCGGGCCGGCGAAGCTCGCCGGCCAACTGTTCTTCCAGCATCTTCCCCGACCGTCCGATCGTCTTCGACCTCCAGTTCTCATCCTGACCGTCTATCTAGGGAGGCATCGTTACCGTCAGATCCTTGGAGAGGCGATCTGGACCGCCCGTTGCGTGAGGTTTAGCCATCGAGAGCCTCCACCATTCGATCCCCCACGTGGCGTAGCCTCAGCCGTCCGATCACTGCGAGGAGCCCAGCCCTTGAGCGCCAGCCGTCCCTCAACCGTCCGATGCACCACGTGGCGCCTATCCATCGGCTCCATTAATAAAGGGTAAATTACCCTTAGGCCCTCCTCTTTCTTTTATTTAGAGTTTAGTATTGTAAATATTTAGTTCAGGTATTTAGTTTTGGAACATTTACATGGAGGACCCTGCTCTTTATTTAGTTTGCATTTATGCCCCTGTGTATGGTGTAACACGTGCATCGACACGTGATTATCTGGGCTTTTTGCATTCTGTACCCTGTAGTTCTGGATGTTATGGATTGAATGAATACTTTTTGGATATTGCATTTATACCCCTGTGCATGATTTATTAGTGCATGTGCGTATATTAGTGGGTTATTTGCAGACTACCCCCTGGACTTTTGGTACCTATTACCAAATAGTCCCCGGAAGTAGTTTTTATTACATTTGGGTCCCTGAGCGCCCCAAGCATGCGCCACGCCCGTGTTTACCTGGGAATTTTGCGCCAGGACCCCCAGAACTTCGGGTATTTGCACTTAGGTCCCTGTGCACAGTACCCTCTTTCTATTTTTAAATAAAATAGCAAATCATCTCCAAATCCAACGAAAATTGGACACATGGCTCCTGCCATAGTGTAACATTTTCGAGGATTTTTGGGGACAATTCTGTTTTGTTTTGATATTTTTAAAAATTCAAAAACATCTATTTTTGTTACTGTCTAAGTTGAAAAACCAAAAAAATATTAAAACTCATTTAAAAATTACAAAAAAATCACTTACTGTTTGTATTTGCTTGCTTGATTTTCTAACCAATTTTGGCTATTTTTCATTATGCAAAACTCCTAAAAATTGAAAAACACTCAAAAACTTATAAAAATTCTAGTAAATAAATTAAAAATCCAAAAATAATAATTTAGGTGCCCAATTTTTCCTTGTTTTCTTCTCTTTACAGGAAAAATACCTGCAGGCTTATTGGGGATTTCTAGATATTTTATCTAGGTCCCTTAAGCTCGGCTGGACAGTACCTTCTTTTTCATTCACTGTTTGATTTTTAGAAAATTAAATAAACATCAGAAAAATCTCAAAAATTCACTAAAAACATTAAAAATTATAAAACACACAAAAATATTTTTATTTGAATTTTTGGCTGTTTTTTAGTGTATTTAATAAATTGTTGAAGTGTGTTGTTTAGTTGCTTTTCTTATTTTCTTAATATCTTAAAAATCCAAAAAAATATAAATAGTCTTAAAAACCACCAAAAATACATTTCTATTTCCTTTTTATTTCTTTTTTACTACTGCGTAGGCCGCAAGGCCAATCCGTGCTCCTTGTGTTCGACCCTGGTCGCTATACCAGGTTAAACTAATAGCAAGACCGCTATTGATTTTTGATTTGATTTTATCTTTATTGGTGGTCTATTTTTCTTGATTGAGCCATCCTGATCGCTTGGGTCGCAACGACCGTTTAGCACCTTATACCCTAGTGGTCGGGACGCTTATCAATAGGCCTAGCACATTCGAAAGGGTGCTCCACATCGGTTGGCAAGCTTCGATGAGGTGATGAACGATCGGATCAGCGTGGTGGTGCTCCACCACCAGGTGTTGCTCCGCATGAGTAGTCAAAGCTCAGATTAGGACTTCACACGCACTCCTGCACCTGCAAAGGTTAGATAGACTCGGAGGCTTTGCTTCTACTATTACATACAAAGACGAAGGAAGCGATGGAGAATGGAGGTCGACGTCCGACGAAACAGAGGAAAGGCATCTAGATCTTAATCTCGATCAAAATGTCAGGCCTAAGGTGGTCAGGTCACGAGGGAAGATGGAAGGTGGAGTCGTACGCGAATCGGTGCAGCGAGATGTGTAAGATGGAGCTCCTACCCAATGGCCGGATCAGACGAACAACATCAGAGTCGAAGAATGAAATCATAATGAAATTGGAAGTGTGGGTGAAATGGAGGGTACCTAGGGTGCTGATGTACTCAGGGATGCAAGGCAGAGATGAAGGGTAGGGTAATGGCCTCAACCAAAGTGCGGGAGTGCTCGGAGGCTGTACGCGGCAGTGCTCTGGCCACGTTCTTGAGCTGCGGCCAAAGAGCCACCAAACTTCACTCCAAAGGGATCTCCGGCAGCATCTCACTCTACTAGAGGTATCTAGGGAGGAAGGAAGCGATGAGGCAAGCGCTGAAGAGCTCAGGAGGAGGAGATGATTTATAGGGGATCTCTAGGGTCTATAAAGATCGAAGGCTCGCGTAGAACCCTAGGAAGATCCGACCATGTCTAGGGTTCCGTGAGGATCACGGATCCTAGGAGAAGATTTGGGTGCAGAAAACCAAGCAATCGGAGGTGGTATCCGAGCGAGAAAATGTGAAGAAATCGAGTACGACGACGGATCGAGTTTGAAGAGGGGGATTTAGACCGTAGTCAACATTCCAAGGTGGACCAATAGGAAATTGAGATTTTACAAAATGAAAGAATATTGAATGAAAAATAGGAAATGATTATAAAATAAAAAATGAATAAAATAAAAATTGTTTATTATTTTACAAATGATTTTCTGTGAATTTTAATTATTTTTAGGGCATCATATATAAATTATATATAATATAGTGTATTATACATAGGTGCAGTATACCTGTATATGTGTTTTTATTTTATTATTTTTATAAAAAAATCTTTTATTTTGTATTTTTTTATTTAAAAATAATTTAAGGAATAAAAAGATTTTGATTTGGTTTTTATGTAGGTATAAACAAGTATTGTATACAATATATACAAATGGCTTTTGTGCAATGAAATTTGGATTTTTTTTGATTTATTTTGTGCTTTCTAATTTTTATTTTATTTATATTTAATTTTTAAGATATGTACAAGTGTTTAAAAATAGAATATGTATAAAGTATGGATTAAATATAAATATTTATGGGTATATGTGTCAAGTAGCTCTACAAGGACCCTATTCCCCCCTACTTTCTTCCTTGTCGATCAGGTCACTTATTGACCTTCTCTCGAGGATTGGGTCAGTATGTACTTATTAATAATTACGTCCTTATTTTCTTTTTCTTTTCTCTTTATTCCTTTATTTTGGAAAACATATGTTAATTATGCAATATTAACAATGATATGCACAATGGTAATTTATTTTATTTGCACATATTTATAGATGTTTTTTTGCTAAAAGAGAGAGCTAAAATAAAAGAATAAAGAATGAGAATCGTAGATTCATCAATAAGCTATTTAATGAAGGTGGTTTCATATTTTTTGGAGTTAATGTGTGAAAGTTAGATTTTGGACCCCTATTGTATAGTATACCTGATTAAAATATTCATTTTATGTATTCTTTATTATATTTATAATTTTATAAATATTATTTATAATTTATGTACATATTTAGAATAAAGCACAATCATAAAGAAAACACAAAATAAAATATGCATGTATAAATACATAGATGAAATACCTATACTTATACCTATATTATAATACATCCCTATTTATTTAAGTGTACAAATAACATCAGAAAATAAAATAAAAAAATATTTATGTACATAAAAATAATTTATAAATATATAAAATAAGAGAATAAAATAATATTTTAAAAATACAAAATAAAAGATCTAAAACATAGATGAATATACCTATAAATATACCTTTAAAAATTAACTTGCAATACATTGGACAAAAAATAAATAAAAATCATATTAAAATACTACATAAAATAATAAACATTTTTTATTTTATACCCAAAATTTTAATAAAATCATTCACTATTTCTAATTAATTATTTCAAAAAAAAATCAACCTTTTGTCCTGTAGTGCCCGAGGTGGACCAATCAGGAGGCTGGGACTGTTGACCTCGGTCAACAGGCCCCTCTCTCTTCCTTGAGTTGCCAGAATGTCAAACCCCTAGATTTCGCTCATTTTTCTGCTGGCGTTCATGATGCTCTGGCTAGACGTGATGCGTGATTCATGGAGATTAAACATCCTTAATTCACGCCATGGCCAAAGATCTAATCAACTCTCCTCGATTCGACCACATGTCATAATCAATAAGCTCCGACCACCTTGTCTATAAATAAGAACCTCGTCTTCTCCTTCTCTTCTTGATCCCCCTTCGAGCTTCGCTCTGTGTTCTTGCGTGTGTGTCGAAGTCCTGGTGACAGCTGAGCTTTCCTGTGCTTGGAGACGACATAACAAGGAAGAGGCGGTGATCCACGGTGGTGCTCCGGTTTACCCTGCTCCCTACCGACACAACATGTATAAGAGCTACGTATTTTATTCCTTAGGTAGATTTTCCCATCGTCGTTTCAATTCTGTAGTTAGTTTTGTGTTTAATTCAATAGGGTAGTAGTAGTTCCGATTAGTCCATTTGCTGGAGCCACTAGGGCTCCGGACATTTCGCCGTGTTTTAGCCCTGATCCAACCACCACGCTCATCCCCTCCTCTTTCCCATCGGGTTCTCCATTTGATTTACCATATGGACCGATCTGATCGCGCTCTGATCAGTTAATCAAAGCTCACCCTCTGCCTTACGCTGGAGCTTCACCATCCACCTCATTTATTGTGCATTCCAACTTCACCTTGAGCTGAGCACCTTCGCCTAGAACCAAGGAACATCTTCGTGCAGGTCTTGCGCCAAAAGGACCCCTCTTGGGTCATCTTCGAGCCTGGACAAGGATCTCCAGGTGTTGTATCTTCTCCGACAGACCAGGACCCCATCGTTGGGTCCTAGACCTTTTCGAGCACATCACCATCCGCGGACGACCTCCCTAGGTGTTTAGTGCCCAAGAGTAGCATCGGAAATCACTGGATGGAGGAGCATTCACGGATCGAAGGTCGGGGAGGTCCCATTCTTCCATGTTCTTCGTGACGAGCAGATACAGTCCGATGAAAGGGGTACCCCTAGTTTTAATCTCAGTCGTCCATTTCTTGCACCTCTGAGCTGTTGATCAAGCATCACAATCATATCTGAAGCGCTGATCGGCGAAGGAGTATCGCGGGTTGTGCGAGCAACACATGGTAAGTGGAATGATTAGAACCACACGATGGCGCACCCTTCGAGGGTAATTTGCAAACCTAACTTCCTCATTTTGTATATATTTATAAGTATTATAAATCAAATCTGTAATGTAAATAAAATTGTACTTTTTGCAAAGAGGTCCCCTGATTTATTTAATATAACACTTTGGTCCTATCTAGCTCAGCTCATGTGTCGTCCTAGGTGAGCTGAGAAAATTGCATGTAAACCCTCGCGGGTTTTTGTATTTATACTTAGTCTAATAAATTTAAATATACATTGTATATTGCTGGGAAAATTGCACATGAGTCCCTATCTTTAATTTTATTTACAACTATCCCTCCAAGTTCATGTATTTTTTATGCTTGCATTTCATTTATTAAAAATAGTACTTGTACTCTTAAAACTATGCAAAAATAGGGTTAGATGCATGCTGACATGCATTTTCATGGTTTATTTTAGTATTTTTGACATTCTAACTATTTATTAAAATTCAAATGAGCATGTTTTTATCCCTGTCTAATTTAGAAAATACAAAAAATAGAAAATATTTTTAAAAATTCCAAAAAATCAAATGTTGTTTATTTTAGCATATTTTATCTCAAGACAAAAAACCTCTAAAAATAGAAAAAGAAAAACCTTAACAATTAAAAAGTTCCAAAATCCAAGAAAAAATGTAAAAAATCAACCAAAATCCCAAAAATATCCATTTTTGTTCATGAAATTTCTCTATATTATTATCTATATATTAAAATTAATTTGGAGAATTTTGGATTTTATTTGCTATTTTTTCTTCAAATCAATCCAGCCTATCTATTAAATCTTTGATTTTGGATACTTTTGACTTTAAAAACCCATAAAAATTAGCAAAAATTCTAGAAAAAACAAAAAATATGGGAAAATATTTAAATCCCAAAAGTATTTTATTCCCTATATTTTGTTTTTTTATGAGTATTTATGAGTATATAACCCTATATTGTATGTGTATCCTTACATATTCCTATATTATCGAAATAATTTAAAAAATTAAACTCAGAAAACAAAAAAGGAGGTTTCAATTATTAGTACATATATATGTTTGCATATATATAGGAAAAACTTCAAATGAGACAGGGACTCACCAGTATTGTGGTGAGTCCTCAATCCCATCCTTCTATCTTTCATGTCACGGCTGGATTTATTAACACATTAATTAAATTAATTTAATGATTAGAAACCTATTTGTTCATTTCATCACATTCTAAATATAGAATGTGACAACTATTTCACCTAATCCGGCGCCTTCCTCCCCCCTCTCTCTCCCCCGATTTGTCCTCTTCCTCTCTCTTGAGTGTCGCTCCTTCCTTATTTCCTTGATTGAGGGTGGCGGCGGCGTTCGTCCAGGCAGTGGAGGAGGTATTATTGATGGTCGACGGAGCACCAAGCTCCTGACAGAGGTTCTCCTCTACGCAAAGAGCGGGTGAGTTTCTTCTCCGACGAGGGCTCCTGACTGATGGGGTGGGGCTCCTGTGGTTGGAGGCAACAATGGAGGAGCGTCAAGCTCGGTGGTGGTGGTGGCGGCGATGGCGAAGGGGCTTTCATCGAGGGCTGTGAGGTTCCTCCAGGCGATATGGGGTCGATCGGTGGATGTGCAATGATAATGCATGGATTTACATTGTTGTTTGATAATTTACATAATTAACCTTTCGATTAACATATTGATTCACTTTTTTACAAATCTCATTGTTGTTTTATCTTATTTTTGTAGAGCTCTCCGCGAATTTTACAAAAGAGCATGATATAGTTACAAAAGGTCACACAAATTTTACAAAATGAATATATACATTTACAAAAAGACCGGAGTTTACAAAACAAATGTACCATTTACAAAATGGAATTACCAATTTACAAACAAAAATGTGAAAAACGAAATCATTAACGAAATTATAAAAATAACATCATTTTCACAAAAACTCGCGAGCATTTACAAAGATATGGTTTAACCCAATTCATTCGGCGCAAAATTGGAAAAAGACCAGTAAAGGTATGATTGAAAAATACCAAATCCAGAAAACATTAAATGGTAATTCAAATTCATTAAATGAAATTCGAATTTACAAAAAAATGAGATGACGGAAATACCCTTTTGGATAATATTTTTGATGCCACCTTCAGATTGTGATCTGACGAATCCGATTGATGGCTCACCACAATATTGGTGAGACCCCACCTCATTTGAAGTGATCCCTATATATATATATATATAAAGAAACATTTATATATGTATATGTTTACAAATGTGTATCCCTTATGTGTATATCTCTGTGTATATATGTGTAAATAAATATGTATATCAATATAATATGTTAGTATTATCATTAGTTAATATACACAGACTTACTATTATTTAAAAAAAGAAAAAAATATATTCATATATAAAATTAAAAGCCACACAAAAACAAATTTGTACATATTATGCATTGATTAGCAATAATCATAGGCTACCTAACTTGCTCTATGTGGTTTCAATATCTACATGCCTACATGTTATACATTTTGTGTTGTAGAGAACAATAAATTTTAACTCCACATTTTTGCTATTCGTTGATTAATTAATATCATGGGTTAATTGTTGTTTGACTTGGATTTCTTGACAGGTCAATGCATCGACTGCGGTCTTGCATTATGAGATCGTGCGACCCCTTGAAAAATCCATGTCGTCACCCTCCACGGCGCGAGCCTCACGTGCATGCCTTGGAGCATTTATGCATTGGCCATGCTGGGTTATCCCTATTACACTTTAGTCCCTCCAGGGACTTGTTTGTTATATATTATGCTATATTTATATATGTTTTTATTACATTAATGTCCTTTGATTTGTTTGTTGAATAACTTTTGCATATGAACTCTAATTGAGACGATTTCAATTGTAATTGCTCCTTACTTAATTATCTTTGATGGGATATACTTAATTCTCTAATAGGACATTGACTTGAGTATTATTTATCAAAGACAAATTACATGCTATTCTTCTTATTAAATGAACATTGGTTTCGAATAAATCCTCAATTGGAGCTTGATCCTTATTGTAATTGTTGCTCAAGTCTTTTGTGTAATACAAGGGCATAAATTACATATTTATATATGTGTGGTTAATTAATCCATTTTGTTCACTGTGTTGATTATCTAACATGCATAAAAACCTTAAAAAGTGCGTCTAATTCATATGACACTCTTTGCATTGTCTTGTCTTGTTTGCCTTTGCCTTAGATCATATCATGACCACTTAGCTTAGATATTAAAAATATGATTAATTGTATCAATAGCTCGTATCCTTGTGTCCATCCTTATATTTATGTAGGATATAAATTAAGCCAAGTCCTCTTCATAGAGATCTAACTGACTTGGTTCGGATTGAGAGCTAGTTGGCCATATTACAACAAGTAAAAACTAACATTGCCAATTAGCGTTTCATTAGATGGTGCCATTGCCAGGGACATGTTTTTGTTAATCTAATTAATTTTGATTTAATATTTTTCGTTAAGTCGATTATTTGTTATTTAGATTAAAGTTGTTTGCATTGACTTGCTGCATTATTTTTGTTTTATACATGTGAGCATTCACTTGATAATTCTTTGATCTATTTTTAATCATTCCTCTTTTGTGGCAGGGCTCGTGGATCTGGGAACGCTCGAAGAAGAACGGAGGCTGGATGCTTGAAGCTCGGAGTTCCAGGTGAGAGGAGCCACAGAAGATGCATTCAGAAATTGAATATTATTAAGTTATTTTGTGTATATTTGTTGTATATATTCATGTACTATGAACATCGACACTATTATGCTTGTGCATGTTTCGCCCCTAACATGGGTGGGACTCATCTTGAGTGTTCGATTTAGGGTTTAAGCACACGGACCCTAGAGCTTGTTTAGGTTATGTTTTAATGTACTTGAACCGTAAATTAGGATACACTAATTCATATTAAGAGATTCAATTGTCTCTAAGATTCATATACACAGCTACATTATGTTTGACTTAACCAAGTTAAATAAATTCTATCCCGCTAATAGAACTCATGTTTAAGTGTGGATTTTTAGTGGCTTGCATTCATTTATATATAAATTTTAATTCAGTCTTGCACCCACATGAAGAGTGTTAGGAGTTACTGTAAGTATCTAACATGAGCATGCATCATAGTTTTCTTTTAGCTTTTTCTCGGATCCTCCCTTGATTTATAACTTAGGAATTTTAAAAGGAAACGTGATTGGTCGGTAGACAATGGATTATGAGCTTATACATTAATCAAGTGATAACCTGTAACGCCCTCCCCTCCGGCTACCGAAACCGAGGGGATGAGAGCGTCGGACCTACGGTCCAAATACGTCCACGATCTATGATACTCAACAAACTCTCTTATGCACATTAGATCAATATTTGAAATATATATAACAATTGGAGAATAATATAAAATGGAAAGTAAAATGCATCATCCATTTTCATTGATAATAATCATCAAGTCCATGTCCATACAAAATGAGATACGACATATAATTATAAATTTGTAGAAGAGGTTCTCCAAATATCTCATTACATTGTCTCTCAAATAGAATATGAAATAATGCAGGAATAAATAAAATACTCTAAGTAGGACGGACCCTGTCTGGTGCAAGTACGACGTAGGAAGTTTGCTCTCCTCAAAAGGCTGCTATTGTTGCAGCTACTGCTCAGGTACACCTGTTGGGTTCACACGCGGGTAACGTTATGAGAAATTGTCAAGTAACAAGACAAACACTATAATAACTAATGCAGAAGTAGTAAGGCATGTGAACTTGATTCTATCTAGTGACTTTTGCATATATTATAGATACTAGAATCTATCATATTATTCTAACTTACAAGGGTTACATGGTCACAAATTTCATTTAATAATATAATCATTATTTAAGGACTACCACATTGGTCTTGATATTTCTATTCGTTAATTAGAATTCACAGCGCTATACAAATAAATTTTTTTGATATTCGATCATGACACATTTCTGACATTAATTTAGCACATGCAAGTACTCGACTCACAGGCCTTCGCTACGCGGGAACTTCTTAGTCATCTTGAGTAAACCCTCAAGAACCTTTGTTCAACTAGAACATTAAAACGATCAAAAATCAGAAACCTCATTTCTCCAACTTCAAACCACATCCCGAAACATCTCTCACAATACTATTACTCGAAGCAGAATTTGATGCAACCACACTAAATTTTGCTCCAAGTCCTAATATCATGTATAAATGTGAAACCAAGAACGCCAACCGCGTCACCTGCGTACTCCGTCGAGCGACACCGGATGCAACCGGGGTGCTAGGTGCAACGCGTCACCGAACTCGTCCGTTGGGGTCGTGACCTTAAAGGCATCTACCCGGAGCCCAAGGGTGCATGCCCAATCCCTCAAGGCATCTAACTCCATCTACCCAATTATCGTGAAATTTTCACCCATGGAATGATAATTTCAACCAGCAAAATCGATGTCAATAACATGTTGACCATTTCGAATGTCTTTAGTGATGATCATCAAATATTTCACTTGACTCAATCAAATAAAAAGAAATTACCACACAATACAAACATTAAGTTGCATTTAAATCCCTTTCACTGTATATATTCGAATTGCGAGGAATCTATTAAAAGAAAAATATTTTATCATTTAATAATGGATATTATATAGACCACCTATACACATAAAGTATTTCACAAAGTTCCTATAATTATCATTTAAGCTCTACACTAAACTCTTATTTATCTGCTAAAGTGAAAACATCAGATTATTGATGGTCAAGTTGTATTTAGACTCAAACACGTGCAAGAGGTAGAGTGTTGGATTTTTAAAGTGTGGTACTCATGCAAATATCAACTAATCTGCAGATACCTATGTTTCATTTGACAGAACGTGCTTTCTTAGGAGAATGAAACCCATTAGAAATATGATAGATTATCCACAATACACTTGAATATGGAATAAAAAGTTACTAAAAGGATTTACTTATCACGAAATTAAACAATTTACATTCAACACAATCCATGAATCCAGACTTCTCTGCACTGATTTAAAATAATTTATTCACGTCATAACAATCATGAATTCTGGAGTTAAGATTTCATGGAGGAACTCGTTATCATGGCATTTATACTGCTCTATAAATTTCCATTAAATTCCCAGCACCTCCTCTACTAATTCTATATTAAAGTGATGAAAAGTGGTAGTAATTAGGTTGAGTACCGTTTCTGTCTAATGCATGATCTGAAAAAAAACTATTAACATTAGTATAATCAACAATGTGGAAATATTTGTAAGGTAGCGAGCACGTACACATTACACCAAAGACCATCTCTCGATCCAATGCATAAACCTATTTGTGGAGAATTATGTGGCAATGAATAATACTAGATTTATTTGTTTAGGTATTTTGTATACCCGACGTTAAAAAAAAGACAATCAGATTTTCCTTTCTCCTATGTAATTCAACACCAACCAGTGACATCTTGATGAACGTAAAATTTGCCTCTACAATAATGTGGAATTGTCGTAGCATATGAGGCAAATTCGGTTCAGCAAAAACCACAGACTTTGAATGTTGTGGAGTATTTATACTTGGCAAGTCTACCAAGGTCGAACGCAAGGACACAACTACTTAATTTATTTATCAAATTTCGATACACGAGGCACAAGTGTGGATTATTTCTCAATTTCAGGTCCACATGATGAACTTATGTAAATTACAATGCAATACTAAGATGCATGCAATTTTTAGTTGGTTTTATGCAATTACAAGATAATGCAAGAAAATAATGCACGAAAATTTATATACAGGCTAAAGATTACCATTATACCCTAAAAATATGAGCAACAGAAGAGAAATAGAAATCAGGGTCATTTTAATCACGACATGAAGAGCAGTCATCAGATCAAAGCATAGACAAGAGAGCAGGGTCTCATTTATCACATAAAAAATCACTTCATTTAAAATGATGTCTGATGAGAAAATTAAATATGCTAAGATGTAGAGGACAAAACAAGGATCAAAAGGACACTAAATCATGCAATTAAAACCTACGATGCTCAAGTTATGAAGAAAACAATGCAGGGGCATAATTGTAATAAAAATGCTGGAAATAAAAAGGATAAATATTGCATTTAGGTCCCTGGAGGGACCTAAATGCAAATAAAAGAAACTGCCTGGGCTCCTGTGTAATTTTTCCATTGTACGCAGGGACCTATTTGCAAATATAGAAACTCGGCAGGGCCTCCCTATAATTAACCCAAGCGCGCACGAAAGGCACGTTCCTGGGGACCAAAGTGTAATTCTTGGAAGATCCAGGGTCCTTCATGCAAATTTCCCAGACCTTCACGTGTGATGCACGTGAGGCGCCTAGGCTCGGGAGGCGTGACTGCTTCGGGCCACGTGGCAGCAACTGCAGGCTCGGGGTGAGGCTCGGGGGACCCGAGCCAGTAGCTTCGGCTGGAGGTTCGATCTGCCACGCGTCATCATCACAGCCGTCTGATCGAAACGATCGGACAAGAACTGTATCTTCGTCTCCTCCGTAGGTCACCGAAGAAGGCGGGGCTCCAGCGACCTGCCATTTGCTCCACCGTGCTCCGCGAGGCTATCTGAATATCGGATGAGCAAGCTGAGGTCCTCGCGAAGAAGCTGATGGCGAGGCGATCCTTCGACAGTGTCAAGATTGGCAGGTCGATGAAGTGCTACCGATGGAGCCGTCGATCAGAGTCGATGAAGTGCTACCTGCAAGGGTCAGTTGATAGCCGAAGCGTGCGCAAGTGACTGTGAAGTGTGGTGGGATGAAATAGGAACCGATCGGAGGTGAAGAAGGTGGCGGCTCTGGTGGGTCCTCCGCCGTGATGACGGAGGCACTGGATCGGGCAGCGGAGGGGTTCTGAAGAAGAAGAGGGTGGTCGGCGAGGGTATTTGATGGAAGGCGAAAGTGCAGGTGTGGTCGGATGGAGGTGACGCTGATCGTGGAAGGTGGGAAAATTTCGAGAAAACACAAGAAGAAGAAGGGGGAGGAATACCTCGTTGGAGAGGGGGACCTGGTGGAGGAGGAGCTTGGGATGAGCGCCATGGAGGCGCTCTGGTCTTCGCCCAGTGAGGTCAGTTGGGCCTCAGAGCTCTGCGACCGTCAGAGTCGCCGCTACACGGCGGAGGAGCCGTGGGTCGACACCGGGCCAAATCCATCGTCGCCTCGACGTTCCGCCCCTCCGCTGTCACCGGAGGGGCGGAGGAAGCTAGGATTAGGCCCAAAAATGGTGGACGAAGAGTTAACGGTGGCGGAGGCAGCTTAAATAGGGGGAGGAGCTCCGTCGGTTAGATGGTTGGGAGGGGGGTTTCAATGGCCGAGGTTTTAATGGTGGAGTGATGGAGGGTACATTCTGATGAGCCAAATAAACGAGATGACTAAGGTAAATCAGATAGCTAAGGTCGTTGCGACCTCAATCACTCGAGGGATCGACTCAATCAAGAAAAATGAAGATCATACCACCAAATAAAGAAATAAAACAATCAACACACAATAGCGGTCCTGGCTATGAGATTAGCCTGGTATAGCACCCAGGGTCGGACTCAGGGAGCATGAGTTGGCCTCGCTGCCTACAAAGTAGTCTAAAAATAAAAGAAAATAAAAGCCAGTATTTTTGGTGGATTTTTAATTCTTTTTATATTTTTTCATTGATAATAAAGGACAATGAGAAAAGGCAAATACAAGGCAAACTCAACAATTTATTTAATCACTCCAAAAGGGTCCAAAAATTCAAACAAAAATATTTTTATGCTTTTTAAGTTTTTAATAAATTTGGTGAATTTTTGAGATTTTTATAAATTTTATAGTTTTCTAAAAATCAATAAAGGCAAAAATAATGTGTTACTGTCCAGCCAGGCTTCAAAGACCCATAAAAAATATCAAATGGGTCCTTCACAGCCTGAAGGTAATTTTTATGAGAAATAGAAATAACAAAGACAATTCAAAAAAAGAGTTTGCATTTTTTGGTTATTCTACATTTTTTTAGAATTTTTATATGTTTTTAAGTGTTTTTTTACTTTTAAGGTTTTTATAAGTCCAAAAATAACAAAAAATGCACAGAAAATCAAACACAATAAAATTAACAAATACTATTTTTTTAGAATTTTTAAAACAGTTTTAATATTTTTTTATGATTTTCTAAATCAAACAGAAGAAAAAATAACAATTTTTGAATTTTTTAAAAAATGAAAAAGCCTAAAAAATGTACCAAATTTTTGGTGAAAATTTTACATAGTGACAGGAGCCACGTGTCCAATTTTCACACAATTTGGACTTGATTTGCTATTTTATTTAATTAAAATAGAGGCTCACAGTGCACAGGGACCTAAATGTAATAAAAACATGTTCCAAGGGCCAAACAGTAACAAGGAAGAAAGTATAAGGGCCCTCTTGCAAAATGTCCAAGTAATCACGTGCGGGTATGTGAATCAGGCACGGAGGGACCTATTTGCAATTCCTATTTCTAAAAATGCAAAGAGGAACACAGAGAAACCACAAGATGAAATGTGCAAATTAACCACAACCTCACGTGTCGATGCATGTGGTCCACATAAATAAGGACTAAAATGCAAATGTCTAAAATATAAAGATCCTCAATGCAATTTTCCAAAATAAAGATAACTAATTAAAATATTTACAGGACTATATTGCCAAAACAAAATGACAGGGGCCTAAGTATAAATTACCCCTTATTATCGGAGGGACGAGGGCGTGCCACGTGGATGATCTGACGGTGCTGGAGCAAGGGCAGCCCTTCGTCTGGATGGACGGTCCTGATCACCCCAAGAAGATCTGACGGTGGCTGGGTACCTTCAAATGGATGTCTGTGCTCGAATCAGGGACGTCGGGGATGATTGGACGACGGAGGAGGGTCCTCCAAGAACAGCTCGTCGGTGAGCTTCGTCGGCTCCGTGCACGCGGTAGGGGCCTCCTCTCTGGCTGCTGGGATATGGGAAAGCTCCGCCTCGATGCTCCGCAGCTACTGAAATCCTCCGATGAGGCCGAGGACCACCGGAGTGGTCCGACGACGTCAAAGGAGGAAAGCACATGGGCTCGAATGAAAGGACCCCCAGATGGGTCGCATAGACCTGCAAAAGAGCACCAGAAGCTTCCTGGGTCGAGGGAAAATTGCCTCGACCCGGTTAGAGGTGAAATGGGTGGTCGGGCGCGTCGGGTGAGCGACCTCCGACGAGGCGACGACGGTGGAGGTCGGGCCTTGGTTCCGGGGCGAACCAAGGGGAGTGAGTGGGTGCAGAATGTTAGTAGGAGTCTCGCGAGTGTGATGGTCGGTTTCGATGATGAAATGGGTGATCAGAGTGGATGAAATCGATGAGAGATGGCAACGGAGCGAATTGGGCGTAACGAGAAATTAAGGAAAACTAGAAGGACTAGGGTCTACCTGGCGGATGCAATCGACTGGGGACGAGATCGGCGAGCTCTGGGTCGTAGCCTCGAAGGGACGTCGATGCCCGAGGCTCGAGCGCACCTCGCGGCGGCGCACGGCGGCAGGAGTCGCCGGATCGATAGCTGGAGGTCTCCTCTCCTCTCTTCGACACCTCTCTCACGAAGCTGTCACTCAGGGGAGCAAGGTGGAGTTCCTGGGACGACGAGGCACATCCAAAGATAGCGTGAATTGTGCGACAGAGGAAATGGCGAAACCGGTCCCCGGTGGGTCGGACGCCCTTCTCTAACTTGAAGAGCAGCTAAGAAGTAGACTCCGTGATCATGTCTTCTTATAGCGTTAGTGCTGGTCTCTTTTAGCGCTTGCTGCTTGCCGTCTTTCTAGCCCTGTTCGACATCTTCATTTTCTCTCTTGGCTGTGTGCAGGAGCCATCCTGAAGCAGAACCCAAGATGGGATTTTCCTTGTTAGAAGGCAATCCTCATAAAGAGGCCGTCCAGCCTAGCTCATTCGTCGGATGAAGAGCCGCCCCTTTGAGTCTGACTGACATCATTCATCGAATGAAGAAAAGTGCATATCTGGGAAGATGTCTTGTCCAAAGAGCGAGATCCTGCAACCCCAAAACTCAAATAGTCGACCTTGGAAGTTGTTGCAGCGAGGACGAATGAGAATCGATTCTCTTCTGGGAATGGAATCCACCTGACCTTCCAGTAAGTACTCTTCTAGGGGTCCGAGAAGAAGAGGGTCGGGCGAGTGATTCGGAGCTTGGACCCCGAGGCAAATCTCCGGGCGTGGATCAGGAAGGTTCAGGTGCAATCAGGACCCGGGATTTGCGCAAATGGTGGTCGGATCTGGTTTGAGAAATTAGTCGAAGTCGGGTCACACGCGAGATCTGCGAGGGAAATGGTCCGGGGGGGGGGGGGGAGTTGACCGGGGGTCAACATCCCCCGTGGACCAATAGGAAGCCACCATTTAGTAGTTATTTGGAAATTCAATTAAAAATAATAAATGAATTAATTTCGAAAAAGATAAAACATGAAAAATGTTTATTTATTTTCAAATTAATTTATAGTGATTTTTATTTATTTATTTGAAATATAAATAAGGTATTGACAAAATATTGTCATTATATATATATGTATATACAATATGAATTTTTTATTTTTGATTTTTAGTTATTTATTTTTATACATTTATTCCAATTTTATATTTTATTTATTTATAACATAAAATTTGGAATAATAGGGTATTTTTATTTTATTTTTATTAATTATTTACATAGAGTAAATAAATAGGTATATACATATATTTACATGGTATATATACAAGGTGAATTTGGATTTTTATTTTATTCCTTTTTATTTTATTTTTATTTTTCTAATTTTTATTTTATTTATTTACATCATGAAATGTGGAATTTAAAAATATTTTTGTTAGATTTTTATTAATTATTTACAAGGAAAAATAAATAGACGTGTGGTTCTATGTGGATGGTATATATATACAATGATGAAGGAATTTTATTTCTTTTTATATTTCTTTTATTTTTCCCATTTTTATTTTAATTTTATATTTACAAATATATACAAATAAATACACACCCATTTTTAATTTTATTAAGAGGAAAATAATTTTATTTATACATAGGTATATGTACACATATGAGCTTCCCTATCTCTCTCTACTTGGGATCTTTTGCGGTCAGGCCCATGTTGAGCCTCCCTTGGGACTAGGTCGCTCAATATTTATTCTAAATATCTCCCTCTTTTTCTTTTATTTCTTTATTCTTTTATTTATGCATAAAAACGTGCTAATTATGCATATTTACACAATGCATGCAAGATGGTAACTTATTCTATTTACACATATCTACATGTGTTTTGCATAGGTTTTGTAGCTAAAATAAAAGAATAAAGAGTGATGAATGGGTACTCATCACCCTCCTATACTTAAATTTGCTAGTCCCTTAGCAAACACTTATTTGAAAAAGAAGTGAAAAAGAAAAAGAATAAGAAAAAGAGGAGAAAATGCATGGATCAATGCAGATTATTAAACTTGCCTTCATTAACTTGAAATATATAGCTCGATCAGATCTTTGGATTATTAATGTGTCAGAACCTTATTTGGACTTAAATTTAACACTCAACAGTCTCTAAGATCCACTAATCTATAGTCAAGACTCCTCAACAATCCAGATCAGAACAAGTCTACATACACAAACCCTGAAGACCTTGAATCTTTCCTTGTACAGTGTATGTGAGGTATAGCTCTCCACCTCAGAAGTAGCAACTTGACAACCCTCCCCAACAAGGCAACTCTATGACCCTAATCTGGCCACTCTTTCCTCGAGGAGCGGGGTATTCCCTTCTAAGTTCAAGTTCAACCGGCTCAAGAAAAGGGGGAAGAAGAGAATGGTCCATGGCCAGTGTATCCATGTATCCTTGGTAGCTCAACCAGTGTAGCTAAGTCTCCCTGATGCAAGCTACATAAGATGGAACATGAGTCTCAAGCTTTGCTTATTGCACTATATACATACTCCGGTGGGATTATCATTTTCTATCAGACCCACCACTTTTTGGAGTTATTTTCTTTTTGCATTTTTTTTCAAGTGCATCTGTACAACATATTTACAAGGTGCATCATATGTATGTAAGGAGTTTTTCCTCTTGAGCCAGTAGACTATCCCTCTTTTGAAGCTTTATTACAACCCATAACTCCTGTCGTTAGACCTCATGGCAACCGGACCAAGTTGAGACGCACTTCCTTCACTAAAAGAAGAAGAGAGGTTCCTCCTAGAAGTACTACCCTCATATGCTACCCCAAGTCAAGGAAGACTGCCTCCTCACCACCTCATCCGTAGAGAGCTCGGTGTAAAGTGATGGTCCAAGTCAAGCCATTGCCTATATGAGTCATGTGTGTGTTGTTAAGTGCTCTACTTAGGCTCAATGAGATGACATGTGATCATAGCCTAGTGGACTCAAAGAATTAAGTCACCATGGACCTGAAAAGCCTTAACCCTAAGCCCTATAAAGTTCCTCTTATAATTAGGTGGATTAAGATCTTAATCAAGCTCCATTTTCTAATTTAATTCCAGGCTAGTTTAAATGTCAACTATAATCCAGGAAAAACTATACCAATATTTACAAGATGCTATTTACAAATATTTACACATGTGCAAAATTTTTGAAAAATGTTTTGAAACCATGGATGTATGCATGAATGCAAGTTTTGCAAAATATTTACACAAATTTACACAAGGTTTTTGCAAACTTTTGATTTTCAAAACATTTTGGCAAAATTTTGTACTATATACATAGTTTTGATAAGAAAATATTTACACACTATTTACACAAAAAGTTTTTACAAATATTTTTACAAAAATAATTTGTACAATAGCTATGTATGTGCAATAAAAGAATGTTTATTTACCAGGAAAAATTTTTAATTTTTATGGATTTTTGGGTTTTTAGCCATTTTTATTTATTAACACACTCACACAAAGTACGGGTTATGGCTAAAGTATATATGGAATATATACACACCCCCTATACTTAGCTCGAACGATGTCCTCAGAGTCAAGAGCGATGAAGAAGACATAACTCGTGCTTAGTATAGGGAAGTGAAAAGGAAGGCTATATACAAAGATGAATGAAAGAATAGAAATGCAAGAGGGTCTCGGCCTTTCCCCTATATTTAGGATCAAATAATCCTAAGTATTGCAGGCTGTACACGAAGGGAAAGCCGAGTGAAGAATGTACAAGGTCTACCCCCCTATACTTAGGGTAAAATATCCCTAAGTATAGGCAGCAAAGCAGAGGTAGAAATGAATCAAAAGAATACCCGGGAGTCCTACATCCCCCCTATACTTAGGGTAAAGTACACCCTAAGTATAGCATAATCATAAGATGAGGAAAGGGATGTGGGATTAAAGAATAGAGTGATATGGACAACTGGATCTATACAAGTCGGGAGAACAGTGATAATCAGGCGTGAGATGCAATAGATGTGAGTCAAGAGACCACATCTCACGCAAATTGAATCGGGACAACATCAACGACCCGCGGCTCATGATCTAGATATGGCTTGAGCCGCTGGCCGTTCACTTGAAAGGTACTCTCAGAAGACAACTCAGATATGTCGATACTCCCATTGTCGTGTACCTTTCTCACCAAATACGATCCCTTCCATTTGCTCTGTAGCTTCCCTGGAAATAGACGAAGCCTAGCATCAAATAGCCATACTCTCTATCCAAGCTCAAAATGCTTGTGGATGATATGAGAATCATGCCACTCCTTCACTCTCTCCTTATACTGTAGGCTGTTTAAAAAGGTGGTATCACGAAGCTCCTCCAAGGCTGCTAACTCTACCCTCCTCTGATCTCCTACACTCTCTGGATCCAAAAGTATATCAGTGACAACCCAAAGTGACCTATGTCTCAGCTCAACAGGTAAATGGCATGGCTTGCCATAAACGAGGCGAAAGGGAGACGTACCCAAAGGTGTCTTGAAAGACGTCCTATATGCCCACAAGACCGAGTCCAAAAGCTGTGACCAATCCTTTCGGTCAGGGCAGACGACTTTCTGCAATATAGTCTTGATCTCCCTGTTCGATACTTCGGCAAGACCATTCGTCTGAGGGTGGTATAGAGTGGCAACTCGATGGTCTATGCCGAACTCGCTAGCAAGGGCCTTTACCTTGTCGTTGACGAAATGAGACCCCCCATCAGATATCAACACTCGAGGTACCCCGAACCGTGAAATGATATGCTTCCTAAAAAATCGGCAAACAGTCCTAGCATCTACGGTTTGGGCAGGGATGTCCTCAACCCAATGACTAACATAATCTACGGCCAACAGAATGTACTCGAATCCCTGACTCTTCGGGAATGGACCCATGAAATCGATGCCCCATGCGTCAAAAACCTCACAGAAGTGAATCGGGTGCAATCAGGACCCGAGATTTGCGCAAATGGTAGTCGGATCTGGTTTGGGAAATTAGTCGAAGTCGGGTCGCGTGCGAGATCCGCAAGGGAAATGGTCTAGGGGGGGAGTTGACCGGGGGTCAACATCCCCCGTGGACCAATAGGAAGCCACCATTTAGTAATTATTTGGAAATTCAATTAAAAATAATAAATGAATTAATTTTGAAAAAGTTAAAACATGAAAATGTTTATTTATTTTTCAATTAATTTTTAGTGATTTTTATTTATTTTTTTGAAATATAAATAAGGTATTTACAAAATATTATTATTATATATAGGTGTATACAATATGAATATTTGATTTTTGATTTTTAATTATTTATTTTTATACATTTATTCCAATTTTATATTTTATTTATCTATAACATAAAATTTGGAATAATTGGGTATTTTTATTTTATTTTTATTAATTATTTACATAGAGTAAATAAATAGGTATATACATATATTTACATGGTATATATACAAGGTGAATTTGGATTTTATTTTTATTCTTTTTATTTTATTTTTATTTTTCTAATTTTTATTTTATTTATTTACATCATGAAATGTGGAATTTAAAAATATTTTTGTTAGATTTTTATTAAATATTTACAAGGAAAAATAAATAGATGTGTTGTTCTATGTGCATGGTATATATATACAATGATGAAGGAATTTTATTTCTTTTTATATTTCTTTTATTTTTCCCATTTTTATTTTAATTTTATATTTACAAATATATACAAATAAATACACACCCATTTTTACTTTTATTAAGAGGAAAATAATTTTATTTATACATAGGTATATGTACACATATGAGCTTCCCTATCTCTCTCTACTTGGGATCTTTTGCGGTCAGGCCCATGTTGAACCCTCCCTTGGGATTAGGTCGCTCAATATTTATTCTAAATATCTCCCTCTTTTTCTTTTATTTCTTTATTCTTTTATTTATGCATAAAAACGTGCTAATTATGCATATTTACACAATGCATGCAAGATGGTAACTTATTCTATTTACACATATCTACATGTGTTTTGCATAGGTTTTGTAGCTAAAATAAAAGAATAAAGAGTGATGAATGGGTATTCATCATGGAGATGGGGGTTACGCGAGGAAGAAGGAAGAGAGAGCTGTGAGGGGGAGGCGTTAGGCGAGGAAGGAGGTGGCTCGAGCGACGACCAAAAAAGGAAGGGGGAGGAGGGACTGCGAGTCGTAACGCCTGGGGGCGAGGTGCGTGGAATGAAGATGATGATGATCGAGCCGTTGGATCTCACCATCCAACGGCTGTAATGGGTGCGAGGGCGGAGGGTGGAGATCAGATCCTTAGGATCTGATCGTGTGGCTAGGAATTAGGCGGGGAGAGTGGTTAGGATGGAGGTATGGGGGAGATCCAATGGCTGGGAATGAAGGGGTGATGTGGAGCGTTGAGGGACGTTGGATGGAAGAAAGTTCGGATGGCTGAAGTTGGGGCGCGAAAGAACGGGTGTGATTTGATCAAGAGGACGATCGGACGGCTGAGGGATGAAGCGGGTTGGAGGGCTGAGATCAAGGCGGGTAGGAGTGGATCCAACGGCCCAGGAGGCTGACGGGTGTCAGAAAGGGAAGCGGGCCACGTGGGCGGCCCAGAGGGTGCCATGTGGCCCAATCAGAAAAATTCAAAGTATAAATACAAAGATAAATAGAAAAGAAGTAGTTAGAGGTAAAATTAGTAAAAAGTCAAAACATGAAAGTTGCTCGTCTCGACGAGATCTACAACTTTCATGTTGGACAAAAAGCCAAAAGAGGTCATTTGTACATAACATATTTTTGGGGGTATTTTTAAGGGGGATAAAAACACCGATTTTTATCTTTGATTTGTTTTTGTATTTTTAGTCTTTTTAGAGGGTCAGTGAATTATGGACAAATTATCTACCTAATTTTTAGGGGTTTTTGATGATAAAATAAATACAACAAAAAATAAGGGAAATTACATACATATAATTAAGGGTTAATTATACACAATATAATATAGGATAAAAATAAAGAATTAAAGATGAATTTTATTGGATTGATTAAGCTTGGGGTTTAATTTGCGGCTTTTAGCATGATGAATACGAGATTCATCATACCCCTATACCTAAACCATGCTCGTCCTCAAGCATCTAAAGAATGAAGGAGTCAGATTAATTCCTGACAGTGCAAGTGAAGATTTCAAGGCTCAATCTTTCGAAGACCCTTAATTTAAGAGATCCTAAAATTCTGGGTTTATCCAAGCCTTAGTTAGAAGGAATCCAACTTCTCTAATTATTAGACTCTCATTTTGTACATATAATATAGGGATATGAAATTAAGTGTACTGCATTTCATCAGAGCAGAGTCGAGGCATCACTCAAAGTTCCAGTCCCAAAGACTCTCCTCTAGACCTAATCCTCAATACTAGGGAATAAACCTATTATTGCTTCAGTCATCCGTATCATTAGTTTGTCAGACTTGAAATATTGATGGACAGCCAGATGATGGAGGTAATGGGATTGTGTCTATTTTTCTCACCCTCACATTGGAACAAGGGGCCTCTCGAGTGCCTTTTTACTCAACACATGTAAATTTTTACATTGTTGATCAATGTGTCCGTCAAAAGAATTGGAGTCGTCTGCACTTGTTTTTCTGGGAGTACACCAGGGTGTATCTTTTCTGAGTATCTAAGATACCTTCGACACCTAGACTTGTATCGCTTACGATGCAGAGCCCTTTTTGTGGTGTCAGCCCGACTCCTTGGTCCTAATTAGCGCTTGGTCCAAGTGGACACTTTGAAAATGTTTGGGAGCGCTTGCCATTGGTGGAAGCTCATTTGTAATCTGACTTTAATATTTAGAGCTTTTTCTTTGACATTTCTTTTCTTTTGTTGGCTAGCTTCGCTGCTTTTACCAAAAGTTGGCGCAAACTGATCAACAATTTCCATTAAGTTTCATCACACACTGGCACATAGGTAAATATCAAAGAGATAGCATATGAAACTTGTTCACATACTGGCTAGGGTTTTGCTGACACTCAGGTTTTCTGAAGCCTTCATTAACTTTATCCCATCCTCGAATATCATTAGATCGGATCTAAACTCAAGTCTCTGGTCCTAGTTCCTCAAGTGATATCTTAACTCATCTCATCAATCATGCAGTTGTGGAAGTGATTGTGCTGATCATATTTTTTCTTGAAGGTAGAGATGAAGAGTGCAATATACACTCAAATCTTTCAAAATAGGGGAGTGTGGATAATTAAGCTTAAAACCCTAATGACTAAGGCATGTTAACTCAGACTTCTCAAGATCACAGAAATCTAGTGTCCTCAAAATCCTCAAGCCTTGAGTGAATGTGAATGTGTCAGGAATACACCAACTCCTTGGTTAGTGATTTTTGTGTGATTTTTGGTTTTTGCAGATTTTTATGGGTTTAAATATTTTTTTAATTCTTTGGAGAGACAATGACTGGCCCAGGCTCAAATGAATAAAAGTATCCACTCTCAGCCAGTATGGATGTAAGTAAGGGCCGATAAACGGACCCGTGATCCTTAAGGACGGAGCCATATGCGATGTCCTCTAAACCACCCACTATGCTAAGGGAGACCGAAGTTCCCTCACTGAAAGTGTCTACTAATCCTAGTAGTCAGAGTCTAATTCCAAGAAGGGTTTTTAATTTTTCATTTTTTTGAAAAGGAATATTTACAAAAATTAATCCCTCAATTTTAATAAAACATTTTTTACAAGGTTTTTACAAAACTCAGTTCACAAGTTTACTAAAACCCAGCCCGAAAATAAAATTAAAAAGTTTTAAAAACATGGGCTAAGGCTAAAGTAAATAAACAGTAATATACGGTATACCCCCCTATACTTAATTTTTACTATGTCCTCATAGCACAAGTGCCATGAAGCCAAGGCTCGATCAAATATAGAGTGATAAAGCAGAACTGAGGAGGAGGATCCCCCTATACTCAGGTCAATATTGACCTAAGTACAAGAAGATAGCACGAGGGAGGGATGAGCGGGCAGGCCCCCATATACTTAGGCTACAAATAGCCTAAGTAAGGTCTGAATTAGGGGGGATGGTTGTTCTATGATACAAGGGTGAGGGGGAGGGGGTTCGTGAAATATATACACACACACAGAGAGAGAGAGAGAGGGAGACAGAGTGAAATATACCGGGGGAGATGGTGGGGGTGAGTGTGTATGTGCAAGTGTGTGTGTGTGTGGGGGGGGGTAGATCATCAAGTGATCTACTCTCCTTTTTTTACAACATGCAAGAACTGAAGATAAATATGAAAATGCAAGTTTTTTTTGTATAGTATGCAATGCAATCTGACTGATTAAAATCCTAGAATTTCTTTACAGATTCTTTTGCGGCCTCTTCAACGGAAGCTCCCGACTTCACGCCTCCATGAGAATCAAGAGTCCTCGATTTTCATGGGCCCTGCCACAAAAGAGAAAAGTTAGAATACTTGGAGAAATTAAATCAGCAGATATAACACAAAAAGGAAAAAATGATGCATGAAATGAGGATCTAAAAATTTTGAAATTAATCAAAGAAAATCAAAATTCCATAATTAAGTTAAGTCGTGTCCCCAGAAACGGCACCATTTGATGAACGTAAAATTTGCCTCTACAATAATGTGGAATTGTCGTAGCATAGGAGGCAAATTCGGTTCAGCAAAAACCACAGACTTTGAATGTTGTGGAGTATTTATACTTGGCAAGTCTACCAAGGTCGAACGCAAGGACACAGCTACTTAATTTATTTATCAAATTTCGATACATGAGGCACAAGTGTGGATTATTTCTCAATTTCAGGTCCACATGATGAACTTATGCAAATTACAATGCAATACTAAGATGCATGCAATTTTTAGTTGGTTTTATATAATTACAAGAGAATGCAAGAAAATAATGCACGAAAATTTATATACAGACTAAAGATTACAATTATACCCTAAAAATATGAGCAACAGAAGAGAAATAGAAATCATGGTCATTTTAATCACGATATAAAGAGCAGTCATCAGATTAAAGCACAAACAAGAGAGCAGGGGATCATTTATCACATAAAAAATCACTTCATTTAAAATGATGTCTGATGAGAAAATTAAATATGCTAAGATGTAGAGGACAAACAAGGATCAAAACGACACTAAAATCATGCAATTTGGACCTACGATGCTCAAGTTATGAAGAAAATAATGCAGGGGCATAATTGTAATAAAAATGCTGGAATTAAAAAGGATAAGAATTGCATTTAGGTCCCTAAAGGGACCTAAATGCAAATAAAAGAAACCTCCTAGGCTCCTGTGTAATTTTTCCATTGCGCGTAGAGACCTATTTGCAAATATGGAAACTCGGCAGGGCCTCCCTGTAATTAACCCAGGCGCGTACGTGAGGCGCGCGCCTGGGGACCAAAGTGTAATTCTTGGAAGATCCAGGGTCCTTCATGCAAATTTCCCAGACCCTCACGTGCGATGCACGTGAGGCGCCTAGGCTCGGGAGGCGTGACTGCTTCGGGCCACGTGGCAGCAACTGTAGGCTCGGGGCGAGGCTCGGGGGACCTGAGCCAGTAGCTTCTGCTAGAGGTTCGGGTTGCCACGCGTCATCATCACAGCCGTCCGATCGAAATGATCGGATGACAACTGTATCTTCATCTCCTCCGCAGGTCACCGGAGAAGGCGTGGCTCCGGTGACCTGCCATTTGCTCCGCCGTGCTCCGCGAGGCTATATCTGAAGATCGGATGAGCAAGCTGAGGTCCTCGCGAAGAAGCTGGTGGCGAGGCGATCCTCCGGTAGCGTCAAGATTGGCAGGTCGATGAAGTGCTACCGATGGCAGAGCCGTCGATCGGAGTAGATGCGCAAGCTCCGACCATTAATGGTCCTGCAAGGGTCAATTGATAGCCAAAGCGTGCGCAAGTGATTGTGAAGTGAGGTGGGGTGAAGTGGGAGCCGATCAGAGGTGAAGAAGGTGGCGGCTCGGGTGGGTCCTCTGCCGTGACGGCGGAGGCACTGGATCGGGCAGCAGAGGGGTTCTGAAAGAGAAGAGGGTGGTCGGCGAGGGTGTTCGATGGAAGGCGAAAGTGCAGGTGTGGTCGGATGGAGGCGACGTTGATCGTGGAAGGTGGGAAAATTTTGAGAAAACACAAGAAGAAGAAGGGGGAGGAATACCTCATTGGAGAGGGGGACCTGGTGGAGGAGGAGCTTGGGATGAGCGCCATGGAGGCGCTCCGGTCTTCACCCAGCGAGGTCAGCTGGGCCTCGGAGCTCTGCGGCCGCCAGAGGCGCTGCTACACGGCGGAGGAGCCGCGGGTTGACACCGGGCCAAATCCATCGTCGTCTCGACGTTCCGCCCCTCCGCTGTCACTGGAGGCGCGGAGGAGGCTAGGATTAGGCCCAATAATGGTGGACGAAGGGTTAACGGTGGCGGAGGTCAGCTTAAATAGGGGGAGGAACTCCGGCGGTTACATGGTTGGGAGGGGGGTTTCAATGGCCGAGGTTTTAATGGGGGAGTGATGGAGGGTGGAGATGGGGGTTACGCGAGGAAGAAGGAAGAGAGAGCTGTGAGGGGGAGGCGTTAGGCGAGGAAGGAGGTGGTTGGAGCGACGACCAAAAAAGGAAGGGGGAGGAGGGGCTGCGAGTTGTAACGCCCGGGGACGAGGCGCGTGGAATGAAGAAGATGATGACCGAGCCCTTGGATCTCTCGATCCAACGGCTGTAATGGGTGCGAGAGCGGAGGGTGGAGATTAGATCCTTAGGATCTGATCGTGTGGCTAGGAATTAGGCGGGGGCGAGTGGTTAGGATGGAGGTATGAGGGAGATCCAATGGCTGGGAACGAAGGGGTGATGTGGAGCGTTGAGGGACGTTGGATGGAAGAAAGATCGGATGGCTGAAGTTGGGGCGCGAAGGAACAGATGTGATTTGATCCAGAGGATGATCGGGCGACTGAGGGATGAAGCGGGTTGGAGGGCTGAGATCAAGGCGGGTAGGAGTGGATCCTACGACCCAGGAGGCCAACGGATGTCAGAAAGGGAAGCGGGCCACGTGGGCGGCCCAGAGGGCACCACGTGGCCCAATCAGAAAAATTCAAAGTATAAATACAAAGATAAATAGAAAAGAAGTAGTTAGAAGCAAAATTAGGAAAAAGTCAAAACATGAAAGTTGCTCGTCTCGACGAGATCTACAATTTCATGTTGGAGAAAAAGCCAAAAGAGGTCATTTGTACATACGTATTTTTGGGGGTATTTTTAAGGGGGATAAAAAACACCGATTTTTATCTTTGATTTGTTTTTGTATTTTTAGTCTTTTTAAAGTGTCAGTGAATTATGGACAAATTATCTACCTAATTTTTAGGGGTTTTTGATGATAAAATAAATACAATAAAAAATATGAGAAACTACATACAAATAATTAAGGGTTATTTATACATAATATAATATAGGATAAAAATAAAAAATTAAAAATGAATTTTATTAGATTGATTAAGCCTTGGGTTTAATTTGCGGCTTTTAGCATGATGAATACAAGATTCATCACATCTAATTTTGAATTATTTGTCATTAACGTTATATCTTTCCCTTAAAAATCATTTAAGAAGCAAAAGAGTAACCAATCTACTGTTACTAACGGGATCCGATTTTGTATAGGATAACATCACTGATCACATAAAAGTCATATCGTATGACACATCAGGCTCCAAGGATGTCAAAAAAAGACCAAGAATCATTTAGAAATCAACATCAAGGAGGGAAAATGAATATGTGGAGTTTGATAAAATCGTGTGAATCCAACATTAAGGAGAAAAAGGAACTTCATTACAAAAACACATAAGGCTCTAGAGATGTTCAAGATTATAGTAAAAATATGTGGAACCCAATAGCAAGAGGAAGGTATATATCGTTACCTCCGAGGATATTCCCTCGGGATCTCCTCTCGCACGGAAATGATATTTCCGTCGCTCGATTGTAACACGAATGCACGTATAAAAGCGACCTCAAGCTTTCCTATGTGATGGTGGTCGCGGATCTTCGATCGGAGCTTCTTTTCTGACGTCGACGACGACCCTCCAGTGATTAATCCGGCCAAGGTGGTGGTGCTCCAATGAAGGAGAAGGGTAGTGGTGACTAGGGTTTGGAGAGGGTAGCCTGCCATGCTTTATTTATAGGAGGATTGGTGGAAATGGATTCAAACTCGGATCCGATTCGGATCCATATATGGATCTAGATCATCCAATTTAAAACATCGATATCTTGAGCTAGGAATGTCGGAATTGGGTGTTCTTGGGCTCGTTGGAAAGATCTCGATGAGATCTACCAAATGACATGTAAATTTTTCGGATGTCAAAATACTTCAGATTTTAGGATAAAAAATGCGGGGTTTCACATAACCTTAACTCTTAAAATTGGGATTGTTAATGCAAGTTGACCTAAATAAAATGGAGTAAAAAATTGCCTTGTATTGAGAGAGAGAACCCATCATTATTTGTAGGTACATTTTGCATATTGAGAGGTGAGGATGTATCCTTAAGATAGAGCCCAAATCCTACTTGTAACGAACTCAAATTTTGTATTATCCCCAATAAAAGAGACAAGATAAATTGACCATAAATTCTTGATCTTCATGTGTGTTGGTGAAACTATTGGGTTTGTTTGCACTTGATAGTAATTTCTGCTTGTTCCTCCCCAAAACTTTAGAACTCCATTTCCATCTCCGAAGATTCATCCATCTTCACAGATTCAACTAAACCCTAATTTTGTCTCGGTTCCCTCACCTTTAGATTTACACTCTTATACTTAGGCTAATTTTCAGCCTAAGTATGGGGAGAACCATGTTGTTTCTGACAGTTCAACTCGGGCCCCTCATTTTCATTTTGTATCTCTTTACTTAGGCTATTTCTCAGCCTAAGTATAGGGGGACCCGAGTTCTCGTTCTTCATTAACTCATTCTTTATACTCAATTTACATCCTTCCCTTTGTTTTGTTCTGTACATCTTCTCGTATTTAGTACGCGCTATGGCTTCGTATTATTTTGTGTTATGAGGACATAGCATCAACTAAGTATGGGGCGGTTTACCGTATATATTTCACATATATTTTAGCCATAGCTCATATTTTAAAAAATTTCAAACTTTTTTGGCTAAGGGTAACGTATTATTTTGGAACTAATTTTTTGTAAAAAAAAGATGATTTTCAAAATGACTTGAAATTTTTTATCTACTTATTTGACAGGGTTTTCAAAATATTTTACATGGTTTTGTAAAAATACAGTTTTACTTATTTTGAAAAACCATTTGTAAAATATTTGAAAAACCTATATCTATGTGACATTGCCTTGATGAATATTTTACTTAGGTTTTAAAAAATGGGGTTTTACTTATTTTGAAATTTTTTTGTAAAATGTTTGGAAAATCTATACTTATGTGACAAGGTTTGTAAAATGTTTCAAAATCCTTTTCAAAAATTAAGGATGTCATTGAGATTAACAAAGTGTTTTGTGAATAAACCTAACTTTCTAATCTAATTCAAAAATAAATAAGTAAATAAATGGAAAAAAAATAAAAATCACAAAAATACTAGCTAATCAGTTGGTGTTTCCCTGACACTTGCACATTCACTCAAGGCTTGTTGAGATTCATAACACTTGATTTATGAGGTTTAGAAATTCACAGTCAACCTGTCTTAATCATTATGGTCTTGGACTTAATAATTCACACTTCCCTAGATAGAAAAATGCGTGTACTATATTACATGCTTAATCTCCATTTGAAATAATATGATAAGCACTTCACATGCACGGTTGCATTTGTGATGAGATGAGATGATGTTTCACTTGAGGACTGGGATTTGAGAGTTGAATTTGGACCTAATTTTATGACGCTCGCGGATGGGATAAAATTAATGAAGGCTTCATGAAACATGAGTGTCAGCAATCTTAGACAGTATGAGACCAAGTTTCTTATACTAATCTCTTTATATAAACCTAAGTGCCAGGGTGTGATGAAACTAAATTAAATTTGTTGATCAGTGTGCGCCAACTCTTGGTAAAAACAGTGGAGCTAGCCAAAAAGAAAAGAAAAATAAAGAGAAAAGCTCATGTATTCCAAAGATAAATTTCAAAAGAGCTTCCGTCAATGGCAAGCGCTCCTAACTTTATTAGTGTCCACTTGGACCAAAATCTTAGGCTTTTATGAGCTGGGCTAGTACCTCAAAAGGACTCTGCATCGTAAACGATACAAGTCTGGATGTCGAAGGTATAATAGATACTCAAACGTAACACACCCCGATGCATTCCCGGGAAAATAAGTACAGATGACTCAACTTCTTTTGACGGACACACTGATCAGCAACAAAAATACGTGTGCCGAGTTAATAAGACACTCAAGAGAAACCTTGTTCCTATGAGAGGGAGAGAAGAAAAAACACAAACCCTAATCCCTCCATCATTTGGCCTTCCGTCTATATTTTTAAGTATGACAAACTAAAGAGATGGTGGATTGAAGCAATACTAGATTTATTCGCTAGTGTTGAGGATTAGGTCCCAATGAATCTCTATTCCATCACCATTATTCTTTTATTTGTGTCTTAAATCCTTCGTTAAATGTTGTAAATACAAGAATTATTAAGTCATAGACCCTCGTTTGGGTCGAGGAGAACCCCCTCAAGCCCCTCGTTCTTTTGCTACAGGTCTGCGTACATGAGGAACCATCCGAGGCTCTATTCGTACGAAGATACATCTTCAAGTTCACGTCGAACAGTGAAGACCCCATGTCCCCTTCATTGAAACCTGGAGATTTTTGAGCACCACATGCAAGCAACCTTAGGAGCGATTTGGGCTGATTAGGAGTATCGGAGGAGGCCAGAGATGCGAGGAATCAACGGTTGAATAAGCTCCAGTGCCTTGTTGTCAATTGTTCTTGCAACCAATCTCCCAGCCTTAATACCAGATTTAATCTCTGTCGTCAAAGTCAAGGTGAAACGAAGTGCCATCCAACCATAGGATCGAGTTAGTGGCGCCGTGTGGAGCCCCTGCCATCGTTGGATGCACACCACGTAAGGGGTAATTTATGCCAAGCCCTCGTTCGCTTTTTGTATTTATCCATTATTCCTATAAATATTAAGTATAGTTCAAATATTTTTGTAGATATTTCAAGTAGGACATCAAACTTTATCTTATTTACATATAAGTCCTCTACCAAGTCACCTCACGTGCCCGCACACATGAGGGCCTAGGTATTTTGCATATATACCTATCAGGTTTGTATATTTATATTTAGTCCCAAAACTTATAAAATTAGTGTAATGTTTTTGGAGAAATTACATGTGGGACCTTAGCTTTTTATTTAATTACATTTATACCCCTACCTATCAGTTAGTAAATTGGAATTTAATTGGATAAATTGCTAACATGAACCTGGATTTTTTAATGTGTTATTAAATGCAATTAAGTTCCATTTAAGTTGTAAATAGATTCTTGCTAGTTTATGCATATTTATTGTAAAAATGGCTTAAATGCTCTAAAAATATAGGAGAAATACGGTAGATGCCTAATATATAGCCTCTTCAAGCGATATTTTTATTTGGTATTTTTTATATTGTCCTAATTTCTAAAAATCAAATAGGAGCTATATATTTCATGTTTTCATATAAAATCCAAGAAAATTAAAAAACTACTTCTAAAATTCCAAAAAATTAGTATATCTATATTATCATATATTCTATCTTTAGACCGAAAATCACATAAATATATGAAAAGGAAATTTTAAAAATTATAAAAACCAACAAGACCATAAAAATTAGTAAAAATAATTAAAAATCCAAAACAATTATGTTTTATAATTTTCTCTATTTTATGTATTACGTATTAAAAATAGTTTTGGAAAATTTTAGACTTATTACCTATTTTAAAAAAACCAAAAATATTTGCCCTATTTATTTATTCATAGTTTATACATTTTAATACATTAAAAATATATAAAATTTTAGAAATATATATAAATACCAAAATAGAGAAAAACATCAAAATACAAAAATATTTTATTTTTTGAGTTACATTATATTTTTAAATATTTAAAAGTAAAAACCTTATGTATACTATATATACCTAATAATACTTAATACTACTTATCATCATTCTTATTACTTATAAATATGTAGCATATATTTAAAAAAATTCAAAAAAGTGATCGTTCCCTATATATATTAGATCTTATATCTTATTTATATTATCTATAATATTATTCTGGTCATATATACATATAAATAATATCTTAAAAAGAAAAAGTAACTAAAAATGTGCAAAATTAAAAAGAATATATATATGATAATTTAAAAATCTATAAAACTAAATATAAAACCTATAAAAAATAGAAAATACATAAAAAATAATTATTATCATTAATATTCTAATTAATAATAATTATACTTATCCACCATTTGCTCTCAGTGGTTCGACCCCTATACTTACGTGCTATACACATCTTTTTGTAAGGTATAATAAATTTCTCTCGTATTGTATTTATTTTTAATCATATATCGTGGGTTGATTGTTGATCTATTCAATTTGTTCGGGTATTGAGAGTCGAAAGAGGCGTTATTGAGAGCCAAGAGAGGTGCCGATACAAGATTACCACATCCGACTTGTTAGACACCGCATGCCCTCCAAGATACATCACCGATTGACTAATCAGGTCCCCACGAGAGTCTCTTGGACTGAAATCTTGAGTGATATTTTCGACACAACTCTTGTGAATGCAGTCAACACTTAAAGCCATACATCTTAGATTTATGTAAACACTGAGAGTCTGATGACTAGGGAAGTTGAGTTCCTTTTTATTAAGATCCAGTTCAGCTTAGAGTTTTGGGATATCTAAATTCGAGTGTTTTGGATTGATCAAGCCTTGTCTCTACACATTTACACTCAGGGAATTAACTCATTCTTTATTTGCTTGAGGATGAGCATAACTTAATTATATTGGGGGTGATAAATCCTAAATTTATCATCATTATTTATGTATATTATCTCCCTAACTTGAGTAATACACTAATAATAATAATAATAATTAATAATTAACTTAACTTAACAATTAACATGTTGTTAATAATTAACATTAATTATTGTAAATAAATAAATGCATTGTGGTACCTTTATTTCATGTGTTTCTTTCTTAATAAAAATTAGTTTAATATTGTATATATTATATTTAATATTAAAAATAAATAAAAAATACAGAAAAATAATAAAAGAAAAGAAAACAAATGTTTTTAATACATAAAAAATACTTACAAAAATATTTCTATGTATATATGATGTATTCTCTCAGTTCTCCATGAAAATTGTAGATCTCACCGAGATCTACAACTTTCATGTTAATCACTTTTTTCTAATTCATCCTCTAACCATTTCCTTTTGATTTTTTTATTGATTTATTCATTTCTTTAATTTCTCATTAGGCAATGTGGCCTAATACCAATCTACTGCCTCATATGTCTCTTAAGAGCCAACAACCCATTTTTATTCTCGTCCGTTGGTTCTGATCATTTGATCTGAAATGTTCAGATCCTCTTATTCAAATGTCGTTTGATCGCTTCACATCAGAGCGATATGTGTCATTCGCGCGCATCACATTAGCAGTCGTTCAATCGCATGATCCAATGAACGACGTGTGTCTTCAACCTCTGCCCCTCTCCTCGAAGCGTGGCAACCTTCACCAACTGCCCAACTTCCCCACTTTCTCCCTCTGCCGTTAGATATCCTCTCCCTTTGATTCCACCTCCATCCTCTTTCCCTAACTTCCCTTTCTCATGCCAGTCCCCTAACTCCCATCTTTGACCAACCTTTACTAACCTACGGGCAGTTGAAATTTCCTAGGAAACCACCACGAGCCTTCACCATATTCTTCAAATACTCCTCCGCCAACACCGGAATTGTTTGTCCACCCTTGTGTGAGCAATCTCCTAGCCTCCATCTTCCCTCCAAGACAAGCAGGTGAAGAATTGAATTGCGATAACGGAGCATTTACTATGGTGTCGACCCACGGTTGGAGGGCCATGTCATGGTCGAATTTGGCCGTTTGAGCTTAGTGCCGCGATTGGGCACTTGAAGCAAAGACCGGTGCCTCACCTTGAGCCTCAACCCAAGACATTGCTTCCGTTCATGACATAGATTCAATCCATGTAACTTAGGTTTAGTTTTTTTACTTTATTTCTTCGATTTTTCATGTTGTGTATAGTCGATTTCATCCAGCTTGCACAGTGTCTCTGATGAATCTATGATTCATCACTCTAAAAGTTGAAAATAGAGCTTTGTTCCTGAGTAATTAGCTGCACATTTCCACTTATATTGCATAATTAGCATTCATGCATGCATAAATAATATCTGCATTTTAGTATTCATATCTGCATTAAATAAGAAGCCCAATTCACTAGTAAATATTCACATGTATATTCACCATATTTCACCTATTTGTATTTAGTTTATACTAACTTCAAATCCAATAAAACAAACTCTATAGTGTATATATTACTAACACTAATTAAAGAAAAATATCAAAAAAATACTAACTTGTAAAATTGACCAATAAAACCTGAGTCCAAGTTTGAGCCTTAAAATGCACATATCTCTCTCACACAGCGTCCGATTTAGGTCTACTTACTTTTAAGTAATGTACATTCAAATACCTTCAAAATGAGACTAATTTCATTAAAATCGGAGATCGTATGTGAAACTTGGGTTTCGGGCCCCTATTGTATATTGTACATATGTACCTTTTCGCCCTTTCATTTTATTTTTTTTATTTTCTTAATTATTAAAAATAAAAAAAATAGTTTAAGTTGTAAATATTCTGTTCATATTTCCTCTCTTTTTATTTTGATTTTTCTCTTATTTAAAAATGAAAAAAAATACAAAAGATAAAATGCGGTATTTTATATCTATAAGGTACCACCCAAAAAATACATTTTGTACATATGACTTCATTTGATTTTCGGCCCTTCACAAAAGTTGTAGATCTCGTCGAGATGAGCAACTTTCGTGTTGCTACTTTTTGATTTAACACCTTTTGTTATTTCTTTTTATTTTTCTTTACATTTAATTTTTGAATTTTCTGGGAGCGACATGTGACAGCTCCTGGAGCTGCCACGTGTCACCCCATTTTTTTATTATTTTCGGATTTTATTTTATTTATTTATATTTTTACTATTATTCTAATTATTTATTTATTTACATTTATTTATTTATTTTAATTTATTTTAATATTTTCTTTTATCTTTATTTTCTCTTCTTTATTTTTATTAGCCTACTTATTTTATATATTATTATTTGTATTTCCCTTTTACTTCTTCCTCCTTTCTTGTCTTCCACTCTAAGTCAACACTCTCCACCACTCCATTCTTCCCACTTCTTCTCCAACTTCTCTCTCCTCTTCCTTTTTATTCCCATCATCATTTTCCAGCATCCGTCATTTCGAGAGAAGTGAGATCGAGCCCCTTTAACCTTCAGGTGACAGCTGTAGGAGACGAGTTGAGCGACGACAACCTCAAGGCAAGATCCAGTAGTCTGCACTACCGTCACGAGCTTCACAACGCTCGTTGAGCTTCGGAGCACCCGCCATCTCCTTGAAGCGACGACTGGAGCCACGAATCGTAGCTCCACCCTCTGGCGAAATTCCAGGGAAGAAGCAGCCATAGCCGCCCCCTCCCTGGCTGCTCCACCACCGCCGTGCTACGCCCTCCGGCGGCTAGCCACCCCTGCGCTGCCACGCCCTCCAGCTGTGTGCGCCATCGCCCTCCAGGTCTGCTCGCCGTGGCGGTACCAACCTCCTTGCGCGCCCTCCTGGTGTCACCCCCTCGCTGCTGCCTAGCCGCTCGCGCGCGGCGCAGCGCATCCCCAGCTGCGCCCCCACACGCCACCTCCAACGGCAGCGAACCCTCGCTGCTACAGGGCCACCGCATGAGACCGCGACCACGTCCCTGTGCCTCCCACCGCCTTCCCGGCCTGCTCTCGACGCGAGTCACCACTGAGTCTGCGCCACCATCGACCCACGACCCCCCGCGGCTCCAGTATCCATCTCATGCCGCTGCGTCAAGCGCCGCCCGGCCGCCACCAGCTCCTGCGTCCACCTCTGCTGCGGGAGCCCTCCTCCGCCCGCACGTCATCGTCAGGCAGCGCCACGCACACCGCATAGCTGCCCACTCCCGCGACCTCCAGGCCAGATCGCCCGTCGTGCCACCTTCGTGTCGCCCGTGCGCCTCACGCCGACCCATCGCATAGCCATCCCCTGTGAATACGCCGATCGACCGTGTCGCTATGCCCGACACCGTGCTCCCTCACGATTGCCCTCTTGCCGACCTCGCCACGCACGCCCCAGCGCCGCTCCCGTTGCGTGCCCTAAAACGTGGATTCCAAACCCCTGTGCAAGGTTCATTTCATTTGTTTATTTTTATTTATTTTTTTTGTAAAATTTGTATAGTCTATTCGTTAGTTTTCATTATTTACAAAAATGTCCATGTTCACATATCAGTTCATTCAGTTTTAATTCTGTCTTGCAAAGACACCCCTGCATTTATGTTTTAATTTGGACATTATTTTTGCATCAATTTTTAATACAAAAATAGCATGTTGTTGAGCAATTAATTATGTACATTTTGTCTATTTATTTATATTTTATTGAGCATGAATTATTTATTACAAGTTAGAGCTTGAAATTAAATGATATTTTACCCATTTAAGCTCTGAAATTCTCACAGACATATACATATTGTTCCAAAAAGTATAAAAAAATTGTAATTGATGTCTTTAAGCGTGCTTTAATTTCTACCCAAATTTTATCTAGATTAGAGTTGTTTTGTGCATGAAATAAATCTTAGAGTGACTTCTGTAAATGATTTTTAATTAAACCACAAAGATTATTTTTGAGAAATTTCAAGTCTCCTAGATTGCATATTAAAATATCTATTTGAAATAATTCGCTTTCTGGAAATTTTGATTTAGTAGATTAATTAGGAATTAAATACTCACAGTCGCTCTATTTTCAGTAAAAAATTCATAAAAAATCATAAACTGTTATAAAATTCCAAAAAATTAGTGTAGCTTCATTTCTTCATCTATTCCAGTAAATTTTTCATAATTTTTGCATTTCATTTGCATGGAAATTTGCATAAAAACCTCAATTTTTTTTTGCATTTTTCATTATTGCATCTTAAGCTCAAAAATTCTCAAAAAATATTTGCATTCGTCGTTGGATTAGGTTTAACGGAAAAAATTTGGCTGAATTTGGATTAATTTCGTATTAGAATCAATATTGGCTAAGTCGGTTATTTTCTTGTTAACTTAGTCAATTCGTATTTTGTATTTGATATTTTTAATGCATAAAAAATTAAAAAATCGCACTCGGAAAACCGTGATCTAATTCATCTAATCTGATCCTGAGTTGTTCCTTTGCCTCCTTGAGTCGACCCTGGGGCTTGCCCAGGTTAAACAAACATAAGACTGCACTTAATTTCATTTGACGATTCATCGATCCGTGCGGTTAATTTTTGATCGATCCGGATTTATCTGACTGCAACAAAATCATTAAGTCAATACCATTAAAAAGGGTAGATCCGGGCCAATCAGTCTCCACCTTCATTGTACATCATAGATGTATGCGGGAGGATCCATCAATCACCATTCTTCTTCCATGATCTCCTCCATTCCCTCCTTTATTATTAGTTCAAGTGAAGAAGAACCCACCAGGTCTTCATCTTCTTCACCCCCTATAGTCCTTCGCTCACCCCATTGATGAGCTCAAAAATCGCCTTTTTAATTCTCGATAATTGTAGTGTAAGAGATGAAATTCGATCAATCAAAAACCATAATATTTGATTGTTGTGGAATATTTTAACTTGGCAAGTCTACCAAGGTCAAATGCATGGAACGAATTATTTTTAGTTGCATGGTTTTAAATTAATTTAAATTATTAATTAATTGATGTGTTAATTTCTGTGTCAGGAAATAAGAGAAAATATGACGGTGAAAGAGATGCAATGCTAAGTGAATAAAATAAACAGAGAGAAAGAGCACATGATCTATGATTTTATTTGATTTAAATCCTCAATCAAATTGATCAATTAATCCTTAAACAGATCGAAAGAGATTTAGGAGATAAGTTTCTAATCAAATTTAGCTGCAAACATGGAAATTGAATAATAAATAATCCTGTAAATATTCAGATCAATTCTTCTCTCAAATACATCAATTTTTAATCACATGAAAAGTCAGAGAAAATAATTAATCTTGTCTCGAATGACTCAGTAGAAATAAGATCCTCAATTTAAATTCACAAATAGTCACAAGAGAATTATTCAAATAGAAATTCCACAATCGAGCCCCCTGTAAGGATTAAATCCTCAAAGATTATCAATAGATATACTTAGAAATGAAATTTTCTTCATTGCATATCCTACAGAATAAATCACTAATCTCCTCGATAAAATAACACATGCACACACACATGTATATATATATATATATATATATATCAAATTTTAAGCCTGAATATATCAAGTCATTCCTCAAATAATAAACAACATTAAATGTCTTCAGATTAGTCCACAAAGTATATAATATGATAGAGCACATAAATGGCTTCAAATCGACATATTGTCCATTAAAAACTGAGTTCGTATGAGCAAGATATGATAAAATGAAATAGCAGGGACTGAAACATAAATAAAATAAAGTTTTATGACATAATGGCCTCTGGTAGGGACTTATCTGTAATTAGAAAAACTTGCATGGGCACTTCCGTAAATTATCCTGGCGGGCGTGTGCTGTGCACATGGCTTTTGGGCGCAGGGGTGATTTTGTGATTTCCTGGGAGCACAAGGGTATGGGTGCAAGCTTCCTGCAACATCATGTGGGGGTCATGGGCTGGGTCTGGTTCGGTGGGCTAGGCGGAGGCTCGGGTCCCTGAGGCTTAGCTATGGTCTCGGGGCAGTGTCTCGAGGTCTGAAGCTGCAGCTCGTAGTTTGTGAGCCACATGTGGAGGCGAGAGGAGGTCCCGAAGGCCTGAGCCTCGAGGCTTCGACCAAGGCTTAGGGTTGATGCGTGGCAGTTCGAGGGTCGTCGAGTGCCTTACCCTTGATCCAACAGAGGTGATCTGTCGACAGGCGGCTGCGTTGGGCGGTCGATGCGGTTAGTGGTGGGGTCTGCGTGCAAGTGGCTCGCTAATGGAGGTTTGGCCGAGGTGCAAGGCACATGATGGTAGAGGTACAGTCGGTACATCGAGATAGAGCTCAACCGATACACGACCGAGCTAAGGCGGAGCAACGGAGGTCCTGCGCGGGGTGAGGTGCTAAGCCTGCAAGCAAACAAGATAGGGGGACGAGAAATAGAGAGCGGATCTCCGACGACGAGGGTGAGGGATAGGGAGCGGAGCTAGGCTCCAACCTTTGCAAGGTCGGAGGTGGGGGAGACATGTAAGGAGAGAAGGAGAACTGGAGGTGGGAATCGTGAGGCAGAGTCGAGGTGGCGGGCGATCGATGTGTAGCAGAGGAAGTCACCTAATGGAGGAGGAGCTCAGCCTCATGGTCGTCGCTACGAGTGCTCTAGAAATGAGCACAAGCACTACTGCTGAATACAACTAGACGGTTGAGAAAACGGTCGCGGATCTCACCAAAACCTCCTGCTTGTCATCGCTCGTTGAAGTCCTCCCTGACTGTTGTCACCTGCAAGGAGAATATGGGGCTAGAGAGGTTGTTTTCGCGGATGGCGGATGGGACAGATGATTGGATAGGGAGGAGGATTTATAAGAGAAGGTGATGGTAACAGTCAGAGAGGAGGCGGGGGCATTACGAAGCGGAGGGGTCGCAGTGGCGGCTGCAACGACCGGAGGAGGAGGCGTTTGCAGAGAAGGGCGTAAAGGCTGGAAGGGGAATCCAAAGGTCACATATCACACATGTGCATACAGGGGAGGAGGCAGCATGTGCATAACACGTGCCAGGGGAGAAGCAAGCGGTCACGTGCTAGGCATGTGACCCAGGGGGCGGCTGGAGAGAGAAAGCAGGGTGCCATGTGTCACCCTAAAAAAATAAAAATTAAAAGAGAAAAAATAGAAAATAAAAAGGAGAGCTCAGATTGAAAATTTCCCTTTACAAAAGTTGTTCTTCTCGACGAGACTACAACTTTTATGAAGGAACCAAGAGTAAAGAGGTCATCTGTACAAAGTGGTAATTTTTGTGGTTCTCCATGTGTATAAAAATCGGCCTTTTTGAGGTTTTATGTTTTTTTTGTGATTTTAGAAGAGGATAAATATCTATAAAAAATACGATAAAATTAAAGACACTTAATTACACATTGAACTATTTTTTGATTTTTTAATAAATAAGAAAATATGGAAATGAAATAGAAGTACGAAATAAGCGAATCTTGTACAAACTCACAGAGGTCACTCAGATACAGTCAATTTCTTTGATTTCAATCTTAATTTGGATTTGGATTTTTATGCCTAAAACTTTCATCAAAGAACATAAATGAAGAAGAAATAAAATAAAATTGGTTAATTATGTACATAAAAACTTAGGTCAAAAATAGCAAAAAGATGAAATGCACAAAAGAGGCACAAAACCCAACTTTCACATATGAGCTCCGAGTTTTATGAAATTGATCTTATTTTGAAGGTATTTGAAAATGGAGTACTTTAAAATGAGTAGACCAAAATTGGATACTGTATGAGGAAGATATGCACGTTTTAGTTTGTCTGATGTGAAATTAGGTTTTGGGTTTATTTGTCACTTATTGGAGTTAGCATTTTTTTGTATTTTCCTTTGTTATTGTTAGTAATATCTACACAATAGAAGTGATTTTAGAAAATCGAAGTTAGAATGAATTAATTAAAAATAGGGAAAGTTAGCGGCTTATTAGGTCAATTTACATTTGGATTTTTGGTTCCTTATTTTATGCAATTATGCATTGATGAAATGTGAATATTATTTACACATGTATGAATGCTAATGATGTTATATTGATAACTAATGCATACGGATTTTAGGGAACATAGCCTAATTGACCAATTTTAGCATGTTGAATCAGAGATTCATCATAACCCTATACTTAAACCATTCTCGTCCCCGAGCATCAATGAATGAATGACTTAGTTGGATAAATCCTTGACTGTGCATGTGAATTTTCAAGGCTCAATTTATCGTACACACTTAATCTGAGTGATCCTAAAATTTTGGACTCAACCGTGCTTTAATCAAAAGGAATCCAACATTTCTATTTATCAGACTCTCTGTTTGTACATAAAATATAAGGATATGACTTTTAGTGTACTGCATTCATGAGAGTGGAGTCAAGATGTCACCCAAGGTCCCAGTCCAGATGACTCTCATCTAGACCTAATCCTCAACACTAGGGAATAATTCTATTCTTACATTTAATCTACCATCTCATTAGTTTGTAAGACTTGAAAGTGTAAATGGATGACCAGATGGAGGGCATATGATTGTGTCTATTTTTTTCTCCCTCACATTGGACCAAGGGGCCTCTCGAGTGCCTTATTACTCAACATATGCGTATTTTTGTTTTGTTGATCAATGTGTCCATCAAGAGAATTTGGAGTCGTCTGCACATGTTTTCTTGGGAGTATATCGGGGTGTCTCTTTTGAGTATCTAAGATACCTTCGATACCCATAATTGTATCACTATATGATGTAGAGCCCTTTTTTGGTGCTAGCCCGACTCCTCGGTCCTAATAGCGTTTGGTCTAAGTGGACACTTTGAAATGGTTGGGAGCGCTTGCCTTTGGGTGGAAGTTCTTTTGAATTTGACTTTGAAATGATAGAGCTTTTTCTTTGAGAAAACTTCTCTTGAATTTTCATTTCATTGTTTGGCTAGCTCCACTGCTTTTACCAAAAGTTAGCACACATTGATCAACAACTTAATTAGGTCTCATCATACCCCGGCACAGAGGTAGATAAACGATAACATGCGAACTTGTTCATATATTGGCTAGGGTTTTGCTAACACTCATGTTTCTTGAATCCTTCATTAACTTTATCCCATCCTCGAGCACCATTAAATCAGGTCTAAACTCAAATCTCCAATCCTAGTCGCTCAAGTGATAACTTAACTCATCTCATCAATCATGCAGTTGTGAAAGTGATGTGCTGATCATATTCTTTAGAAGGTAGAGATGAAGAGTGCAATATAGCGCTCAAATCCTCAAACTAGGGAAGTGTGGATTATCAAGTTTCAAACCCTAATGACTAAGTCTAGCTAACTCAGTCTCTCAAGACTCAGAATTATGGAGTCTTTAAATCCTCAAGCCTTGAGTGATAGTGAATGTGTTAAGAATATATCAACCAAGGAATGCATGGATTCTTGAGATGCATAATGAAATGCAAGACCATGAGTGATTTTTTATGCAAAAAGGTTTTTGTTTTTGTTTTTTTTAAAACCAGGTATTATTTACATAAAGAATTTAGTATACTATACATAATAAACACAACTTGTACCCATACCTGATTTAAAATGAAAATAATTAAAGTACGAGCTATGGATAAAGTAGGTAGATTATATACAAACACCCCCTGTACTTAGTTTGTTCTATGTCCTCGTGGCACAAAATGAAATGTAGACATAGCTCATACCAAGTATAGTTGAGCGAAAAAGAAAAAGAAGTTGACATGTCCCCTATACTTAGATTTTTGAGGGACTAAGTATAGAGAAAAGTATGAAATGAGGTAGTCGAAGGTGAGGAAAAAAGAATAGAAGAGAAGTATACACAATGGTACCGGTCCCCTATACTTAGGCTAAGGTTAGCCTAAGTATGATCAGATAATTACAAATGGGGAACCGAGTAGATTTACGGATGTACAAGGTTAAGAAGGTTTGCGATGAACCTTCTTGCGGGAGTGGGGCAAGAGATAGTATAGTGATATGGAGGGTGGTGAAGAGGGGGAGGATGAAGAGAAGCAGTTAGAGTCATCCTCAGAAATATAGTAGTTGTACGCAGGGGATCTCCAACTATTGTCAACCAGAGGTAAGTGCCCTTTGATAACAGTTGTACTTATTACACTTAACATGATGAACCACTTCAGGACCGGATGAGGACTCTTCAGAAATCACCTGGTGTCTATTGTCAAAGGTAACTTTCTTGGTCAGTTTGTTTCCATGAGAAGCATTGGGAGAAAGATAGACAGTCTTTGTCTCCCTATATTGAGTAATTGGTGTGGCATTTATGAGTTCCTCGTTGGATGGATCCCCATAAAAGTTGACCAATTCTTGTAGGGTCATACGCGGCTTCGGATGAGTTAGCATGTTCCTGGTGGCTTTGTGATTGCTGGTAGGTGTTGTTGATGCCACCTCTTGATAATCGTGAATTTTGATGACATCAGAGGTTTCCTGAGTCGGTTCCTTGTATGATTCAAGTATCTCGTGAATTATTGCCGATTCAAATATTGGATCACTTAAATAATCATGACGTTCCTCAGAAATATGATCCAATTCTTCATAAAACTCCTAAATAATGTTTCTTCCTAGGAGCAGTTGCAGGGTGGGAGGTATGGTGACAATCAGAGGTTTGTCCAACAGTCGGTCTCACGGGTGTCTCTCCTAGGGCATGCGTTGATATTTTGTGAGGAGAGGTCTGACCATGTGAAGCATTTGTCTCCTGATCACAACTATCAGTTTCAAGTCGGATTTCCTCAGAGCAGGTCATGTTATTGAGGCTTTGTGCATTGTGGTCTGAGTTCAGAAACTTGATGCCCCGAGTCTCAAAATCAACAATCGCCTTAGCAGAGGCTAAGAACATATTTCCTAAAATGATAGGATACTCAGACAACTTTTTGGGATGCTCAATGTCTAGGACAATAAAGTCCACTTTATGTTCTTCACCTCAGAAATTTACGACGATAAAAATAACCCCCCAGTCTTTTGGTAGATCGATCATGCAATTGAACGATTACCCTTGTCTTTTTGAGTTGTCCGAGTTTGAGTTGGCAGAAAACAGACTTTGGGAGGATGTTTAACATAGAGTCATCGTCTAATCAAACATGAGTGCATATGGTATCCTCAATTTCACATGTGATCCGAGTCAATCGCTTGACTTTGCAACTTTTGATTTGTGATTCATCACCAAAGACTGGCCATAGATATGACATGATATTCAGTCCTTGATCGTTTCTTGTCCATCTTTTTAGGATTTAGTCGACTCTTCACAAATCGCTTAAGATCGGGTACATATTCTATGGCCTTGATCAATGGAAGCTCTAAGATCAGACTTTTACAAAATGCTTCCATTTCATAATTATCCATTTTTTTATTTTCCATTTTTTCAATTTTTTGGTACTTTTGGTGAGGTGGCCAGTAGGGGGTCAGAGGTCAGTGGTGGTTGTGCCTGATTGTGAGTTACAGGATGATTTTGTGGTTTGCAAGGTGGTGGCCTTACTTCTTCTGGATTCTATATCGGCCGGATGAGATCATATATTTTCTTAGTCAAAGCATATGCTCTATAATTAATCCGAGCAATCTCATCCTCAAACATCTCAGGACTTGTGATTGAATAATCATTCTCCATATGTCGTGATTCCGACATGTAACATTTAGTAGAGTGTTGATTATTCATATTCGTCATGGTCTGGTCATGAGTCACATTTCCTTCTCTCTGGTTTTCTCGTGAATTGTCTGAAGGAAAAGTGGTCGTACTCAGGAAGATAGTCAACCTGAGTAAAGGATGGTTCAAGAGGTTGGGCGTCCATAGTAACCGGAAATCATGTTTCTATGTCAATATTGGTTACTCTATTTTCCATTCTCAATTATGCTCGCTCTCTTGTGTCCATAAGATTGTCAGAATGTGAGCAAGGTCTATTCCATGAAGAAGTGTGGGCGTAGTATGGGATGTATGGGAGGGAAGAGGATGATGGTTAATGGGGACCAGGTTTGAAGAGCAGGTTCCCCTCGAAAGTGTGAGAAGAAGGATATGGGACATGGTCGTGGAGAGCGGGTAGGAATGCTAGTGTGCCGACATCTTCTCAATAAACGGATGAAATGATTTGCGAACCATGATTTGCTTGCAATTGCAAGGTCTTTGGAGCATACAAGTCAAACACAAAACAAACACGTAGATTCATCCACTCGACACTTGTGAAGGCATGTCAGAGTTCGGCCGCTTATCTTTTCAATTTTAATTTAATAACAAAACAATCTTGAAGATTAAGCGGAGCTATTAGGTGCTGAAATTTTTCACAAAGACTATCCCGAGTACATACAACTAGTTGCATCTACTTTCATCCAGTATAGATATAAGTACAGACCGTAAAAATACGGCTACCCGTTACTTGAGGACGGAGCATTACACGGTGTCCTCTAAACCATCAACTCTGCTAAGGGAAGTCGGATTGTAAAACGGCTACCCGAAGTTCCCTTATTGAAAAGTAACTAGTTATTTCTAAAAATAATAGTATTATTTCAGATTATGGCTCTACCTTAAGTGTGTTATATGGTCCTTACACATAATGAGTGGGTTTCTCTCCATCAGACACAAGGGTTAATTTTATGTCAATTTTATTTACAGACGCCTTGATTAGCAGTCCCGGTTTTAATCACTTAAGTCTTATTTGAGCACAAAAATATCACGCCTAATGAGTAGTACCAATTCCTTTAATTCCTAAGTTGTAAAAATTGAGCAGGGAGAATAAAAAAAGCCAATGCAAGCGTAAATCAATGATGCATGCTTAAGAAGGAGACTACAGTGATTCCTTGCATTTTTCATGCATGATGTAATACAAGGAATTTCAAATTTACATTAAATGATATGCGCAGAGGCAAAACGCCCTAGACATATAGTTCTATTAGCAGGAAGAATGGATTTCAAATTTAACTAAGTTGAACGATCTACCAATGCGTATAGTCAGTGAAAAATGCGTGTCCTAAAATTTACGAGCACAATCAAAACTAATTCTAATCTAGCATATGTGCTCCTAAATTCTATGCCACACCACAGAGAGTCCAGTCTGAATTATTACAAATTAAATGTCTTCAAATCAGTCCACAAAGTATGTAATATGATAGAGCACAGAAATAGCTTCAAATCGAAATATTGTGCATTAAACACTGCATTTGTATGAGCAAGATATGATAAAATAAAATAGCAGGGACTGAAACGTAAATAAAATAAAGTTTGACGTAATGTCCCCGGTTAGGGACGTGTATGTAATTAGCAAAACTTGTGTGGGCACTTCTATAAATTATCTTGGCAGGCACGTGTTGTGCATGTGACTTTCAGGCGCAGGGGCAATTTCATGATTTCCTGGAAGCACAGGGGCGTGGGTGCAAGATTCCCACAACAGCATGTGGGGGTCACGTGCTGGGTCTGGTTCGGCAGGCGAGGCGGAGGCTCGGGTCCCCGAGGCTTAGCTATGGCCCCGGGGCGGTGCCTTGGGGTCTGAAGCTGCGGCTCGTAGTTCTTGAGCTACAATTGGCGGCGAGAGGAGGTCCGGAAGGCTCAAGCCTCGAGGTTTGGGTCGAGGCTCAGGATTGATGCGTAGGGGTTCGAGGGTCGTCGGATCAAGGCCTTTCCTTTGATAGAACGAAGCTGATCTTTCGACTGGCAGCGACAACAGGCGATCGATGCGATTGGTGGTGGGATCTGCGTGCAGGTGGCTCGCTGGTGGAGGTGCGATAGAGGGGCAAGGTGGAGGATGGCAGAGGCACAGGCAGTGCGTCAAGGTAGAGCTCAGCCTATATACGACCGAGCTATGGTGAAGCGACGATGGTCCTGCGAGGGGCGAGCTGTTGAATCTGCAAGCAAACAAGACAGGGGGACGAGGGATAGAGAGAGAAGCTCCGACGGTGAGGGGAGGGATAGGGAGCGGAGCTAGGCCCCCACCTTTGAAAGGTCGGAGGTGGGGGAGACTTGTAAGGAGAGAAGGAAAACTGGAGGGGGGGATCGTGAGACGGAGTCGAGGTGGCATGCAGTCGATGCGTAGCAGAGGAAATCACCTGGTAGAGGAGGAGCTCAGACTCCAGGTCGTCACTGTGAGTGCTCCAGAAAGAGCACGAGCTCTGCTGTTGAAGGTAGCTACACGGTCAAGAAGACGGCCGTCGATCTCACCAAAGCCTCCTGCTCGTCGTCGCCCGATGAAGTGCTCCCTAATTATTGTCACATATAAGGAGAATATAGGGCTGGAGAGGTGGTTTTTGCTGATGGTGAACGGGGCGGACGTTCGGAGAGGGAGTAGGCTTTATAGGAGAAGGTGATGGTAATGATCGGAGAGGAGGCAGGGGCGTTACGCAGCGGAGGGGACGTAGTAGCAGCCGCAACGACCGGAGGAGGAGGCATTTGCAGAGAATGGCACAACGACAGGAAGGGGAATCCAGAGGAAACGTGTCGTGCACGTGCGCACGAGGGAGGAGGCAGCACGTGCATGGCAAGTGCCAGGGGAGAAGGAGGTGGTCATGTGCTAGGCACGTGACATGGGGGGGCTGGAGAGAGAAAGCGGGTGCCACGTGTCACCCTAAAAAAATTCAAAATTAAAAGAGATAGAAAATAGAAAAGAAATATAAGAAGACCCCTGATCGAAAAATTTTCTTCACAAAAATTGTTCGTCTCAACGAGATATATAACTTTCATGAAGGAATCAAAAGCGAAAGAGGTCATATGTACAAAGTAGTAATTTTGGTGGTTCTCCATGTGTATAAAAACCCGACTTTTTAGGAATTTGTAATTTTTGGTGATATTAACAGAGGATAAAAATCTAGAAAAAATACAATAAAATAAAATAAATTAATTACACATTAATCTAATTTTTTGGATTTTTAATAAATAACAAAATAGGGAAATAAAATAGAAGTACAAAATAAGCGAATCTTGTACATACTCACAGAGGTCACTCGGACACAGTCAGTTTCTTTGATTTAGTCTTGATTTGGATTTGGATTTTTATACTACTTAATAAAAATTTCATCAACGAACACAAATGAAGAAGAAATAAAATAAAATTGGTTAATTATGTACATAAAAACTTAGGTCAAAATAACAAAAAGATAAAATACACAAAAGAGTCCTAAAATCCAACTTTCACATATGAGCTCCGAATTTTATGAAATTGGTCTTGTTTTGAAGGTATTTGAAAATGGAGTGCTTTAAAAGTGAGTAGATCAAAATTGGATATTGTATGAGGAAGAGATGTGCGTTTTAGTTCGTCTATGTGAAATTAGGTTTTGGGTTTATTTATCACTTATTTGAGTTAGCAGTTTTTTATATTTTTTATTTGTTCTTGTTAGTAATATCTACACGATGTAAGTGGTTTTAGGCCAATAGAAGTTAGAATGAGTTAATTAAAAATAGGGGAAGTTAGCAACTTATTAGGTCAAATTACACCTCGATTTTCGGTTCCTTATTTTATGCAATTATGCATGATGAAATGTGAATATTATTTACACATGTATGAATGTTAAGGATGATATATTGATGATTAAATGCATATGTATTTTGGAGAAGATAGCCTAATTGAGTAATTTTAACATGTTGAATCAGAGATTCACCACCCATTTCACGCAACACCTTCTTCATTTATGCTTCAGCTACGTATTTCTAATGTCCGCATGTGAGAAGCCCCTCCCTGGTCGGAAATTGGAGGGAACTCCAATACGAAGCTTCTCCTTCGATGACCCTACGTCGACATCCATATATAGAGCCCCTCACACACTTCTCGACCGATAAGGACTTTTACGAGCTTTCCCTCTATCTTCCTCAACCCATAGGATAAGCACAATATGCCAGATGAAGATGCGGTGGCTCACCAAAGCCCAATTCACGTCATCGTAAGTGGGAGGAGGAAGGTGGAGCACCAACGTACATGTTCCATTGGATTGACTCCAATTGGAGATATTCTAACGACCCAATTGAGGCCATGTCGATGCTTCTGCACATACATCCTCGTAACTGCCAAACCGAAGCTAAAGCACGCAATGCCTTCCACATGGCCCAATCCACGAGCCTCTTCTCGAACCTGGACCGAGCATGTGATATACGCGTGAGGCTGGGGAATTTTGCAGTGTCGCACCATGAAGTTTTTAAATTTACGAGTAGGTCCCTCCAGGGAGTGTGCACCACATGCACACCTTGGAACATTTATGCATTAGCTCCACCGAGTTATCTCTATTGCACTTTAGTCCCTCTTAAGACTTGTTTGTTATATTTTTTCTATTTTTATTTATGTTTTTGTTACATTCATGCCCTTTAGTTTGTTTGTTGAATAACTTTTGCATATGAATTCTAATTGAGACGAGTTCGATTGCAATCTATTCCTTATTGAGTTATCTTTGATAAGATATACTCAATTCCCCGACAGTACATGTACTTGAGTATTTATTTATCAAAGATAAATTATGTATTATTCTTCTTATTAAGTGAATATTGGTTTTGAATAACTCCTTAATTGGACCTTAATCCTTATTATAATTATTGCTCAAGTCTTTTGTGTAATACATGAGCATAAATTACACAATTATATACATGTGGTTAATTAATTCATTATGTTCATGGTGTTGATTATCTAACATGCATAAAACCTTAAAAAATGCATCTCATTCATATGACACTAGTTGCATTGTCTTGTCTTGTTTGCCTTTGCCCTGGATGATATCATGACCACTTAGCTTAGGTATTAAATACATGCTTAATTGTATTAATATATCATGTCCTTGTGTTTAACTATGGACTTACCCAAGATATAAATTAAGCCAATTCCTCTTCAAGAAATGTAATTGACTTGGTTCTGATTGAGAGCTAGTCGCGATTGTACCCTATAGATCTTGTTGGGACGGTCGCTAGGGATTGTCTCCTCTGGTCCAAGCACCTCATCTACGTCATATGGGATGCTGATAGAAGCGTATAGGGGATGATAGAAACCGTCCCCTATGGCATACCAAGTGCCAAATTTGGGCCAGTGAGGGGGCTAGACCATAGGCGACGATTGGCGAGGGTCGTCCCCTCCAGTCCAAGCACCTAAACTCACCATGCGTGATGCTAACATAAACGTATAGGGGACAATCATAACCGTACCTAATGCCTACCAAGTGCCCAAACTTGAGCCAGGGAGGGCAGCTAGGTCAGAGGCGACGATTGGCAATGATCGTCCCCTCCATTCCGAACCCCTCAATTAGATCACAAGGGACGATAACAAAAGCGTATTGGGGATGGTCGGAACCGTCTCCTAAGGCCTATCGAGTGCACAAAATTGGGTCAGGGAGGGGGGCTAGGTCAGAGGCGATGGTCATCGATGACCGTCCCCTCCAGTTCGAACACCTCAACTCAATCATAAAGGACATTGACAGAAGCATATTGAGGATTGTCAGAACTGTTCTTTAAGGACTACCGAGTGCACACAATTGGGCCAGATAGGGGGCTCAGTCAGAGGAGACGGTCGATAGTGATCGTCCTCTCCAGCCCAAGAACCTCAACCTTCTCTGATATGTGACGCCGACAGAAGTGTATAGGGGATGGTTGGAGACGGTCAGAACCGTTCCCTAAGGCATATCGACTGACCAAATTTGGGCTAGTGAGTGGACGAGGTCAGGTGAGACGATCACTAATGACCATCTCCTATGCTTATCACTGAAAGGAGACGATGCCTCGAGGTCCGTCACCTAGATTGATGACATAGGGGACGATCAATGGTCAATCATCCCATATATGTACTAAAGGAGATGGTTGTTTGGTGACCATCACCTGTTCTCGTCCCGAAAGGCCCCCTCTCCTGTAGTGATAGGTGATGAATCCACGTTTCATCATCTTTATTCTATCATTTTGGCCTTAAAAATCCTAGGAAATGCGTGTAAATAGGCTTAATATAGGCATTTTAGCATCTATGTATATGTATGTAAATATTGTATAAAATGCGGTTTTTAAAGCCAAAATTATAGAATAAAGAAAAGAAAAGAAAAAGAATAAAATATTGTAAATATTTTATGACCCGAAACCCTGAGACCTAGGCATCTTGATGAATAGGTCGACAAGGAATAAAGTAGGGGGAGATAAGGTCAGAATTGCAGATCAAATACCTATATGTATTAATTCATTCTTTATTCATTTTGGGACCTATTTTTGGTTCCACTTTTTATACATCAAATAAAGAAACTTTGTACATGAAAGTTGCAGATTATTTTATAAAGAAAAATACAAAATTGATTTCATTCAAAAATAATGTACAGATAAAAAGTTATGGTCTGAATAAAATTCCAGAATGCCAACTTCCCAGACCCGTATCTCACAAATAAAAACTCCAAATGCAGCGTACTAACCTTTAATCGTATATAGAATAAAATAAGCTATTCAATGGCGGTGGTTTCGCATTTGGCGGAGCTACGGTTTGAAAGTTGAGTTTTGGACCCTCATTGTATACTTGTACATATTAAAATATTCAATTTATTATTTATTTATTATTTTTACAATTTTGTATTTTTATAATGTTGTAAATAATACTTATAATAATAATGTACATTAAAATAAGAATAAAAACCTAAATAAAAGCAAAAATAAAATACTTAAAAATAAAATACATAGATACATTACTTATACACATACCTGTATAAACTATACTTATATTTAATTAATTATACAAAACACATCAATAAAATAAAATAAAAATAGATTTACATGCATAAAAGTATGTTATAATTATATAAAATAATAAACAAAAAATAATAATATTAAAAATACCTAAATAAAAATAGAATACTTAAATACATAGATATAGATACCTATAAGGGTATAAATGCAAACTTGTAAAAATATGTTTCATAAAAATAAATAAAAATCATAATAAAATAATTTATAAAATAATAAACATTTTTTATTTTGTAACCATAATTTAATAAATTGATTTGCTATTTTTAATTGAATTTACAAATGTTTTTCCCAGGGATTTTTGTGGTCGGTCCACGTGGACCAACCAGGTGGAAGTTGACCCGCTGGTCAACTCCCTGGTCTGCACCTGCAGCCTGCCAGCTGCGTTTTTGATCATTTTCTCCTATTTGTCTAGGCCACGTCATTCACATTTTGACCTCGGGTCCTTCTTCACTTTTTCTCCCCATGTAACCATGATACACGCCCAGTACTTGGTTTGGTCTTTAGATCGAAGATTTGCTCGATAAACCTCGATCTTCATGCCTCCTCGCCCACTCTCTGCCCAATGTTCTGAAGCTTGTCAGACTGCGTTTTTTTGGCGTTTTCTCCAAATTTTGGAGAGCGCGTCTTTCACCATTTGGCAATTCTTCCTTCTTGACTTTTGTTCACCATATATTGAGGTTACACGCCCTAGGCTTGGACAGGTCTTTGGACCATCGATTCGCGCGCGACACCTCGTTCTTTGTGCCTCCAGAGCCGCATCTTCAAAAACGACCCTTCTCCTCCATTTCGAGTTTGAACTCCTTTTCCCCCTTCTTCCTCCCTTCTTTCATGTACTGAGGTTAGAGGAAGGTGACAGCAACCTCACCTCACCGTTAGGAGGAGCGGAGGAGCGGCGCGGAGGCGTATCCACCCCCATCTCCGGCCCTTGGCCGTGAGGTTTATCTCTTGGTTCTTCCAAGCCAATTGAGGTCGTCTTTGCTTGTTTTCCTTTATTTTTCATGCTGTAGGATAGTTGTAGTTCTAGGTTTAATTCCATCCTTTTAGTTTCCTGTTTTGCGATCCATTCATCACTCATTTTCCCCTCACCGGAGCTTGCTCCGGCGAGCTCTATTTTCTGCCACCCATTCCCTCCTATCATCTGAGCTTGCCCTGGAACCCTCTACTGTCGAATATTGTGCTTCTTTTGCAGGTACCAGGGACGAAAGACCCCATCTGGGTCGTCTTTTTGCGGAAGCACGAGTCTCCCGAAGCCACCCTCCTCCGCCAACCTCGCGGCGGCGTTCCGGCTGTCCCCCAGCCATTTTGAGGCCGCCTGTCACTTGAGGGAGCTCCCAGGAGGCGTCGTGGTCCTTCAAAGGGGACGAGAGAGATCTTCGCGTCGAGATTTTGGCACTTCAAGGACCCCAGAGACTATTCTTCGCGTTTTCTTCCTCCACGCTCTAGAGCCGCTCGTTCCTCCCTTGTTCTTGGTGTGGCACAGCTGCCGTTGGATGATCTACGTCCCCAGGCGTTGATCTCCATTGTCCCATCTAATCTGGACCGTCATCCGCCGTCTGCCAGAGCCTCTGCGAAGGTATTTTGCGCCTAAGACCCTTGCGATTTTGTGTTTTTATTAATGAATGCAGAAACTTTCATCTGAGGTTATATCATTTTTGTAATAATTACAATAGGACCCCAGTCTCTTTTCTTATTTATTTTCAGTCACAAAACTTTTATTTGCAGTTAAAATAGTTCTGGAGTTTTTGCAGACCAGCCCCTAGATTTCTGTCTAATTACAAATATACCCCTGGCTTGTGTGCATTTTCTTGTCATTGTCTCTAATTTTTGCATACATCTATAAAACTCCAAAAATTCTCAAAAAATAGGGTTAAGCTCCTGTTCACTTGCACTTGCACGCCATATTTTTATTTTTCGTTTTTATTGCATTTTCATATTTATTAAAAATCAAAAACATGCATTTTCAGCACTGTTTGCACTAGAAAATCCATAAAAAAATATAAAATCACTTTAGAAAATTTCCAAAAAAAATATATTTTGTGTCTTATAGTGTCATTTATCTCCAGACTAAAAATCATTAAAAAATACAAAACAAAACTCCTAAAAATTAGAAAAGCCCAAAAAGCTTCCTAAAAATCTAGAAAATCCTAGAAAAATCCTAAAAATATAAACTCAGTTCCTGTAGTTTCTCTATTTTATTCTCATTTAGGGAAAATTAATTTGAGGAATTTTTGACACTGTTTACTATTTTTCATCCTCAATTTAATTTCGGCCAGCAACTTTTATTCACTGTTTTCTTTATTTTGCTAATTAAAAATACCAAAAACATTCTAAAAATTACCCAAAAATCACAAAAACGGTAAAAAAGTATAAAAAGACCAAAAAGACTTTATTTTCATATTTTTGAATATTTTTATCTATTTTTATAAATACCTCTTTTTCCCTTTTATTACATTATCTCTATTTTCCAATATTGAAAAAGAAAAGATAAAAAAATATAAAATATAAAAAGAAAATAAAAATCAGTAAATTTAAAATCAAAATACAAAAATATAAAATTAAAAATTAAATAAAAAAATTAAAAACCCACAAAAAATACCATAGTAGACACTTGACCACATTCACACACAAGTACACTTTTGTGCAATTTTGCCCCGATCTAGCCTTTCTGCTCCCTGTGTTCGACCTCTACACATACTTGCACTATACACATCTTGTTGTAGAGTTATAATAAATTTTAACTCCGCACATTTATTTTCATTGCTTGATTTATCTGTTGTGGGTTAATTGTTGTTTTAATCCGAATTTCGCGTGGTCGATTCAGCGACTGAGTTCCCGCCTTGTGAGGAACTTAAGATCACCGACTTTTGGGCTAAACAAATGGCGCCGTTGCCGGGGAGCAACAGCGCTTAGTTCGGGTCTTGTTTGTGTTTGTGATTGATTGTCTATTTCGCGGCTTTTATTTTTCGCTATTTTATTTTCTTTATTTTTGATATATCTCTTGGGCTGTCTAACCTTCTCTTGTGTTGACTTTGTGCGAGGAACCGCGGAACGAGGGAGGCGCTCCACCCTAGGCGCCTACGCACCCACGTGAAGCCGGCTTAGCCAGCCTAGCACCGAGGAGACGAAGAGAGATTTTTGAAGACCGAGCTCCACCCTTAGTTGTAGAATTTATTTCCCGCATTTATTTTTGTAATTTAAGTGAGAGAGCGACTTATATTTGTAATAATACAGGTACTCGGACACTCAGGACTCTCGGGCCTAACTTTCAGGTGTCTGTTCACCTGGGGGCTCACCGCGGCTTTTTACGGTTTTCTTCGCATTTTTTATTTTGTTTTGATTTCCGATTTTATTTCTTTTGTGTGATTGAGCCCTTAGTTTTAGGATTGCTTGCGTAGAATTAGGTACAAACATCTTAATCAACACTGCATGTACCTATAGTCGCGTTTGGACTTAGTCAAATTTAAATAGTTGATCATCACCTTCAATCTGTCGCGCCGCGAGCTCTCCCCGCAAAGCGCTTTCTCCTACCCTCAATTTGTTGAGCAGAGGAGGGGTGAGCCTAGACCGGACTCTAGGGTTGAGGATTGGTGGTCAGCTTGTGGTTCTTCACGATAATAGCAATTTCTGAAACTTAGGGCGATTTCATCGGCTTGCATTTGCATATAGATAGGTTTCAATTCTGCTGAGCATCCTTGCATGTAGAGTGCTGGAGGCAAGGTGAGCATTTACGCTTTAGCATCCATCATTGATTTGACGCTTGCATTGCTTTTCCGACTCTCCCTCTGATTTTGCTAACGTAGGTGCTCAAAGGAATTGAATCCCCGATAGGATCGTGCATTTCTTATTAAAAATCCAAAAAAGTGATAATCAATAAAATTGGGACTGCTAATTTTACTTGACCCTAAAACCGATCAAAAGGAAAATCTTGTATTGGGGCGAGTAATCCCCTCATTGTCTTCGCTTTTATTCGCTCGCGCACACCTTAAGGATTAGTGCCCAAATCCCATCAAGCCCCCTAAGTGTGTGTGAAATTCTTTGACTTCTCACCTAACTCTAAAACCGACAAGATAAAAAGACCGCTCTTTGCGGTCTCTACCGAGTTGAGTAGGTGAATTGAGGGTTTGTCTTGTTTCATTTTTGTCTGTGATTGTTTTTGTGTGTCCTAGATCATCTCTGCGCATTTGCGCCTTTTCCCTCACTCTTTTGACTTGACCTTCGTGCTCCCCCTAATCACTTCCTTTTGTTTTTGAGATGGTCGACTGGAGCGTATTTTATCCGGATTTTGTGGATCACTCGTTCACTCCAGCCGGTCCACCTCCTTTTTTCCAGGAGGACTTTGCTCCTGACTTTTGTACATATCCGCCTCATCCACAGCATCAGACCTCGGATTTCTACCCACACCCACCTCTATCTCCACCTGTGTATTATCCGCCTCCACCTTCACATCCACCCGAGACTGAGCTGATGGAGTCACCTTTCATGGAGTCCACCCTTGAGCACTTGACCCAGATGATGGATCATATGAGACAGAGGATTGACCACCTCACTAGTACCAATAAGAGCGGCCATGATGTTCCACCATTTGATGATATGGGTTCGCTCGAGGATTTCCATGAGAGCTTGCAATCGCCCAAAATACAAAAAAATAAGAAAAATCTAAAAATCCAAAAAGATTTCGGGAGACACTTAGTTGATCAAGATTTTGAGGAGAGAGTCCACTTGTCAGTACCCTGGACCACACATCCATTCACATCTAGTCCCACCTTTGACCCTGAGGATGCTGCTGTACAGACTGCTCTTGGCATGCCTCGTGTATATGATGATTCCGACTTCCTCCCTTGTATGGAGGAGGTCCAAAAATTCAAAAAAATATTGACTGAACCTGAAGTGGTGGCCACCATCCATGAAATCATCCGTGCCCCACTTCAGCAGGCCATGACTGGTTTATCTGCTCCTCTTCCCAAGAAGAGAAAGCGGAGGAGCAGATCTGAGCGTCATATCTTGACCATGGCCACTGCCCACGCCATCACACATCGTCCCATTCCTCGGAAGAAAAACACTGCCACACCTTTCATTAGCTGCACCATCTCTGACTTCACATGTGATCGCACTCTCCTAGACGGCGGTGCTTCGATTAGCATCATACCCTTCTCGTTGGTACAGTCTCTTCACCTAGGGCCTCTCAAGAAGACCAGGATGATCGTTCAGTTTGCTGATGGATCCATCAAGAGGCCGAGGGGTATCCTTGAAAACGTCGTCATCTCGATTCAGGGCACGAGCTACACCGTTGATTTTGTCGTATTGCCCATGGAGACCTCCACAGGGGAGCAGTCTCCAATCATCCTGGGACGACCATTCCTTGCCTCTGCGAGGGTCGTTATCGATTACGGATCAGGAGAGATTCGCTTCTGTCCTGCTGACGAGAGCGAAGCGCTGATCACCGCACCCACTACCGACCAGAGACCTGCATCTGATGTGACTTCACCTATCTTGGCTGACCCCGAGGACTATGATCTATATGAGGATATCAGAGAGACCTTCTTCATGACCGATGATGAGACCCGATAATTCCTCTCCAAGGAGGAAAGCTCGGAAAGCATAGACCTTGGTGTTTCCGCTTCCTGTGATTGGCGATGTGTTGATGACATCCACAGAATTTACACGATTGATACAGTTGAGCGGAGGGCAGATGTAGAGACCAGACAAGACGGACATGTTCTGACTACTTCCACTGATGAGTCCGCTCCTGTCCACATAGATACTGATGAGCCAAAGGCCGAATTTGATTTGGTTACTTTTCTTCAGAGATTCGTGCCTTTTGATGAGAAAGATGATCCAGTTGAAATTATAGAGGACGAACAGAGTTCGACTACTTCCACCGATGAGTTCGTGCCTTTTGGTTTTGACCTGGATGACTCCTCGCAGGACGAATCTGAGTACACTACTTCCGATGAGGATGAGTTCGTCCCATTCCACTTTGATATCAGCGAGACTCCCAAGGCCGGACCTAGCCGTACTTCTTCCACTACCCCGTCTGTGCCTCCACACCCTAGGGTCCCTGAGGACATACACTCTGTCGACCCTGATCGGCTTCCGTCCACTGTGGACCCCGATGTCGACCTGCACCACACTAGATCTATTCCTCCACGGTCCCGCAAGAAGGTTCGCTTTCTACCTTCTTGATCATGTGTACATTCATCTCTGTTGTATATTCTCTTATGTGTACTTCGGTTCTCTCTACCGTATTGCTCGTCTACCCATTCCTCGAGTCTGCCTTACCTAGGACGTACTTTGTCCTAAGTATAGGGGGGTGGACGAGCCGAGTGCTCTTTCTTCGTTCCGTTTCATTACTCCTGTTGTCGCCTATACTTAGGGCTTCTTTTACCCTAAGTATAGGGGGAGTGACGTGTATATCCTTCTCTATCTTCTGCCATCTTCCGATTTATTTTCTCCTTTTCTTCTTTTCCTCTTCTATCTTCTTCATCTACCGAAAAGGTGCCGCCCTTGTAGACAGTTTTCCATACTTAGGACGTACTTTGTCCTAAGTATAGGGGGGCGTGCACCTCGAGTTTTTCTATTCCTCCACTCTTTTCGATCCTCTCCATTGTCTCCTCTTCTTGTCTATACTTAGGGCTATCTTACCCTAAGTATAGGGGGAGACAATCTGAGTACGATCTGTTCATTCCCACCCTTGACCCTCCCTGCTTTGTGTACAGTCTGCTATACTTAGGATTATTTGATCCTAAGTATAGGGGGGACGATCAACTTCTCATTCGTTCATTCATTGATTCATTCATTCTTTTGACTTGCCTATACTTAGTACGAGTTATGTCTTATCTTTTCTCTCCGATCTATGAGGACATAGCTCAAGCTAAGTATAGGGGGGTCGTATATACTGCGTATATACTTTAGCAATAACTCGTACTTTCGTATTTTCTTAATAATATGGCTAATAATTCTTTAAAATTCATTAAAAATTCTTAATAAAAAGATGTGGTTATTCCTCAAATTCTTTTTGTATTTACTGATTAATAAATCAGGTGAAAATGTTTTTTGCAAAATGTTTGAAAAATAGTTTGAAAATCTTTGTGAACATTTATTGAAAACTATTTTGAAAATATTTTGTTACACGTTTTCAACCTTTGTAAAAATGTGTGGATTGTAAAATTTCTTTTCTTTGTGTGAAATAAAAATGTTTGAAAAATGATTTGCAAAATGGTTTGAAAAATGGTTGCAAAAAAAATGATTTGAAAAACCTATATATACTGTTTTGAAAGCCTTTGCAAAATGATTTTCAAATATGTGTAAAATATTTGTAAAAATTATTTTGGACTATAGTTTTCAAAAATTGTGTGTAAAATTGTTTTCAAATAAGTTTGAGGAATATACACATCACACCAAAATTCACTATATATGTATATATATATGTATAAAATTGACCACTCACCCTGTAAATTCTTAAAATCCACTTCTTGTATATAAAGAAGCACTCCCGTGTACATATTTTAACCTATTTTTCAGCCAAAATCTTTTTGTTTTCAAAAAGCCCAAAAACATTTGCAAAATTAAAATCCAAAAACATTTGAAAAATCTTTTTGAAAAAGACAAAAAATGCATATGCATCATCATCATCTTTTCAAAAATCCAAAAAAAAGTTCAAAATCTTGAAAATTGCATCACAAAAATATTTTCTGCATTCTGCATTGCATTGCATGGCATTCGCATTTTTCGGATTGAGTTTGATAGTTGAACAATTCTAAGTAAAATCCGGAGATTGGAGCTTAATTGGACCTTAAAATCTACCTAATAACAGGAACCTTATAGGAATTGGGTTTGAGGTACTTCAGGTCTAGTTGACTTAATTCTTTGAGGATCACGAGACTTGGTTCAATGGATTCTTGATTGCCTAAGTAGAGTATTTCGGAACACACGCACGACTCTTGTTGATAATGACCTAACTTGGACACCTGCACCTTTCACATGGCTCAACTCAGTTGGAGTGGTGAGGGGATTGGATTTGCCGGTATGAGACGCACACAAGTGGAAACACTTGTCCTCCTCTAGGGAGGGAAGTGCACCCCAACCCGTCCAGTGATTAGGAAGTCTAAAGACAGGAGGCTGTGGGTTGCGATAAAGCTTCAAAAGAGGGATAGTCTACTGGCTCAAGAGGAAAAACTCCTTATGTAAATGCTGCTGTGAATAGTATTTCAAAAAAAAAAAGAAAGAAAAAAAAGAGAAGTCAGGCATGTACAAAAATAAAAAGCCTGCAAAGTATGTACATATGTTGTAAAGTCAATAAGCAAGCTTGAGTTCCAAAGTCATATCATGTGAGCCTGCAGCTGGATGACTTGACTACACTGGTCTTGCATCCCGGGATAGGTAGCTACACTGGCTACCGTCCATTCTTCTCTTTACCCCCTCCTCTTGAGCTGGTTGCCACTTGAACTTAGAAGGGAATACCCCGCTCCTCGAGGATGGAGTTGCTGGATTGGGGAATCATTGGGTTGTCGTACTGGAGAAGTCAATTTCTTTGTCATTCTAGTTGGGGAGAGCCACCATCACTTACACTGTACAAGTCAGATTCATAGTCGTAAGGGTTTGCGTATGAGTTGAGATATTTCTGACCTGGCTATTGAGGAGACTTGGACAGAGTTTCGGGATTCTCAGGGACTGTTGGATTTCAAATTCGGTTCTCAATAAAGTTCCACCCACACTAAAATTCCAAAAGGTCCGACTTAAGCTCCAAACTTTGATTTTGTGAAGACAAGTTTGATAATTAAATTTAGTCCATCTTTCTTCTTTTTCTTTTCTTTATTTTTCTTTTTCTGCACTCATTGCATAAGTGTTTGCTAGGGACTAGCAAAGGCAAGTATAGGGGGATGATGAATCCACGTTTCATCATCTTTATTCTATCATTTTGGCCTTAAAAATCCTAGGAAATGCGTGTAAATAGGCTTAATATAGGCATTTTAGCATCTATGTATATGTATGTAAATATTGTATAAAATGCGGTTTTTAAAGCCAAAATTATAGAATAAAGAAAAGAAAAGAAAAAGAATAAAATATTGTAAATATTTTATGACCCGAAACCCCGAGACCTAGGCATCTTGATGAATAGGTCGACAAGGAATAAAGTAGGGGGAGATAAGGTCAGAATTGCAGATCAAATACCTATATGTATTAATTCATTCTTTATTCATTTTGGGACCTATTTTTGGTTCCACTTTTTATACATCAAATAAAGAAACTTTGTACATGAAAGTTGCAGATTATTTTATAAAGAAAAATACAAAATTGATTTCATTCAAAAATAATGTACAGATAAAAAGTTATGGTCTGAATAAAATTCCAGAATGCCAACTTCCCAGACCCGTATCTCACAAATAAAAACTCCAAATGCAGCGTACTCACCTTTAATCGTATATAGAATAAAATAAGCTATTCAATGGCGGTGGTTTCGCATTTGGCGGAGCTACGGTTTGAAAGTTGAGTTTTGGACCCTCATTGTATACTTGTACATATTAAAATATTCAATTTATTATTTATTTATTATTTTTACAATTTTGTATTTTTATAATGTTGTAAATAATACTTATAATAATAATGTACATTAAAATAAGAATAAAAACCTAAATAAAAATAAAAATAAAATACTTAAAAATAAAATACATAGATACATTACTTATACACATACCTGTATAAACTATACTTATATTTAATTAATTATACAAAACACATCAATAAAATAAAATAAAAATAGATTTACATGCATAAAAGTATGTTATAATTATATAAAATAATAAACAAAAAATAATAATATTAAAAATACCTAAATAAAAATAGAATACTTAAATACATAGATATAGATACCTATAAGGGTATAAATGCAAACTTGTAAAAATATGTTTCATAAAAATAAATAAAAATCATAATAAAATAATTTATAAAATAATAAACATTTTTTATTTTGTAACCATAATTTAATAAATTGATTTGCTATTTTTAATTGAATTTACAAATGTTTTTCCCAGGGATTTTTGTGGTTGGTCCACGTGGACCAACCAGGTGGAAGTTGACCCGCTGGTCAACTCCCTGGTCTGCACCTGCAGCCTGCCAGCTGCGTGTTTGGTCATTTTCTCCTATTTTTCTAGGCCACGTCATTCACATTTTGACCTCGGGTCCTTCTTGACTTTTTCTCCCCATATAACCATGATACACGCCCAGTACTTGGTTTGGTCTTTAGATCGAAGATTTGCTCGATAAACCTCGATCTTCATGCCTCCTCGCCCACTCTCTGCCCAATGTTCTGAAGCTTGTCAGACTGCGTTTTTTTGGCGTTTTCTCCGAATTTTGGAGAGCGCGTCTTTCACCATTTGGCAATTCTTCCTTCTTGACTTTTGTTCACCATATATTGAGGTTACACGCCCTAGGCTTGGACAGGTCTTTGGACCATCGATTCGCGCACGACACCTCGTTCTTTGTGCCTCCAGAGCCACATCTTCAAAAACGACCCTTCTCCTCCATTTCGAGTTTGAACTCCTTTTCCCCCTTCTTCCTCCCTTCTTTCATGTGCTGAGGTTAGAGGAAGGTGACAGCAACCTCACCTCACCGTTAGGAGGAGCGGAGGAGCGGCGCGGAGGCGTATCCACCCCCATCTCCGACCCTTGGCCGTGAGGTTTATCTCTTGGTTCTTCCAAGCCAATTGAGGTCGTCTTTGCTTGTTTTCCTTTATTTTTCATGCTGTAGGATAGTTGTAGTTCTAGGTTTAATTCCATCCTTTTAGTTTCCTGTTTTGCGATCCATTCATCACTCATTTTCCCCTCACCGGAGCTTGCTCCGGCGAGCTCTATTTTCCGCCACCCATTCCCTCCGATCATCTGAGCTTGCCCTGGAACCCTCTACTGTCGAATATTGTGCTTCTTTTGCAGGTACCAGGGACGAAAGACCCCATCTGGGTCGTCTTTTTGCGGAAGCACGAGTCTCCCGAAGCCACCCTCCTCCGCCAACCTCGCGGCGGCGTTCCGGCTGTCCCCCAGCCATTTTGAGGCCGCCTGTCACTTGAGGGAGCTCCCAGGAGGCGTCGTGGTCCTTCAAAGGGGACGAGAGAGATCTTCGCGTCGAGATTTTGGCACTTCAAGGACCCCAGAGACTATTCTTCGCGTTTTCTTCCTCCACGCTCTAGAGCCGCTCGTTCCTCCCTTGTTCTTGGTGTGGCACAGCTGCCGTTGGATGATCTACGTCCCCAGGCGTTGATCTCCATTGTCCCATCTAATCTGGACCGTCATCCGCCGTCTGCCAGAGCCTCTGCGAGGGTATCTTGCGCCTAAGACCCTTGCGATTTTGTGTTTTTATTAATGAATGCAGAAACTTTCATTTGAGGTTATATCATTTTTGTAATAATTACAATAGGACCCCAGTCTCTTTTCTTATTTATTTTCAGTCACAAAACTTTTATTTGCAGTTAAAATAGTTCTGGAGTTTTTGCAGACCAGCCCCTAGATTTCTGTCTAATTACAAATATACCCCTGGCTTGTGTGCATTTTCTTGTCGTTGTCTCAAATTTTTGCATACATCTATAAAACTCCAAAAATTCTCAAAAAATAGGGTTAAGCTCCTGTTCACTTGCACTTGCACGCCATATTTTTACTTTTCGTTTTTATTGCATTTTCATATTTATTAAAAATCAAAAACATGCATTTTCAGCACTGTTTGCACTAGAAAATCCATAAAAAAATATAAAATCACTTTAGAAAATTTCCAAAAAAATATATTTTGTGTCTTATAGTGTCATTTAGCTCCGGACCAAAAATCATTAAAAAATACAAAACAAAACTCCTAAAAATTAGAAAAGCCCAAAAACCTTCCTAAAAATCTAGAAAATCCTAGAAAAATCCTAAAAATATAAACTCAGTTCTTGTAGTTTCTCTATTTTATTCTCATTTAGGGAAAATTAATTTGAGGAATTTTTGACACTGTTTACTATTTTTCATCCTCAATTTAATTTCTGCCAGCAACTTTTATTCACTGTTTTCTTTATTTTGTTAATTAAAAATACCAAAAACATTCTAAAAATTACCCAAAAATCACAAAAATGGTAAAAAAGTATAAAAAGACCAAAAAGACTTTATTTTCATATTTTTGAATATTTTTATCTATTTTTATAAATACCTCTTTTTCCCTTTTATTACATTATCTCTATTTTCCAATATTGAAAAAGAAAAGATAAAAAAAATATAAAATATAAAAAAAATAAAAATCAGTAAATTTAAAATCAAAATACAAAAATATAAAATTAAAAATTAAATAAAAAAATTAAAAACCCGCAAAAAATACCATAGTAGACACTTGACCACATTCACACACAAGTGCACTTTTGTGCAATTTTGCCCCGATCTAGCCTTTCTGCTCCCTGTGTTCGACCTCTACACATACTTGCACTATACACATCTTGTTGTAGAGTTATAATAAATTTTAACTCCGCACATTTATTTTCATTGCTTGATTTATCTGTTGTGGGTTAATTGTTGTTTTAATCCGAATTTCACGTGGTCGATTCAGCGACTGAGTTCCCGCCTTGTGAGGAACTTAAGATTACCGACTTTTGGGCTAAACAATAGGGCTGACTAGTCAGCCGATTTTTACAAGCTTGAATAAATGTATGTTGGGGGAACTAGGATAAAACTCTCTTAAATATATGTTCTTCCTACTGGACTTTATAGATAATTTTCTATTTTATTTTTTAAATACTAAATATTTACCATTAACTAATATAATTATATGTGCACACGCCCACATACATGCATAAATGCATGTATGTATGCATACATATGTTTGTATGCATGTACTTATATAATATGTAAATACAAATACATATTCAGATAGATAAACAAATATATAGATATTTATATGTGTGAATGTAAGTATCGAATCGAATTATAATTGAACGAATACATGTTAATTCCGATTCGAATCGAATCCTCGATCAAATTCATATTCAATTCTTTTTACTTCGAATCAATTTTTTTTATCAATTTTTTTATCGAATGAATCACATTTGAATTCGAATAATCTGATTCAATTTAGCACCCCTAATCAAAACCCATTTCCCATTTCCATTGACAAAAACTTATATGATACCAAAGGGCATTGATGCTCTTTACTTATATGGTACCCCATCATTCCAAGTCACAAGATGTATAACTTGTGGTACTATAGGTCATAAAACTCAAGATCCATGTAGAGTTGCCCTCATTTCCTCCATGATTCCCACCTCATATGATTCTATTTTGGGGAGTGGATCCTCGGTTGTAACTCAAGTTATAACACCGGTGCTAGTGCTAAGATCCTCTCTCCTTTTTCTAAGAAGTCAATCAAAATCCAATCGCATAGACAAAATCTTCGTTTAATGTTTTACACATCTACCAAATTCCGCTCAAATCCAATATTATTTGTTTTTTATCTTAATGGTCAAAGGTCCATTCCTTTTTAAAATGGTATTTAAGTTGCGTAAATTTTAACATTTGTGTTGACCGTTAAAAAAATAGCAAAGGGCATCATGGTTGGGAGAAATTATTATATAGGTAGAATATTAAACAAAGATCAAATCTATGCCACTTTATTTTCCCGGATTTCTATATCGCTTGAAAGAAGGGTTCAATTGATCAATTGATTATTAGCACTACAGGAATTGCCCTATTTAGGGACGACAACTAGTGACGGTTTTTGATTGACCGTCCCTAATGCCTCTTTTTAGGGACGGTCATGAAACAACCGTCCCCAACAACCACATAATGGGAGACGGTATGTGGACTTTCGTCCCTTCTGTAATAACTTAATAGGGACGGTCATTAATGACCGTCCCCTCTGCCTTGAGCAGGCCATTCGACCCTTCTGGAAGGGCTTTGGGGACGGTCATGACCGTCCCCATTGTTCCTCTGTTGGCGTCGCCTCTGACGAATGGACCAAGGTGGCCGACCAGAGGGGACGGTCATAGGTGACCGTCCCCTCTGCCTTGAGCAAGCCACTGGATGTTTTCGACCCTTCTGGAAGGGCTTTGGGGACGGTCCTGACCGTCCCCATTGTTCCTCTGTTGGCGTCGCCTCTGACGAATGGACCAAAGTGATCGACCAGAGGGGACGGTTATAGTGACTGTCCCCTCTGCCTGGACCAGGCCACTGGACATTTTCGGCCCTTCTGGAAGGGCTTTGGGGACGGTCCTGACCGTCCCCATTGTTCCTCTGTTGGCGTCGCCTCTGACGAATGGACCAAAGAGGTCGACCAGAGGGGACGGTCATAGGTGACCGTCCCTTCTGCCTTGAGCAGGCCACTGGACGTTTTCGACCCTTCTGGAAGGGCTTTGGGGACGGTCCTGACCGTCCCCATTATTCCTCTGTTGGCGTCGCCTCTGATGAATGGACCAAAGTGGTCGACCAGAGGGGACGGTTATAGTGACCGTCCCCTCTTCCTTGACCAGGCCACTGGACGTTTTCGACCCTTCTGGAAGGGCTTTGGGGATGGTCCAGACCGTCCCCATTGTTTCTCTGTTGGCGTCGCCTCTGACGAATGGATCAAAGTGACCGTCCCCTCTGCCTTGGCCAAAGGGGACGATTACTGAAATCCGTCTCTTATGCCTTCCAAAGGAGTCGGTCTTTAGTGAACCGTCGCCGATCGTCACCAATGGGGACGGTCATTACGACCGTCCCCATTGATCAGATCGAAAAAACCCCCTTCGGCCTGCGTTTCTATTCCATTTTCACATCTTCAAGCCGCCGCCCCACCATCGCCCCCTCCGCCCCGGCGTCGCCTCCAGCTCCTCCTTGCTTGCCGACCTCGTCAATCTTCATTTCCGGTATCTATCAACATTCCTTTGCTTTTATTCTTATTTATTTTACTTGATAATCTTGTTAGAGTTGTTTTTCCCCCATATAATTTAGTTGTTTTGATGATATGCCTAGGTTTGCTTGATTTGTTTAGTATACAATAGATATAATTTGCCTAGGTTTTCCCCTAGTTATGATTTGTTTTGATGATATGCCTAGGTTTTCCCCATATGATTTAGTTGTTTTGATTTGTGTATACAATAGATATACTAGGGTTGTGTATACAATAGATATCCCCATAATGATTTGTGTATACAATAGATATCCCCATAATGATAGTGAAATCATACAATAGATATTCCCATAATGATTTGTGTATACAATAGATATCCCCATGATGATAGTGATTTGTGTATACAATAGATATCCCCATAATGATTTGTGTATACAATAGATATCCCCATGATGATAATGATTTGTGTATACAATAGATATCCCCATAATGATTTGTGTATACAATACATATCCCCATAATGATTTGTGTATAAGAGAAACACTTCATTATGGTTTAGGGTGGAAAACTTGTTGTCTATAATAACACAATGGTGGATTTTATTATGATTGTGCAGTAAAATGGATAAATCATGGATGGATAAGAGATACGATGATTTTCAACAATATGAGAGAGGAGTGATTGCGTTCTTGGATTGGGCATTTCAAATAGAAAGAGTTAATAAGAAATTTGGTGGTCTTAAGATTTATTGTCCATGTGTGAGATGCAAGAATATTAAATGGGATGTTAGAGAGGCAGTGTATAACCATCTTATACTCAACGGATTTTGGTTACATTACTCCATTTGGACTGAACATGGAGAGGGTATAGATTTGCGAATGGATGAGGATATGGGCGTAGATGCAGGAGTCACTACACAAAACTTGAATAATGTTGATCACGAGTTATTTGAACTAATGGATGATTTAAGAAGACCTGAGGCACAAGACATTAGTTTAGATGATAGGTTCTCGAGTAGTTTGCCAGATGCTGAAGATATATTGGCTCCTGGGGTGGAAATGACGCGTTTGCAGTTTTTATTAGAGCTGTTTAAGATGAAAGTAAGGAACGGATCAACTGCAGCAATGATGACAGATGTGTTGGGTTTAATACGGAAGTTATTAAATAATCCTCAGAATTATCCTAAGGATTGGAAAGAGGCGAAACAACGATTCCGATCGCTTGGTGTGAAATACGAGAAGATCGATGCTTGTGTTAATGACTGTACGCTTTTTTGAGGAGAGAATTCGGATTTAGTTCTTTGTCCATATTGTAAGGCTTTCAGGTATAAAGAAGAAAAAAATGATTTAAAGAGAAAGAAGAAGTCGGTGAAAATATTACGATACTTCCCATTAATTCGAAGACTGAAACATCTCTTCATGTCTGAAAAAACTGCAAAGTGGATGACGTGGCATTCTCGTTCAAATAAACGAGATGCTAATGGAGCTATGAGGCATCCATCCGATGCAGAAGAATGGATAAAATTTGATCAGAGATATCCACATTTCTCTAATGATGAGAGAAATGTTCGTTTGGGATTAGCCTCAGATGGTTTCAATCCGTTTGGTAATATGAGTCTGAGTTACAGCATTTGGCCCGTGATTCTGATTGTTTACAATCTACCACCATGGATGTCAATGAGTTCATCATTTATGATGATGACACTACTAATTCCTGGTCCTAAAGGTCCTGGCAACGCAATTGATGTGTACCTACAACCGTTAATGGATGAACTAAAAGTCTTATGGACTACCGGAATACCTACATATGATGCATGTAGGAAAGAGATATTTAAATTACAAGCTGCACTATTGTGGACTATAAATGACTTTCCCGCGTACGCAAATTTGTCTGGTCGGAGTACTAAGAGAAAACTCGCCTGTCCTGTCTGTCTTGAAAAAACACATTCGACATGGCTGTTTGGAAGTATGAAACATTGCTATTTGGGTCATCGTCGATTCCTTCCACCGAAGCATAGATGGCAAAGGGCAGATAGTAATAAGAAATTTGACGGCTCACCTTATGGGCAACGACTTGACTTAGCGCGTGTGAATGGCAACATTGTTTGGGAACAACAATTACTTGTACGAAACAGTTGTTTAGGACAGACAACGAAGAAAAGTGTAGCCGGTGGTTGGAAGAAACAAAGTATTTTTTTCAGATAGTTACCATACTGGAAATACTTACAAATTCGTCATAATTTGGATGTCATGCATATTGAGAAGAATGTTTTGGAGAATATTTTGGGAATATTAGATCTTTCAGGTCAATCTAAAGATAATGTAAGGACGAGATTTAGTTCAACTTGGAATACGCGAGGAACTACATCCAATTGAATTAGACAATGGACGGATTAATATACCTGCAGCAATATATACATTATCCAACGCTGAGCGTGATAAAATTTTCAGCTTCCTTAAAAGTTTGAAGGTATCTGATGGGTTCTCATCACAGCTGTCGAGGTGTGTAAACGAAAGAGAACGCAAGATAACTGGTTTAAAAAGTCATGACTGTTATGTTTACATGGAAGTGTTACTCCCATTCGCTATTTGCGGGATTGTTGAAGACGCTGTCGTACAATCATTAACAGAATTGAGTGGATTTTTTAGATTACTGTGTTCGAAGGTTTTAGATCCGTTGATCTTGAGAAGACTTGAAGAAGATATTGTTATCACATTATGCAAATTAGAGCAGATATTCCCACCAGCCTTCTTTGACGTAATGGTTCATTTAATAGTTCATCTAGCAGGTGAAGTAAGGATCGGTGAGCCGGTTCAATATCGTTGGATGTATCTAATAGAAAGATACCTTCGAAAATTGAAAAATATGGTCTTTAATAAGGCACAACCCGAAGGATGCATTGCTGAAGGTTATCTTTGTGAAGAGTGTATTAATTTCTGTGAAATGTATATGGAAGGTGAAAGCGTGCGTTTCAGCCGTTATGAACGAAATGATGAAGGCGATGTCGTGGAGGAAGAGGACAAATCTAAATTATGGGTCTTTCATTCATGTGGCAGGCATATATTCAGTGGTATCCGCCGTGTAATATCCGATGAGGATAGAGATCTCATACACTACTATGTCTTGATGCAGTTGTCAGAAATTGATGAATTTTTTGATGAGTACAATTCATTATTTAATGAGACACATAATAAATCTGAATTCCTCAAATGGTTCCGTTCACGTGTGAGACATTTAAGGGAAACGTCAGATGATAGGTGGAACATTAATCTTGACATTCTTGGATGCATACCATATTCTCAAGTTATGTCTTACAAGGGTTATATTGTGAATGGATACAGATTTAGAACAAAGTCCGCCGACGAGATGAAATCGACGCAAATGTCGGGTGTTATAGTAAAAACAGATTTACCTTCAGGTTTAGACGGCTATTATGGGGAAATACTTGACATAATAGAGATCAGTTTTACTCATGAATGTCGATGTGTTCTTTTTATGTGCAATTGGTTTGATATCGGTCGCGAGGGGATAGGATATCAAAGAGATAGAAATGAGATTATTTCATTGAAACAATCTGGGAAATTGCAAACAAATGAGCCTTTTACACTTGCCAGTCAGGTAGAACAAGTTTTTTATATTCCAGACAACTTCAATGATGGATGGATCATACCCGTGAGAACAATACCAAGAGATTTTTTTGATGTCAATGATGATGATGAGTTGCTAAATATAAACGAGGCATATCAAGCTGAAATGCAAGAACATCCAACTGATATTGTAGATGCGGATTTTTAATGTGTAAGTTTACCATCTTTTATTTTCCAATTCTTTATGTTAATTATATCATTGTTGTTATATATAATTTAAATGTTTCATAATATGCAAATATGCCTCCACGTCCTAGACGCATTTGGGATGCCCCGCCGGCACCACAGCGAGGGAGTAGTACCTCCGATCCTGACGGATCGAGTAGCTCAGGCAGACGTAGAGGCCCATCTCAGTGCTGAGTGTTGGACCGTCTTCGTCCTGGTGAGACACTCAGGGTACGGATAGTTGGAGGCGATGCGGTGGGGGAGAACTCAGCTATTTTCCAGAATTACTTGGGACAGGTGTGCAGAGCCAGGGTCCCTCTCCACATTACAGACTGGCGTTTAGTGGAGCGGTCAATAAAAGATGCCATTCTTCATGATTTGGAGGTATATATAATAATAACAAAGCAAATTTTTTCTTCAGTATATATATATATATAGAGGAAAGGGAAGCTACATCATGATGTAGCTAACCTTAGCTACATCAGGGGCAATTTCGTCCTCTTTTTTTATTTTTTTCTGAAATTTCAATGATGGATTTTCATAACTATATCCCTCTAATATGTCATTCAAATTTCGTCAGAAATAGAGACTCCTACGGCCTCCATCTAGAACAGGTAAAATACAGTAAATCTATGACCGTTAAAAAATGACTGTCTGGATGAAGGCCGTAGGATTCTCTGTTTCCGACGAAATTTGAATGACATATTAGAGGGATATAGTTATTAAAATCCATCATAGAAATTTCTAAAAAAATAAAAAAAGAGGATGAAATTGCCCCTGATGTAGCTAAGGTTAGCTACATCATGTTGTAGCTTCCCTTTCCTCATATATATATATACATACAAACTTATATCTGTTTGCTTTCTTTATAGTCTAGTTTTTCCTGGGACCGTGACCCGGCCACTGATGCTCTGATTTTAGACCATGGGGCGGAGATGTTGCGTAAATATCGAGGTCGTCTGAAAGCCCGAGTGAGTACTTTACTTTATATTTAAGTATAAATTTGATTTTCATCATCTAAGTATATAATTAATTTTCTTTATATTTTAAAGACTCGGAGCTTCCATTGGAAGCCAATTTGGCAAATTGTCCTCCGAATGTACCCGCTGAACAATGGAGGGCGATGGTTTATATTTGGATGGGAGAAGAACATACGGTATGTGACATATATATTACCATTTTATACATATATCATTTGGAATTCTTTTATTAAATTTACTATCTTCGTATAGGGCATCTCAAGGAGAAATGCTGAAAATCGGAGGAAAGGTTTCAAGTCTACCCATAGAATGGGGAGAAGAAACACAAATCAACTGAAGGATGACTTCGTAAGTAATCTACTTTATTATTAGTGTTAAAATTGTAACTATTATATATGTATTAAAATGTTATCGTAACTTTACTAATCTTTTCACATTAGGAAGTGGAGAACGAGCGAGTGCCCTGCCGAATGGAAGTTTTCGAGAAGTCTAAGAGCCGCGATGTGGGCGGGGAAGTTCATTGGGTGGATCCTGCCTATGGTCCAATTCATGTAAGTTATTCATAACATATTTCCATCTTTTTTACATATTAAATGAATTTGAACTTACTTAAATAAATTTGTAGGAGGAGATGGTCATGCTCACAACCACTGGCTCTGTAGACAACACCGGAACAAGTCATCCACCTCTTACTCCTGATGCGGCCTTCCTCCAGGCGACCGGTCCAGAGCATCAGGGACGCGTCCGTTGTGGTGGTCGTGGTGCCACCATACGGAATTGGTATGGAGTAGGGACCGGCTCGACCTCTCAGAAGACACAAAGGGAGAGGGAATTAGAGACTCAAGTGTCTACCATGAATATGGAGATCCAGGATTTGCGCCAACAAATGGCGATTTTCAATGCATTCATGCGGGCACATCAAGGTGGAGCGTCGACTAGCCACCCAACAGATGATGATACCGCTGCGAGGCTAGGAGACGACGACGACGGCGAAGAAGAAGATGATGATGCTGATGACGACGAGGACGACGACGAGGATGAGGACGACGACTAGGATAGCTTTGCTACTTTGTAGGATATTGTAGTATATTGTAGAACTATTTTGGACAATTACTGTTGGATATTGTAGTATTTTGAATGCATATGTTGTTGGACGACGACTTTTGAATGTGTATTGCCTTTTTTTGTGTGGTGATCGTAATATTTATTATGAAGAATGATTTTTGTAACAGGTACTACATTATAGTGACATACAGGGCAAAATGAAGATCAAATAGGGGGCAATGGAAATTTTTTTGTTAGCAGATGAACAAAGGGGACGGTCATTCTGACCGTCCTCATCGTTCTTAGAGACGGTTATGGCCGTCTCCACTTCCTCCCTTTTGGGACGGTCGTGACCGTCCCCCCTGAGTGACTTTAAGGGACGGTCTTGACCGTCCCCAATAAGAACCTTTAAGGGACGGTCATGCCCGTCCCCTATACCAGACTTTTAGGGACGGTCGTAACCGTCCCCTATGCCAGACTTTTAGGGACGGTCCAGAATACCGTCGCCTATACCAAATGGGACGCCACCTTTGGAGACGGTCACATGACCATCCCCATTGACCAGAGGGGACGGTCAAGTTATCATTCGCGACGGATGTTGACCGTCGCCTGTTCTACTCTTTCTTGTAGTATAGATAAATTACAAAAAAAGACCTCAACTATGCCTCAATTCCTAATTAGGGGACTCACTTTTTGACTATAACAAAGAGGGGCTTGATCTTATGTTTTTTGTCTCAAATAGAGGCCTCCATAAGCTTCAACGAGCCTTATATATCGACGTTAAACCCTTAAGTTGAAAGTTCAGATCCTTATTTATTGCAATTATAAAATGAGATCCCTAATTAAGAATCGAGGTATAGTTGGGACCCTTTTTTGTAATTTACCCTTGATTATTTCATCATTTTTCTATCTCACATTGAAGCACTTATCACGTTAGTCATCTATATGTAATTTGAGGAAGAGGATCCTCTGCTCTAGAGAGGATTACGGTAGAGGTGATGTCATTTTCTTTAATTTTTTTCTTTTATTTGGATTCAAAAATCAAACCTTATAGATTGAATCTTAGATTAGTGCTTTTAATACCATCTGAATTTCGTTTAAATCGAGATTATTTGCTATTTTATCTTAATAGTTGAAGATTCGGATTTTTAGATGGAGTTTAAGTTGCTTAGATCTTGACCGAATGTTTGACCATTAACATAAAAAAGCAAATAATTTCGGATTTAAACGAAATTTGGAGGATATGAAGAGCACTAATATAAGATTCAATCTATAAGGTTGGATTTTGAAATCCAAATCAAAAAAAATAAAGAAGATTACGGCACCTCTTCTGCAATCCTACTCTTCCAATCTAAGAACCCCAAGGAATCAACAATGAGAATATTTAATATACTGATCGAAATTCATATATTAAGATACACATATTCTTTCTTACAGTCGAATACAAACACGTTTTTTTTGACACACGAAGGGAAAAAAGAATCGAATAACCCTAAAACCAATAGAAGAGTCCTTCCGTCCTTCTCCAAAAAGATCACTGCACTACACCCTCTAAGCTGGAGAGTTGAAGACGTTGCAACTCTTCCTGATCTCCCCCGCAGTCCCCACGAGGACATCGATGCTCCCCATCTTCACCATCGCAGCCGCGAACTTCCTCTGGAAGAGACCCCCATCCCTGGCGAACCCGTTAACGAACCCAGAGCTCAGCCTATCCAAAGCCAACTGCTGGTCTATCTGCAGCACCCCCTTCTTCCCCACTATCTGCCTGTAGAACTGGTTGTCCACCACAGCCGACGTGTTCTGATCCAAGAACGCTGTGGGATCCCTCCCAGACGCTCCACAGATCCCCACGAGCTTGGCCCTGAGAGCGGGATCCATCGTCGGGTCCGGCTTCCCGGTACCTTGGAAGTTGGCGAGCCTGTTGCGGAAAAAGCTGCAATGCGCGACGCCTACGGTGTGGGCGCCGAGGAGGGTCACCATGTCCTCCATCGTGAGCCCTTTAGCCGAGAAGCTCTGGAATGCCTGGGAGACGGAGGAGGACGGGCCGGGGAGAGACACGTCGGCGGCGCGCGAGACGAGGCCGTCGCGCCTTCCGGTGGGGATGTCGTAGTTGGGGCCGCCTGCGAGGACGACGGCGTCCCGTGTGGCGACGGTGATGACGTCTGCGCAGGAGACGGTGGACGGGCACTGCGCTTCCACGGCGGTCTTGGCTTCGTTTATTAGGTCGAACCCGCGGACGGTGAGGTTGGGTCCGGCCGCCTTCTCCGACTGTTGCTGCCTCGTCGAGTCGATCAGTATGGATGCATCGCAGCCCTGATCAAATTATATATAGTTGGTAAACTACTCGTGACAAACATGCAGCATCATAAATTCATGCAACCTGCACGTACCCGAACAAAGCAATCGTGGAAATGCATGCGGAGGAGGGCGGCGGTGATGGAGCGATCGGAGTTGAAGCGTTTCTGCACAACCGCACGTATGATGGATTCAGCGTTGGGGCACGTGCTGTTGTAGAACCCAACTCGGAGATCGGCAGAGACGAGAGGGGTGGTTAAAACTAACAGGAGCACTTGCAAGATCAAGCACCACATCGCCATGGTTGTTATCCTTGGATTACTGCAAGGAGGAGGAAGTGGATACGTAGGTGGAGTTGGTGTTATCTGTGTACGTTGAGGTGATTGGTATTTATAGGGAGGGAGCTCGAGACGTGAATCAGATCAACGTGGCGCTTTCCGTAAGGTTTGACCGTGGAAGACAATAATGGAAGCAGTGTTTGTTCTCTTCGAATGAGTTGGCGGGACTTGGTCGGCGAGTGCGTGTTGCTATTGGACCATGTTGGGTTTAGAGATAAGTTATGTTACTTTATCTTGGCGGTGTCCACCTAATCTATACCTTATCCGATATAAGACAAGGACAAGTATTGTTGGATGTACGGGAAATTAAGAAGGGTTCCTTTTTGTTTAAAGCCACACTAGTTGACCCTAGAATATTATCGAATATTATCTACTGGATGGAAGCAGATGTGATTATTTAATTGTGCAATGGATTCGTGAATATTCTCTTAAAATAAATGTAATTTATACACATGATTCATAACAGGGAAAAACAAAAGGAAAAATAATCATTAACAATTTTCAATTGTCATTTTATCATTTCAGTTGATGTTCAAACGTCGCTGAATCAAGGGGTGCGTTTAAACATCGTCCAAAACCATTAACGCCGTCTTCAAACGGTTATTTAAGCTTATAAGCTCGAAGTTTGTTAGTAAATGTCGACTTAACATAAGGCGACGAGGCTAGAGCGGCATAACACAGTGTTAACTTCAGTCAAATTTTACATGATTGTTGACCATGTCGTGTTGGTCCTCTCCCTGTTCTCTGTTCTATCCTAAGCCGAGCCATAGGAGAGGGTGGTGGAGGCATTCGGCCAAGGACGCGGGCGACTCGCACGGCGCCCCTCTTCGTTCATTGTACACGCGAGCAGGCGGTGCCACAGATGCCGCCTGTTTCTCCAAGTTGGACATCTGGTCGACTATTAAAACTAAGCGCAACAGTTTGTTTTCACCATTCGTATATTTAAACCATTAAAATTTGATACATGTATATTCATCGTATGTCATTTTTATCGTGCCTGCATGGTTTCTTCATCCAACAATGCAAATATATCCATCAACTGATGGGAAGAATTGGCGGTGGATTTACTCGAAATCAAATTAAATGTAAGAGGTGATGACCAATAGGAGATTAGCTGGTTGTCATGAGTGAGTGAGACGTTCTAATATCCAAACCTGATGTGGTCTGGTCCACGAGAAGAGACACGTAAAAGCACCTCCAGGATCCAAGATTGCATTCTACGGTCAAAGCTCAAAGGTAAGGTGCACATCATTTTCCATGCAGCTTCACGTACGTATAGTATACAGCTCATCCACGTGTGAACTCCACACTGTTTGAATTTTCTTTGCGTGCATTGGCAACCATTAACCTACCCGATTACGTATTGCCGGTGAGACATTTTTTTTTAGAGGAAAAAGGGTGAACTCCCGAGTTGGGATTCACCGCCAAACCTTTAATTTATAGAAAAATAAAGATATACATTACCTCGTAGACCAGAAACGATAAAGAGAGATACAAGAGGCGATTACATTTTCGGAATAAAACCTTTGGTTCTTAAAAATCAGACCATTTCTCCCTCCCCATATGGCCCAAAGTGCTGCAAATGGCAAAGAAACGTTATCCGTCGAGTTCATCCCCACCGACCTAATAGATCTCCAGAACTCAGTCATGCCACCATGCAGTAGCCATGTTGCGCCTATCTCCTTCCAAACATGATCCGATGCAGGACATGTAAAGAACAAATGGCCTGCATCCTCCGTCTGTGCACCGCATCTATCACATTGCGTGTCTGGAACACCAAACAGTCTTCCTCTCCGTGCTTTATCCCAAATCCTTCCTCTTCTCAAGCACCACAGAAAAACTTTGACTCTGCAAGGGATCCTGCTTGCCCAAATAATCTTCATATCCTGCTTCAGTTCGGCTTACAAACCATCACCTCTCCCTCTAAACATATTGTATGCCTTTTTCACCGAGAATCTCTCTCCCTCCCAAGCAAAATGATCCTTACCCTGCGAGATGTCATCAGGAGAGGGCAGCTCAGATAGCATTCTGTCCAACTCCTCCCTTCTACGTCCAGAAAGATCGTGCAGGAAGCGAGGAACCCACGAACCAGAGATTCTGACCTGAGCCACCGAACAATCTCTGCTTTCTGCCCAAGCAAAGAGTCTTGGGAATCTGCTGCATAAAGCACCCTCTCCCGTCCAGTCGTCCAACCAAAAACGAAAGACCTCCCCGGACCCCATTCTTGGCACCAATCTCGACCTTAGCTGCGGCAAAATGTCCCGGATCCCATTCCAAAGGGAAGACTCGAATCTCACTCTACCAGCTTCTAGCGATCCGTTAACCCCATAGATCTTTCGTACAAGATGGACAACCAATCTATCTGTATCTCCCCAAATCTGCACCAACCATTTAGCCAAAAATGCTTTGTTCATACTAGAGATATCACGTATTCCAAGGCCTCCTTCGCTCCTTTGCCTTGTGATTTCCTCCCACCCTACCAGATGAATGCCTGATCTCTGCTGTCTTCCATCCGATCAGAAGAATCTTCTCATCATTACCTCTAACTTTCTCCTTATACGAGCCGGCATCAAACGGGTAGAGAAGAAGAAAATAGGAGTTGCTGACAACACATGCTTTAGAAGAATCAACTTTCTTCCTTTAGAAAGAGTGACCGCCTTCCAGCCTGCAAGCCTCTCCTCAAATCTTCTAAGGACCATATCCCATTCCGCCTTCCTGAGCCTACCCGCCACTAAAGGTAGCCCAAGATAGTTAATGGGTAGCTCACCAAGAGGGCATCCCAAAAGAACAGCCCTTGCTCTACTCGCCTCCTCATCCAACCCGAACTGGATCACTACAGACTTCTCTCTATTGATTTTGAGTCCTGAAATGCTGCTAAAAATTTCCACCAGTTGCCTCGTCCTTCCATGCATTTCTTCTGTACCTCCCAGGAAAATCACGGTGTCATCTGCATATTGTAGAAGAGGAACAGAGATGGACCCCATACGGAACCCTTCACACCACCCATCATCGACTGCTCTCCTGAACATCACCGCAAGCGCATCCGCCACCAGAACGAAGAGCATCGGCGCTAGCGGGCAACCCTGTCTCACACCCCTTTGTGGCTGAAAATAGCCGCCTTCTGGTCTACCATTCACCAGAACTGAGTAAGAGGAGGTAGTGACGCACCTCTTCATCCATGCTATCCAGAGGTCACTGAAGCCGCGTCATCGAAGCGATTCCCACATGAAGCTCCAGTCCACGCAGTCATAAGCCTTTTCGAAGTCAATCTTCCAAATCAAGCCCTTAGCGTTTTCTCGACGCCACTGGAGGCAAATCTCAGAAGCCATAACCAGTCCGTCCGTCATCTGCCTGCCAGGTATAAAAGCAGTCTGGTTCTGCAGGATTACACCATCTAGCACCCGTCTGAGCCTTTTTGCCAACACCTTGGCAATAATCAAATATAATGCGTTAGACAGCGCAATCGGCCTAAAGTCTTCCACCCGTATTGGGTTTTCCTTCTTCGGAAGGAGAAATAGCATCGCTCTATTAACTTTCTCGAATCCCCTGTTGCCACTTTTGAACTCATCGATTACCGCCATAATGTCTTCTCTCAGCATGTCCCAGAATTCCCTGTAGAAGAAGACTGGAAAACCGTCAGGCCCAGGTGCCCCGTCTGCATTCAAACCCCACACCGCGCTTTTAACCTCCTCCACCGTAAAAGGCTCTTCAAGACCGGATGCCTGTTCTGCTGACAATGATTCAACACTTGTTCCACACCACCCCCACCCGTCGCGGGACCTTCTTCTTGATCTCTCCACAAAATGGTCCTTGAGGACTCGGCCCAACATAGCATCGCCCACGAACCTTTCCCCACCCACATCCAGACTATGAATAAAGTTTCTCCTTCTTCTGCCAGAGGCCATCGAGTGGAAAAATCTAGTGTTCGCGTCACCTTCGCGCAACTATTTCTGTCTGGATCTCTGCCTCCACTCCACTTCTTCCTTCCTGTCCTCCAAAAGCAGCTCTTCTAGCAGCCTTGCCCGCTCAAGCACCTCCTCCTGAACCAGACCCCTCTCATCATCCAGCCCATCCAAACGGACAACACCCTCCTGAGCCACATGCCTCCGCTCCCTCCTTTGTGTCCTCACTCTACGATTAAAATCGAGTAAAAATTTCTTTAACAGCACCAATTTGGCAGCCAGCCGCCTGACCGCCGACCCCTCCACCTGCCAACTCCTCCATTGTGTAACCACCTCATCCTTGAACCCCTCCTCCGTCAACCAAGCTCTCTCAAATTTAAAAAAGGATCTGGGCCGCATCTGCTCCTCAGAAGATCACAAGATTGGCGTATGATTAGAGTGCGCCCGAGGCAACGTCCATGCCCGAGATAGGGGAAAAAATCCACCCCCTCAGATGACAGGAGAAATCTATCCAACCTCGATCTCAATCTAGCATTCCGCCACGTGTAAGCATATCCTGCCGCATCAATAACAGTGAGTCCTAAGTCCAGGACCTGATTCCTGAAGTCCTCCAAGCCAGCGTCGTGACCACCGCCCCTCAAAGGTCTGTCATCAGCCATCAAGGTTACATTTAAGTCGCCCCCAATGAGCCAAATGCCCTCCTCCCTGTGCGCTCCCACCTCCGAGATATCTGCCGCCAAGGATCCCGCGTTCGGACTTGTAGGCCCATACACATTGGTCACCGTAAAAATAACATTATCTACTTTTCTTTTAAGGCATACAGATAACGAGAACATAGATCTCCTCTCTACCAGCTTCTCAAAATCAGACCTCCTCCAACCTGTCAGGAGCCCACCCGCTGCTCCTCGAGCCTCAACCTCAGCAAAATCAAACGACGAGCCACCACCCAGATCACGCCATGCCTCACCCCCTTCCCTAGAGATCTTTGTCTCTTGCAGAAGTACAATATCCGCATGTGCATCGCCTAGCAACTTCCTGACCCTCAGTCGTTTCTCGGGACGACCCAAACCCCTCACATTCCATGAGATGACCTTCATTTAGCAACTTCTTTGGCCTTCCCTCGCGGTGGAACCACACCCAAACTTTCCGCGAAACGCCTATCAAGCAGGCTGAAAAAACTTGGTCTTCCAAAAGGCGACGACGGACCTTCGATCTCCGCTGTTGCGCAAACACCTTCCAACATCCCCTGCCTCAGCTCCGCCCCCATCAGCATTTTCCTCTTCTGCTTCCTCCTCCACCTGCGAGGTTTTCTCTCAAAACACCACCCTACTCTTGCCCCCCATCACCCAACCCCTCTTCCCCACCCCCCCGCATCTCCCTCCCCGACCACGTTAAACATCCTCCTTCCCTTTCTCCATTCCCTTCCAACCCGATGTTTTCCCCTTCCAAACTCACCTCGACCTGCCCCTGCAGAGGAACCACCCCCTCCTCCACCTGCACATTCTCCTCACCTCCCTCGCGAGTACACCCTCCCCCTCCACGTGAGATGCCACCCCTCGCATTACCGCAGCTTCCCTCCTCTTCCCTTCCAGGCGACAGGTCAGCCACCGGCAGCCCGGTGACCCTCCTCCCACCCTTCCCCGTGCTAGCGCTTAAAACCACAGCTAACCCTGTGGCCCCCGCCCTGCTGGCCACATGTCGCCCCGACAAGCGCGCCTGCTCAGGGGTCAGAACCAGTCCACCCTCCGCCCCACCAACACGTCCGAGGTCGACCACCAACTCACAGCGCGAGACCTCAGCCTCTTCTCTTCCTTGCTTCAGCACCCCTTCCGCAACCACCTCTACGGCCTGAGTAGAGGAGCCCGGCTCTCTCAGAAGAACGTCCCCCTCGGCTTCCTCCCCTAAGCCCGCAGGAGCTGGACTCGGATTCCCATGTCGGGTCACCACCCTCCAAAAGCAACGCCCCCCTGCCTGTCTTGATACCGCAGCAGGGACTTCACATTCCGCACCCAACCTGAACATCCACCATACTTTGGTCCCGCCCTTCCACGATCAAATTTGCAAATAAAATCACCGCAGTTTCCATTTTGACTACAAGCTGGAAATGGGCCTCGATTGGAATTTCCATTGGAAGTGCCAGCGTGGCATCTGCCAATGGGACCCACCGCTGGAGAATGATGGCCATTTCCAAAATCATATCCCCCACAAATCGCAGTAATTGACGATGGCAAATGAAACGGCTCCGAAAGCCTTGGTTCGCCCGCCTCCGTGATTGGCGGAAGAGCAACCGCCTCCGTGATTGGTGGAAGAGCAACCGCCTCGCACGCCTTCGCCGGAAGAATCCGCCCTTGCCGATGCCGAAACACGACTCCCGCCACAGCCGGCTCTGCGGACGAGATCTCCAACTGCAACCGACGTCCCTCCACCGTCGACGTCCACCAGCCGAACATCCGAGGATGAAGACGCTGCACCCAAACAACCGGGTCTCCGCTCTCCCCCGGCAAGAGACCAGATGCGGCCAAACCTTTAACATCTGCAATGCCCAATAACAGCTGACGAACCCGATGCAGGTTCCTCCATAAGAGCGGGATTCCTTTAACTCTAATCAGATCAAGATTCCTTTGCGACCAGCAGCCATCATCAGCCTGCACTTTTCTCCATTTGAGCCGCGACCTTCCCAATTCCGTCAGAGACAACAATGCCTCTACTTCGTCTCTGGACAAACCTCTAGCAAGAACCCTCCAAGGTGAAAGTGACGCCACATCTCCTTTGAAACCACCCTTCGAAACATAACCCACATCCGAGGACCCCTTGAACAGGGCCCCACTGCCCCCTCCTTCTCCCACCAGGAGTTGCTGCCCTCCAACAGAAGCCTCCTCCACCGGCTTCGAGGTACCTTTCCGTGTGCAATTCCGGCTTCGATGCGCGTCACCCAAACATCTGAAGCAGCGGATAGCATCTCTGCACTGCCTCGCCCAATGACTAACTGATCCGCAACGGAAGCAACCACGACCGAAAGGATTTTCAAAACCTGCGCTCGGGAAATCACCATGATGAGATCTACCGCGACGAGATCCATCGGACTTCCTTGAGCGATCCCTCCGGCGAACCTCAGTCCACCCTCCCTCTCCCTCACCCTCTCCCTCTCCCTCCATTGGTCAAAACATCAAAAAAACTTTTCTGTGTTCAGATTCCATTAAGCGTGATAGTGTCGTGGATCTATAGCCGGTGAGACATACATACATACATAAAATAATTATACACGGGCATTTCATGACTTTTAGGTGCAATAAGCATTATTAGATCAACGAAGAGTTGATTTACTTATTTTCTTAAAAACAACGCACGACGGCTAATTACAAAGCCAGAAAAAATGTTATATAAAAACGATTTCTGGCATCACCTAAGGGATCGAAATCATATTCGTAGGCCCACAATTTTTCTAGAATAGCTCGAAGTGTTTGAGAAAAATAGAAAAAGAAGACCGAAAAATGAAGATGGACTGAGGATGCGAAGCGGCTTATCGGAATCGACCACGGTAAGCAATTAGCTGAGAGAGATGATCATGCAAGGGATGATGCCACATAAAAACTGCTTTTCTGAGAACTTAACAAGAGAGGGAAATGATGCTTAGTTAGATGCATCAGGTACAAAAATATAATATATAAATTAAGGCCCGTCGCTAATAAATAAAGAAAATTAATTTATAACAACGAATAATTAAATAATTGTTATCATACCTTACGTAGTTAAATATAGAATAATGAATATTTTTCGTTGTTTGCTCCTTAAATTCGTAAGGAATATTGTAATCGCCCTTATCTTGTTAGACACGAGTCTCATTAAATTGAATATTTATTGCGTTTTTTCTTTTTAAACTATTGTTAAACTAATGATGATTAGTATATATTTTTGAAAAAAAATCAATAGAGAATCGTCGTTATATTAAATTTAGTAACAAATATGGCACTCGTTGCGATTTTACAATAAAGAATTAATTTTGTAATGAACAATACCGTTATATGTTTAACATGGGGGAAAAATATGACAATGATATTTATACTATTCCCTAAATTTTCGTATAGCAAATGAATGTGTTATTTTCATAGTAGAGAATCAATTGTCTTGATCTATAATATTCATTAGTATACATTTAACATGGGGAAGACATGGTGGTAATTTCTAAAATAGTCATCAATATAAATGGTTGTTGTGAGGAAAGGGTCTGATTTACTTACTATATACTGTATATTCTGCTACCACATTACTCAATCCTAGTATCTCATAGAACGACAAAGAAATGGTCATCAAGATAGTTGAAATGACGATAAAGATTGGGGAGCATATATAAAAGTAATCCAAACCTATGAAGAAATATATGTATATGTTATCTCTTCCATCAATGTGTATGAAGTTTCATGTTCAAATGGAAGTGATGGGAAATAAATAAATAAATAAATATATATATATATATATATTTGCGCTTATAAAGGAAATAAAATGATAATAAATATTTTTTATTCGTAAATTGCAGGAAAACATAAATAAGGAGAGAAAATAATGGATGGAAGGGAGAAGTTTCTTACCATGATGGGAAGTCAAGTAAAGGGAATAAAATTAGAGGAAAAAATCAGTAAGATATGAAAATTATGTATTAATAATAATATTACCTCATATATTTTTATATGTCCTATATATTTTAAATTTACAAGGTGATGCACAAAATTTGTTAGAGGCGTCAGATGTATTGTATGTGTTAACAAATGTAAGGACACTATCGATTTTTATACGATGAGATCACAGAAGGAATGTCCTCGAAAAAGAGCTTGCAATGACAAGTCCTTGTTTTCGCCTTATGAGTATGTCAATGTTAATGTCAGTATTTCTTTTAGTGGTATTTGTTGCATTTCTACCATCTAGCTCCTTCTGGGAGACTTCTTCATGGTTCTCCTCTCAAAAAAAAAAAAAGGAATGTATGACACTGAGCATAATGGTGAGCATAATGGTATTGGATGACTTTGATCCTCATATATCAGCACTTTAGGTCTAATTGAGCTTAACACAGGTGGGAACAACTGGTCTTGGATAGATTCCTTTATCCGGCCTAATCAAAATCAGGTTAGCTGGGTTGGATCGAGCGCTTTGCAATCATGTTTGGTTGGATCTCTTACTAAGCGCTAAGTTGTGATACTCCCCACCATAAGGGAGTGACCATCACCTTATGATGATCATTTTGGTAACATCCAACTACTCATCAACAACCATTTCATTTCTTGAACTCGTGGGTCAAAAGAGCATGTTGTAAGACCATACTCGAAGGTCTGGTAGCTTTAACAAACATGGCTATAAGAAAAATAGTTGTAATAAATCACAAACAAAATAAAGTTTTATATTATATGTCTTTTTTCTATTGTTGGGTGGTTTACAAAAGAAATTTAACGTGTGAAGTGTTGGCATGTAATTGCTAGAAGCGTACATTTTCTTGTCGGTTGCATTCTGATTGGTAACTAATTATACCAAACTTGGATTTAGATTGATAAGATATGCCCAACAACTTGTCTAAGGTATCTTTTCCTTTGATGAACTTAGCTAAACCATTTACAAGAATTGCAGGGTTTTTTTTTCCAATTCTCCTATTTATAAGGAACTAATATTAAGTTCAAGGTGTCTAGTTTAATATTCATGTTTTTTTTGTTGAATTTTGGCGTTAACATTTACAAAAATATTTTTCTGTTATGATTTTTTCTTCTATCCATGTAATTCACGAAAAGAATCTAACAGTTTATTAAAATTAATATCGTAAAACTTTTCCTTATCGACTTCCATCAGTCCGGGACTTGCTTCTTCATTTTATGATTCTTTTTTTTCCTTCATTACTTTGCACTTAGAAAATTTATTGTGATATTTTTGTTGTCATTTCTTACTAGGCAATCCTTCTTCTTTCCTCTTTGAGGAGTCATTTTGTTTTTGTTGTTACTTTTTTGTTTAATAGATTTTATTTTGTGAAGTGGTCATTCTTCTTCTAGTTGTAGCACACAACTTAACCTTTCTTTCTTCTTGCAATCCTTGGATTTTTCATAAAATTCTTGAATTTACAACACATGGGGTACAATGTCATCTTCATCTTATTCTGAGAATGTTGACTCATCTTATAGAGCAAGACTGCTGTTGTTGTTGTTGAATTCATCATCTATTTCTTTCTCTTGTTGTTTCTCAACTTCATATAGAAGAAACTTGTGGATAGAATATCCATGTCAATGTCAATGTCTCTAAGTTGTTGGTTTCCTTGATAACAGTTGCAATAGTTTTTCATTATGAGGTTAGCGATCTTATAAGCTTCTAAACATGCATGGTTCCTTGTCCATATTACGGTTCTGAAGTATGTTTATGAGGTTAATGAGTTTGTCGGACATTTCTTAGATGGACTCTCCACCTTTCATTGTAATTCATATCGTTGTTGCAAAAAACTAATACTAGTTTCTTTGATATTGTTGGTACTTTCATATGTAACACTTAACTTGTTGTAGTTCTTGCAAGATGTCTTGCTCATGTACCGAATGAGAATACATGTAGTATCATGATACTAATACATGGGAAACAAACAATAGCATCATGCGTAATTACGAAATAAAATATCCCCAGAATATTTCCAAGCATATATAAACAATCATAGAGCAATAGGTACCGCTTGCATACTTATGTTAACACGGGCACCCCTCTAGAATATAAATCATGATCCAATTCTTTATGACTATGGATTCCCATCCATCGAGTTAGTCAACCAATAACTGTCTGAGTTATTGCATGTGGATGACTAAACTACTTACGGTAATGCTTTAGTCGACATAAACGGCTTACCACAACTTGAATCACACACCAAGTTCCAACACAATACTGCGAGTATTTGGGTTAACACTAACCACACTAAAAGGCTTTCCACAACTTACATCACACATGAAGTTACATTACAGTAATACCGACAATACAAGAATTCCACTAACTTGCAAGGAAGTTAGTCCTTGCCATGTCCTCTCCAGGTCCTTACATACTCCTCGCGAGTGGATTTGACGGGGACATTTGACATCTCGATTGGCCTCGCTAAATAGCTCATCAATAACCTTAGATGATGAGGGCGTGTGTTCACCAAGTCCTCACTAGCTTGAACATGCGAGAAAGCATGCTCACTAACCTATGGCAGCTAGCTTGTTGGGACGCCTATATAGCCAGGGCATGGTGATGACTTTGTTATTGCAAATTCTAGAGAACATAAGAAAGAGATTTTACATGTTCGTCGGGGTTTTAAAGCTCCGCCAAACCTATACAATTTGCTGTAAAGCCACAAAATGAAACTAATATATATTTTAGATGTAGAAGTACAAATAGAAAGAAATAAACAAATATGACCGTAAATGTATATGTTCGAAACGAATATCACTGCCACCCTATCGAACCTATCTATACAAACGGTTGTAAAATGAAAATAGAAAGACAGTAAACACATATACTTGTAGTATAGAATAAAGATATTGAAATGCAGTAACATATGTTACAACAAGAACATGGTACATATAATACATATAACGAAATGCTTAGACAATTAAAAGTTTAACAAATATAAAAGTTCCCACAATCATCTAGTTCCCCTCGATCAAAATGAGTTTAAGACTTAAACACGTTTTAGACTTCTACCCAAGCTCTTTCTAACGTTGTGCTAATATTTCTTGTTTGGCTTCATTATTCTTCTCGTCATCTTCTTCATCTCCCTCCTCCATTGACATCTTTTGTGATCTACAGAAACGATTAAGTTAACTGAAAAGTAATGCGAACTTTAAACATTAGTTCAAAGTTAAGTTGGATTCTTTCTCTTTTTAGATTAGATTCTTGCTTAAGTTCCTTGATATCGAATGCCATGCCGGTAATCATATCTGGGAATTTAATAAAAAAAGCCCGATCATCATATGGCTCGTATGGTTGCCAATGCACGGTATGAAGGATTGTATACGCCCCTGATAAAGATAGGGTAGGCACCATGTAATATGGAGGAAGATCACCAAGTCCTAGCTTCCTTGACATGGCTCACACGTCCATTTCATCTAATACATGCGCATGCACAACTAAATGAAACAAAATGACTAAATGTATTGATTAAGTGCATGTTGCCATAAGAGATGACCAAAATGAGGATGAGCCTTTTTTATGCAAAAAGTACTTGATATTGATCCTAATTATAAGTTCATCTTGATGATATAATAGAGTTTAGAAATATGTATTGTTATAAGCAAAATATAAACAAATTACTAGATTTTTCTTCCACCTCAAGAGTAGATTGTGTATCCCCATGATCACTCCCATGCTTGTGGGTCGTGGACCTATGTATCCTGAATGTCAAACAGCCTGCCCCTTCTTGCTTTGTCTCAAATCCGTCCCCTTCTGAGGCACCACAGGAAGATCTTCACTCTGCAAGGGATCTTGCTTGCCCAGATAATCTTCATATCCAGCTTCATGGCGGGTTCCAATTCCTCACTTCTCCCTCTGAAGACCTTGTATGCTTTTTTCAACGAAAATTTCTCCCCCTCCCACACAAAATGATCCCTACCCTACGAGGAGCAACAAGGGGAGGATAGTTCTGATAGCATTTTGTACACCTCCTCCCTTCTACGGTCAGAAAGTTCATGCATGAAGTGAGGATCCCACAGACCAGAAGACCCAACCTCAGCCATAGAGCACCCTTTGTTTGTTGCGAAGAGAAGAGACGTGGAAATCTGTTGCATAGAATACCTTCACCTGTCCAGTCATCCAACCAGAACCGAAAGACCTCCACGGTTCCCAACAGTGGCGTCAATCTCGTCCTCAGTTACGGCAATAATTCACGAACCCCACTCAAGAGAGAAGACTCGAAATGCACTCTACCTGCCTCCAGTGGGCCGTTGGCGCCGTAAATATTTGAACTAGCTGTATAGACAATCTATTTGTATTGCCCCATATTTGCACCGCCCATTTGGTCAACAACGCTTTATTCATACAAGATACATCCCGAATACCAAGGCCTCCTTCACTTCTTTGTTTCATGAGATCCTCCCATCCTACCAGATGCATGCCCTGACTTTGTTGTTTTCTATCTGACCAGAAGAATTTTCTCATCATAATCTCTATATTCTTTCTTACCCCTGTCGGCATCAACCGAGTCAAAAAAAGAAAATGGGAATTGCCGCCAACATATGTTTTAGAAGGATCAGCTTCCCTCCTTTAGATAGCGTGACTGCCTTCCATCCTTCCAGTCTCTCCTCAAATCTCCTGATGACCATGTCCCACTCAGCTTTCCTGAGCTTGCCTGCCACTAAAGGGAGCCCTGGATATGGGATGGGTAGCACACCAAGAGGGCATCCCAAACGTATAGCCCTCACTCTACTCTCCTCCTCATCCATCCCAAACTGGATCACTACAGACTTGTCTCTATTGATCTTGAGGCCCGAGATGCTGCTAAATATCTCTACCAGTTGCCTCGTCCTTCTGTGCATTTCTTCTGTACCATCCACGAAGATCATTGTATCATCTGCATATTGTAGGAGAGGAATAGAGATGGACCCAATACGGAATCCTTCACACCACCTATCATCAACCGCTCTCCTGAACATAACTGCCAAAGCGTCTGCCACCAGGACAAAAGGCATTAGTGCTAATGGGCATCTCTGTCTTACACCCCTTTGTGGCTGAAAAAAACCCCCTTCCGGCTTACCATTCACCACAATTGAGAAGGAGGAGGTAGTGACACATCTCTTCATCCACGCTATCCAGAGGTCACTGAAGCCACGTCGTCGCAACGACTCCCATAAAAAGCTCCAGTCCACACAATCATAGGCCTTCTCAAATCAATCTTCCAAATCATACCCTTAACCTTCCCCCCGACGCCACTGGAGACAAGTCTCAGATGCCATAACCAGTCCGTCCGCCATCTGTCTGCCAGGGATAAAAGCAGCCTGATTCTGGAGAATAACATCATCCAACACCCGCTTGAGTCTGTTTGCCAACACCTTTGTGACGATCAAATATATTGCATTCGATAACGCAATTGGTATGTAGTCCTCCACCCGTATCGGGTTCTCCTTCTTGGGAATAAGGAAGATCATCACCATGTTTACTTTCTCGAATCCCCTATTGCCATCTCTGAATTCATCGATTACTGCCATAATGTCTTCTATCAGCATTTCCCAAAATTCTCTGTAGAAGAATAAAGGGAATCCATCAGGTCCAGGTGCCACGTCCGCATTCAAGCCCCACACTGCATTTTCGACCTCCAACTCCATAAAAAGGTGCTTCCAGTCCAGCTGCCTGGTCTTCTGACAACAACTCAATGCAGGTTCCACGCCACCCCCATCCGTCACGCGTCTTTCTCCTCGATCTCTTCACGGAATGTTCCCTGAGGAGTCGTCCCAACATAACATCGCCCGTCATTCTTTCCCCGCCAACTTTCAAACTATGAATAAAATTCCTCTTTCTTCTGTCGGAGGCCATTGAATGGAAAAATCTAGTGTTCGCGTCACCTTCGCGCAACCATTTCTGCCTAGATCTCTGCCTCCACTCCACTTCTTCCTTCCTGTCCTCCAAAAGCAGATCCTCTAGTAGCCTTGCTCGCTCCAGTACCTCCTCCTGGTCCAGACCCCTCTGACCATCTAGCCCATCCAGTCGACGACACCTTCCTGAGCCTCGTGCCTTCGTTCCCTCCTTCGTATTTTTACTTCACAGCTGTAGTTGAGCAGAAAGATTCTTAGAAGCACCAATCTGGACGCCAGCCGCATGACTGCCGATCCCTTCACCTGCAACCCCCTCCACCGTGCAACCACCTCCTCCTTGAACCCTTCCTCCATCAACCAAGCTCTCTCAAATCTGAAAAAGTATCTGGGCCTCATATGTTCCTCCGAAGACCACAAGATTGGTGTATGGTTCGAGTGTGCACGAGGTAGCAACCATGCCCAAGATATGGGGGGGGGATCCACCCCCTCGGACGACAAAAGAATCTATCCATCCTCGATCTCGATCTTACATTCTGTCGTGTGTATGCACATCCCGCCGCATCAATAGCTACGAGTCCCAGGTCAAGAACCTGAGATCTGAAATCCTTCGAGCCAACGTCTCGTCCACCCCCCATCAAAGGTCTGTCCTTAGCCATCAAAATGACATTTAGATTACCTCCAATGAGCCAAATACCTTCCTCCCTGTGCGCCCCCACCTCCCAGAGATCTGCAGCCAAGGAACCCGACGTCGGACTTGTGGGTCCATAGATATTAGTCACAGTAAAAGAGACGTTATCTCTCTTTCTCTTAAGCCTTATAGATAGCGAAAACATGGATCTTCTTTCTACCAGCTTTTCAAAGTCAGACCTCCGCCAACCGGTCAGGAGCCCTCCCGCAGCTCCCTGAGCCTCAACCTCAGCAAATTCAAAAGAAGAGCAACCATCCAAGTCCCGCCACACGTCACCTCTGCACCTGGAGACTTTCTTCTCTTGCAAGAACACAATATCCGCATTAGCATCGCATATTAACTTCCAGACCCCTATTCATTTCTTGCTGTGACCCAACCCCCTCACATTCCAAGAGATCACCTTCATTTAGAAACCTTTTTGGCCTTCCCTCACGGCGGAACCACGCCCAGGCTTTCTGCAAAACGCCTATCAAGTAGGCTAAAAAACTTGGTCTCCTAATGAATCCACATTTAATCATCTTTTTCTATCATTTTGGCCTCAAAAACCCCGGCAAATGCATGTAAATTCCCTTAATTTCCACATCTTAGCATTCATGCATATGTATGTAAATAGTGTATAAAATACAGTTTTTAAAGCCAAAATAATAGAATAAAGAAAAGAAAAGAAAAAGAATAAAATATTGTAAATATTTTATGACCTGAAACCCTGAGACCTAGCATCTAGATGACTAGGTCGACAAGGAATAAAGTAGGGGGAGATAAGGGTCAGAAACCAATAAAGATTCTTTGTGATTTAATTCATTCTTTATTCATTTTGGGACCTATTTTTTGGTTCCACTTTTTATACTTCAAATAAAGAAACTTTGTACATGAAAGTTGTAGATAATTAAATAAAGAAAAATGCAAACTTGATTTCATACAAAAATAATGTACAGATAAAAAGATATGACCTGAATAAGATTCCAGGATCCCGAATTCCCAGACCTGTATCTCTCAAATAAAGACTCGAAACGCATCAAAATCACCTTTAATTGTATATAATTCTCAATAAGCTATTAATGAAGATGGTTTCGCATTTTGCGGAGCTACGGTTTGAAAGTTGAGTTTTGGAACCCTATTGTATATTTGTACAGATTAAAATATTCATTTTTTATTCATCATTAATTTTATAATATTATATTTTTATATTTTTTTAAATATTATTTATAATTATATGTGTACATTGAAATCAGAATAAAAACCTAAAGAAAATACAAAAATCAAATACCTATATATACTACATAGGTATTACACCTGTATATACCTATATAATTAATTCCACTATTTTATTAAGTATACAAAACATTTCAGAAAAATAAAATAAAAATATAGTTAAGTGTATAAAAATACTTTATAAATTTATAAAATAATAAACAAAATAAATAAAATTAAATATACAAAATAAAAATAAAATATTAAAATATGTAGATAAATATACCTATATAGGCTATAAAAGGTAACTTGTAATTTTATACCTCAAAAATAAATAAAAATCATGATAGAATACTTCATAAAATAATAAATATTTTTCTTTTTATAACCTAAAATAAATAAATTCATTTGCTATTTTAAATTGAATTTTTAAATGATTTTTGCAGGGTTTTTCCTGGTTGGTCCACATGGACCAACCAGGAGGGTCCGAGAGTTGACTGCGGGTCAACTCTCTGACCCGCCCCATGTAGCGTTGTCAGAACCGAGTTTTGACTTGTTTTCTTGATTTTTTTCGAGGAAGTCTCTTGTAGTATCTCATGATACCACCTTCTTGACTTTTGATCCTCGTTCAATGGGCATGCACGCCCAGATGAAATATTGATCAATGGGCCACTGAATCGACGCCCATCCATCATTCTTGTAGCCCGCTCGTCAACCCTTTATATGGGGCCCTGATTTTCAAAATCAAATTTGAACCCCTTTAGACCAATCTCCATCTTTTGTGCTCTATCGCCAGGAGGAGGTGACAGCTCCTCCAGGAGGCCTTCAGGAGGATCGTAGGGACATCGAGGCTGTCTCCACCACCTCCGGCGAAGCTCGCCATCGAGGTACCCCCTCGCGGTTTCCGGACCAGTTGAGCTTGTTTTCCCCCTTTTTTCTTGCATTTTTATGTTTCGTAGTCCTAGGATAAGATCCCCCCCATTCATCTTCGAGTTCCATCCATCGAATCCCCCAAATCGAACCCTCACCGGAGTGGCTCCGACCACCCATACCATGTCGTTGTTTCACGCCTCTGTTCCCCCACCACGGGTTCGAGGCATTTTGCCCTCGACCCTCTCATCTTTTTTGCAGGTCCTGTGCATCAAAGCAACACCTGGGGCTCGTTTTGAGCCTCGCCGAAGGACCCAGGAGCCCGCCAGCTCCGTCGTGCCCTCCCGCGAGCTCCAGCCATCGCCAGAGTCTTTTGGAGCTACCAGGAGGAAGAGGAGGACCCCAGGAGCTGTCCGGCCGAGTTTGAGCACGGGAGCACGTCGGAGGATCGAGATCTGGAGCGGGGAAGCTCGCCTCGCCGACGTTGCTTCCCTGTTCTTCCTCTGTCCTCTAGCGCCGTTTGATCAGGCCGGCGTTCCAGATCGCACGTCAGTCGTCAGATCTCCACATGTCACCACCGTCTGATCACCCCTGGAGATCTAATCTGGGCCGTTGATAACCACGATTTATCGAGGATCTAAATAGTCCTCACAAGGCGGGACTACTACGTCGCTGTGGCGACCCACAATAAACCGTAATTAATCAACAATTAACCCATACTATAGATCAAGCAATAAGAAATAAATGTGAAGTTAAAATTTATTTTTAACTCTACATAAATGGTGTATAGCAAGCAAGTACGTAGAGAGTTCGAACACAGGGAGCAAACAAGGCAGATCAAACAAATGTGTGTGAGTGAGTGTGAAGTGTTGTCTACACTATGCAATGCAAGGATTTTTGTGGATTTTTAATATTTATTTATTTATTTATTTTTATTTGAATTTTTAATTTTGTATTTTGATTTTTAATTTTCTAATTTTTCTAATTTTATATTTTATATTTTTTTTCAATATTGGAATATAAAAAAACAATGTAATAAAAGGGGTGATAAAATATTTATAAAAATATGCAAAAATAGCCAAAAATTCATAAATAAAATCTTTTTGGTATTTTAATAATTTTCTACTATTTTTGTGATTTTTGGGTTCTTTTCAAAATATTTTTGGTATTTTTAAATAGCAAAATAAAGGAAAACAGGGAATTAGCTACTGGTTGAAGGTAAAATAGAACTTAAAAATATCAAACAACCACAAATTTTTTCCAAACTATTTTTAAAATAAAGAGGATGAAATATAGAACCTACAGGAGTTGAGTTTGCATTTTTTAGAGTTTCTATAATTTTCTAGATTTTTTTTTAAGTTTTTAGGTATTTTCAAATTTTTAAGGTTTTTCTTTTGCAATTTTTAGTGATTTTTGGGCTGACACTAAAATAGGTTAAGATAGACAGTAGGGAATTTTTTTTGGATTTTTTAAGGTATTTTACTATTTTTTGGCATTTTCTAAGCTAGACAGTAGGCAAAAAGCAAGTTTTTGATTTTTAATAAATATGAAAATGCAATAAAATCAAAAACTAAAAATATGGCGTGAAAGTGTAAGTGAACATGTGCTTAGTGTGATTTTTGTGGAATTTTTCGAGTTAAAATGATGCCTTAAATAAATCAGACAAATTCCCAAAAAGTTCACAGCCTGGCTGGGGTCGATATGCAAATACACAAAAGTCCAGGGGCATACAAGCAATTTTTCCAAAAAAATAATACACTGAATATTCGATTTTATGGAACAATTACAAATTCGCAAACCTGCAAGGGTGTCGGCACAAAATGTCCACCAGGGCGCGTGACTTGCACGTGCTTGGGAAGGATAGAAATGTAATTTCAACAAAGCCCGGGGGCTTACATGCAATTATCCCAAAAGTTTAACACTTAAACTATAACTCCTAGTACTGAAACAAAATAACTAAAAGGCCAAGGGCCTCGATGCAAAATGCCCACACCTCACGTGAACAAGTCACGCGAGGTGAAGTAGCAGAGGACCTATGTGTAGATACTTAAAGTCCGAGGGCCTTTTTGCAAATTTTACTCAAATTTTAAACTACAAATTAAAGTTGATGGACTAAAAGACTATTACAAAAATGGAAGGGGTGGCTCTGCAAATTAACCCTTCGAGGCTGATCCGACGGCGCGGCCTGAGCCACTTATCCACGTGGCGGCCTCACAGAGCCCGATACCCCTTCGAAATCCATGGCCAGATTAGATGGAGGAGCTCGATCGAACGGCTGGGCGCGAGGGTAATCCAAGGGCTGCTGTAGCGTCTGGGGCTCCTTGATGATCCAACGGCAGAGGCGGCTGGTGGAAGAACAGGGAAGAAGGTCCGCCGTGACGACCTTCCTCCGGCGATAACGCCTCTCTCCGGCGGTCGGCGCGCTTCAAAATGGGCCCAGGCGGTTGCTGTGAGGTCCCTCTCTTCGCCTGGGATCTCAAAATGTGGCGGCGAACACCAGGCCTTCTCCACGACGTCGGAGAAGGAAGAACGGCCCAGGTGTCTCCGGCGATGACAAAAATGACCCCAA